>CM050449.1:3785000-4377500 GCA_027563935.2 Costus lasius
AGGGATCATTACTGATAGCAACCTTAAAGCCACCAATCAGACTTAAATACATGGTATTAAACATGTTATTAGCTGCACAACATGCAACGCCTACTATATTCTTCCATGCTCAGCCTCGCCACAGAACCACTCAGAATAAAGTCATAAACATTTAATTATGCAAATATTCAACCACAAAACCCAGATTAAGAACTAAGAGCTTGTATATGAAGAAAAGAAAAGCCTGGACAAGACAAGCTAGAAGTTCAAATAGAAATATGTGAACCATTCTCATTTGTTCAATCCTAGACTCCAGTTCATAGATATCCTCGAAAACAAAAATGTTGTCTCACTAGAATTTATTTTGAAAAACTCGGATCGGCAATTCACCTAAGTAAGAAGACAATTCTCAGTCTTAGTAGATAAAATCAAGATTTAAGAAACCAATCAGGACCAATGTATAAGACCATTAATGGATTGTTACATATTAGTTGGTGCTAGTCCATACAACCACATAATACCATTAGTTATATATAGAGAGTTATGTTATATACTGGTACCAATACATGGTTAATCCAATACAAACCAGTTTTACCACCCGACACAGTTCAGTTTTTCATTCTATCGATAAAATCCTCTTCTTCTCAATGAAAATCAACCAATTTCATATGCATAACTCATCTTTTCTTATTCAACTTCGGTGAACTAATTTAGCATTCACTGCATGCAATTATACCCAAACAGGAGTATATGGAACGCAGTATAACTTCAAATACGCAACAAACACTGTTCAAATGATGCGGAAAAAGCCTAATAAGTGAAGCAAAGGTGTACAGGAAGGGAGACGCACAGCGGAATTCTCCACTCTGATTGATTTCTTCCCAAGTTCACATCAGCCAAGCTTATAGGTACCGACGTCCTTAATTGCTGAGGCAGCCAGGGCCTAAGAACAGCTCCAGATATCTCAGACCCCCTCACCCTAGTCGTCTCAGATTCAGTGAACTTCTTGATAGAGTTTACTGTATCACACGACGGGCAAGTTCCCCACCATTTTGCATAAACTGCTCCACAGTCCTCGCAAACCCACGAAACCTTCACTTTCCCTGATTTTCTCCTCACAATAGCAGAGGATCCCAGAGAAAATCCATTCGCCTCAGACTCCGCCCTTGGACGACTCCTCAATCTTTTCTCTACCCGACTTGTTTTCTTCTCGTCGGACTCGTCCTCGAGGTTCTCCTCCACCTGATCGCTTCTCTCAACGCCGCTCTCTTCTACAGCTGGCCTCGTCATGATGTTTCCCTCCAGGGGGTCAAAGTATGTTGTAACCTGAAGTGTATCCTCTTCCCCGCTAGTATGCTCACCAGATTCCTTCCGCCTTCCTTCAGTGTAGCCATCATAGGGCGTCCAAGCAGTGCGGGACTCACTACTGTTGCCGGGTGCGGACCAACTCCTAGATGCTTCCTCCCCTCCTTGATCACCTGAATGGAAGGAACTCTTTGGCTGGTTTAAGAGCTTCAATCTATGCGTGAGATGAGAGGAGAGGAAGGATCGGGAATTGAAAAGGGCTCCACTACCAGAGAGCAGGAAGCGCTTCTGGCAGTGGCGAAAACAGCGTAAAGATTGCATCGCGATTTCCGCGACCGCTGGGTCCGGCAAGGTTGGAGTATCGATCAACGAATGGTGGAAGGTGGAGCAGATTGCACAGGAACTGCGACGTCAAGAATCGATCGAAAATCAAATCAAATAAGAGGCGCGAGGTTTAGGGTTTAGGGTTTAGTGCATTGAGAAACCCACCCTCTGATGGGCAGAGGAGGTTAATTGGAGCCGGAGAAGGGCAATCGCGCGACCGTTGGACGCTTGGACTGCTCTGTCTTCGTATTTGGTATTAGTGGGCGTTCATTATATATATATATAAAACCTCATTTTCTTGATATATGAAACCAGAATCTTTTGTTGCATTTTATTAAACCAACATCCCACTTTGAAGTATTCTTTTTAAAAATGCATTTTATTGCATTTTTAAGAATGCCGTATTTAATACAAGAACCATTAATAAATTAATTGGAGCTCGAGAAACTGCAAACTCAACTTGCGAATACTGGTAAGGTAGGATGGTAAAAATCCCTATTGGAGATATATGTAAATTGGTAAAAATCCATTGGAGATATATCTAAATTTGAAGAAGATATATCTAAATTTGAACGAGATATATCTTAACTTGACAAAGCCTTGTTTGGTATAGCTGGTCAGCTATTTTTACTAGTCAAAATAATTGATTTTAAAAAACTATAATGTTTGCAAACTGCTTCAGTATGAGTTTAGAAAAGCTAAAAAGAAGTTATTTTTTGTTACTTTTTAACTATTTTTTTCTTGCATCTCATATTTACACCTATATTTATATGTCTTTGCGATAACAAAATTATTATTTTAATAAAAAATATTAAATATAAATTTTTTTAAAAAAAATTTGATCAGCATAATAGTTTAGTCAAATACCTTTTAAGTTTTTCAACCAGTTACTTTTAAATCAGCAAAAACTAAAAATTTCAATTACGTCAAGTAGCCAAAATATGACTGTAAGTATACCAAAACGCATGCATTTATGCAATTTTATTAGTACAAAATATGGTGACTTATTTTAATATGAATAAAAATATTGCTCCCCATTATCATCACTTTTTGAAGCATCTACTAGCAGATAGATCTCCCATCAGTAGATCCAACTCTCAGCCTAGAAATAGGAAATAATCTCCAGTGAGATACAGCAGCACCATATGCTTTACACTTAGGAGATCCATTAATTGTGAGCCAGCAATGTTGTAGCACAACTTGTACTAGCTAGATAGAAAAGGTCGATTTACTGGAGGCCCCAGATTTTTCTAGTTTATAGCATCATCGGACTGAGAACATGCCTCAGTGGTAGGATCAAAAAGACGCTCAAGTGAAACACAAATGACAAGGAGCGTTATTGATTTCTTCTACTTCAAAGTCACTTCATTTGAAAATACTATTGACATAATTTGAACATATAACTACCATAGTCGTATCTGCTAAAGACAGAAAAAAGGCAGTCTCTTGTAACTTTTATGTAATCTCAGGATTTATGATGTTAATAGAGTGCAAAAATTGAAAAGAAGCAGAATTTGAGAAATAGTGTGATTTAGTTTATTTATATTGAGAAATAACACATTGATATTGAGAAAAGAAGCAGAATTTGAGATGATAAAGAGAGAAAAGAACTTCTTGAGGAAGAAAATAAGAGAAAGTACCAAAACATCCTCATTGTCTTCTAATGCTGCAATACAACATGAGATATCAGTATTCCGGTGACATTGAATATAATGCAAGAAAAGATAGAAAAAAAATGGAGCAATTGGCGTAGGTGGTTAAGTTATTGATCCCTCCAATATAACACAACTACATCCAAACTATGAACCAATCCATTCATACTCTCATTGGCTAATGCAATTGGAACACATTAAACTAGTAATGGGCAAAAAGACAAACCCACTGTTATTCGGATAAGATGAACATCCAAGTATAAACAGTAATACTTGAGGTACATGTGCAGATGCTATAAGGCTAATTTGAAATATGCTGATTTTACATTCATGGCAATGGTCATAGTATTCTCAACTATGAAGTCCTTGTTGGGTGAGTTTCTCTTATATGTGGAAGATGACTCGGATTATGTCCATGTAGAGATCTCTATCATGAATGAAGCACCCCAAATCGTGGATTTCCTGCAGAAGATCGTAGACACAAAAATCATGAATATCCTACAAAAGATCGTGAATTTCCTGTATAAGATTGTGGATATCCTGCAAGAAAATCATGGACACGAAGATTCTGCATATAACTACTATAGTGGTCTCTGCTAAAGACAGAAATAGGGCAGCCTCTTGCAACTTTTCTGTAATCTCATGATTCATGATGTTAATAGAGTGCAAAAATTGAAAATAAGTTAATAAGTTCATTACCTATATCATTCTGGCCTGGAGAGTCAAAAAAAGATGTTCACATCATATGGCGGAATGGAGAGCCATTGTGCTCCAAGATCCTCCAAAAACCAAATAACAAAAACATAAACATTTCAATTTTAAAAGAATAAGTTGAAATTGGCATATATTGACCGAGAAGATCATAAAAACTGCATCGCTTGCCTTTTTAGTTAGAGTAGTAGCTCCTCTCCGAATGAGTCATTAGAGGAGATCCTACTAACAAGCAAGGTTTTTAAAATTACACTGATCCGATCAGTTCGATAATATGTACTATAGTGCATACTGGTCTAGTCCACGATTAGTACATTGATAGTGATCGATATTACAAACCATGGAAGGAACCCTTTGGTCGGTGTAGTTCCTTCAATCTATGCGCGAGACAAGATAACAGGTATCAAAAATTGAAAAGGGCTTCGTTAGCAAAGAGCCGGAAGAGCTTCTAACAGTGGATAAAACAGCAGAAAGATTGAATCTTGGCGAATTCTGCGCGCGCTGGGTCAAGGCGGGAGTTGAACTATCAAGCAAGAAAGGGTGAAGAAGTAAGATCGCACCGAAACTGCAACTTGGGAATCGACCGGCGTGAGGATGAAGATTGAACACCAATGAAGTAGGCGGAGGAGGCGGGGGTGTATGATTTACGGCTTTGAGGATCAAAAATCAATTCAGTAAAGGGTTTAAGTGCATATGATCAACGGAGAAAATTTCTAAACAGGATCAGTGCTTATAAATTTTTCTCTATCAAGTGCGTTTGATTAATCATCGTGCAGAAGCAATTAATCGTGTTAACGAAAACTTTGATCCACCCGTTGCCAGTACTCCTCTAGAGGTTGTTTCAATCCAATAAGAAATCATCTTTCAGAAGCAATTAATGTTTGCTCAACAGCATTAATTGCACTTGCAGTCTATTGTGTATGGATCATCTAAGTACTTGACCTGCATTAATTACATCCTACTCTTTTCTTTTCTTTTTTTTTTTTGTTTTTTGACTCGAGTGCACTATATTTCAGTGGCAGTGGAACCAAATATCAATCCATAAATTAATTGGGTACAATATTATTCAATCAGGGATACTTCAAGAAATTCTTATTAACGTTTTTTTGCTGTTGTACCCTTGATGGATATTAATTGCAATAAAGGACACGGAGAGGGATGATTCGGGCAATCTGGCTGCAATTTATTAAGTAATCAGCGTTTACTCTCGACGACATTAATTGTTCACGCACTGGTATTTGTTTTCAAATTTTGAAAACTGTGTCAGTCCAATTCATCTGTCGTGAAAACTGTTCATCAAGATCGGTACGGTGCAAGATTTCAAAGATCCTACAATTATATTGACTTTTATTTTATCTCCAAAATATCATAGATGTTTGTCCAGCTTCTACTTCTAGTTTTTATTCGGGCAATCCGGCTACAATTTATTAAGTAATCAGCGTTTACTCTCGACGACATTAATTGTTCACGCACTGGTATTTGTTTTCAATTTTTGAAAACTGTGTCAGTCCAATTCATCTCATATATATGCTTTTATTTAGTGCCATCTGTCGTGAAAACTGTTCATCAAGATCGGTACGGTGTAAGATTTCAAAGATCCTACAATTATATTGACTTTTTTTTTATCTCCTAAATATCATAGATGTTTGTCCAGCTTCTGATTCTAGTTTTTAATGATTAAAAAAATATTGACTAAAAAAATTTAAAAGTATTTAAATGCATAATTTATAGTTAAATTATTCTATTTTATAATAAATAATTTTTATTAAAAAAATTATTAAAATAAAAATTATATGATTAAATTTATAATTAAAATATTTATTAAAAAATATTATGAGTTATATTATTAAAAAATTATTATTACATATAAGGATTATTGAGCATAAGCAGGAAGATGACCAAAGAAGTAACTTCACCCATGCTTCTCAAAGAAACAGCTAATTTGTGGGTTAAAACAGAGAAATTGAACTTGCATATGGGGCTTAATCATTTTTTAAAAAAAAAATAGAACTTGCATATCGAATCCGGATATTTTTACTTAACAAGCCCTTCAACTTTCATGATTTATGAAATGAAGATATTTTAGGGTCTCAGTATTTTGAATTAATTTTAATATATAGTAGAGTATATTTCTTTCATAAAAGTATGACTTTTTTAAACTCGTATGTTTTAGTACTTGAAGAAGAGGTTTAGATTATTCTGTGAAATTTATAATTTCTATTGTTTTAGTCTTTATTTTTTAAAAAAACTTTGATTTAGTGCTTGCAGGTTTATATTTCTCAGTAATTCGGTTTTCAATATTATTTTCTTTTTTTGCTCCTTATAATTGCAACTTTTTCGGTTTAGTATCTAATGTCGAAAAGAAAGTTTGATAAAGTTGAGAAGAAAGAAATTGTAGAACATAATCTGACAATAAAAATAAATTTGATGGGATTATATTGATAATAATATATTTTCTCCTAGCAAAATAAAATAAAATACTAAGCTTCATGCAATAATTTTTTTTAAAAAAAAATCTGAAGATAAAACAAGGTAAGATGTTGCATTTTATATAATAAATTAGGGTAAAAATGAATAAACCCTAAAATGAGAATAAATATTGAACTTTTTAAATTTTTTAATAAAAAATCATTTTAGTGATTAAATAGCAAAAACTCTAGGGGGAGTGCTCGAAATATATCATTTTAGTGATTAAATATGAAAACCAAAATATTGGGACTAACCTAAGAAAAGCAATTAAATTATAAGTAGTCAAATGATAAGAATAAACAAAACTAACAAATCTTACAAACTCGAGGGGACCAGAATTATAAATTTCAAAAATTAAGAAAAAAAAAGAATTTAGAAGTTAAAAAGAAAAGACATTCAACTTTAGGTTCTAGGAAAAAAAGAAAGTTGAGAGAAGAAAAAAAATAAAAAATAAAAAATAATTTTTTTTCTCTTTCTATTTAGAGAGAAAAAAATTCAAAAGATTAATAAATACAGATTCTCTTTTTATTATTTATATTGACAACGATGGTGAAATAGCGACAATGATAAAGACACAGCGATAAGAGACGAGAGACGATAGGTGATAATGAAGAGGCGGCAAAGGAGGTGACGGAGACAATGAGAGAGAACGATGAAAGGGCGACAACGGTAAAGAGACAGTAGCGATAGTGAAAAGGCGGCGATAACGACAACGACAACAACGACAATGACGATAATGGTGATGACGACGATGACAATAGCGAATGAAGATGATTACAAAAGAAGGACGAGAGAGCAAACATAAAAAAAAGAAGGTAAAAATAGGAATTAAAATAATAAATCCAATTTTTCTCCCGATTTGGGTGAAAAATAAATAGAGCTAAACATAATTTTATAGCTCTCCTCCTAATTTTCCATTTATTTTTTTCTAACGTTCCAACTAAACAAGCTACGAGGATTTAGTGAGGAAAAAAAATAGAGCTACACAGTGCAAACTAATAAACTTATCAAGTTTAAGACACCAAACTAAACTTAGGGATCAAATTAAGATAAACTGCAAAAAAAAACAGGGCCTATTTTTTATTTTTTAACAAATCACTCAGCTTTATCTCTCCCGCTTTCATTATGTGCAACGAAAACAAACTTCACATCTGAAAGAAATTAAAAATAATATTTCGTATTTTTCCTCGTTCTCGATTGAAATGCAGTTCGTGGACATTCCCAAGTCCAGTTTGTCTATGCTATATCATCCAAAATAGTGGGAAATCTACTGCAAATCCGTACGTTTTTTTTCTTCGTGAACATTGCTTAATCTGTGCCTGTTGGGATTCGGTGCCTCATGTTTTCTTATTAGAAAATCTATTATAATTACATATATATAGAAAACTTTCCCCCTAAGAACTGAAGTCAAGTGACCTAATTGTTGAATGTGGAGGGACGGTCAATGGAGTTAAGGAGACGAAAGAGGTAAGTTTTAACCCAACGGGAGGGGCTTAAGGGTTCCTGGACATGTGAGCTTGTCAGAGGAGCAAATGGGGGCGGCTTAATGGGACAGTGAAAACAAGCTGCAGGAAGAAGATGGAGAGACGGCCGTACAGCACCCGTGGCGTAAAAAAAACCAAAGAAAACAAAGAGTTACAGAAGGTTACGGCCTTACGGGCCAACCACAGCTGTAAAAAAGATAAAACAATGGCACGGATTTTTTTTACAACTTTTTGCAGTGCGCATGTGGTAGCTTTTGATTGTTTGAATCGATTTGCTGCTGTGGTAAAAGCTCAAGATATGAGTCGAGCAATCAATTTTTGCTTAGTGGATTCTGTATTTTTGTAGGGGTGAAGTTGCTAATTGGTGAGCATGAAACCAAACAATCCATCGACTCGAGAAAACTCCATTAAACAACTGCCATTTTGAGTGCCAAGCTGTAACTCGATTCTATAAAACTGCGAGCAGCGAGCTGTGTCCGAGTCTCTCGCCTTCACTCTATCCCTTCCATTTCTCCCTCGAGACGGAGTCAAAATGATGGAGGACCATCCTCAGTTGACAGGCCTGAGGGCCCATCTTCTCCAAACGGCCCAAGACGATCCAGCCGTGCACGAAGACCACCAGCCCGGTTCCGGTAGCCTTCAAGCTGCCAATTACCAACAACAACAAGGAAGACACCACCCCACGTTTCTCCTTTCTGCCAGCCTTGCAGCTACAGCTACAGGACAGCTGCCCATGAAAATTCAAGTTTCAAGAAGCTTCTAGATCTCATTTTGTTGTCCAAATCTTGTATAGTACAAGTAGGTTGTTGTCTTTTCATGTAAACTAAGCAGCTTGCTTGCGAAGACTTAAAAGGGAAAGAAGTTGCCTCTTGTAGAAGATGGTGATATTTTGAATGAAAAAAAGCTTTGTCTTGTTTCCTTCCATGTGCCTGTGGTGAACTATCCCCAGCCACCTAAATGCTTGCCGGAGGTGAACTGTCCCTCCATCTGCTTTCTCTTTGTGACCCACGCATCCTCCTCCACTGTTGCGCCATCTACACAGCCCCTCCAATCTAGCCGCCCACCTTGACAGGATCCACTCACAAAGCTCTGCTCCAGCTCTCAGATTCCAGGCTTTAACCTTTGATCCTAGTAGGATAGAAAAAAGGAACAGCATCTTGCCGAGTAGCTTCCACTGGTCCCTCCAACTCCCTGTGAGTGACAAATTATAGTAATAGTAGTAGTGACATTTCTGCTGGCTTACTATGGTTGTTCTAACGTGATTTGTTGGTATTCTCCTTATCTCATATGTGTTCTTGTGTGGCTCCCTCCATTCAACTCTCAATGCATTGAATATTACCTAGAGCTTTTAATACACGTGAATGCATGGCATAATTCTCCCCGCATTAACTGGCGAAACTTGTTAGCTCTTCCTGCATCTCTTTGTTTTTCATATTCTCAAATAACACTACCTGGAGCTTTTATTACACTTGAAATCATGAACTAATTTATCTCTGCATCAACTTTTGGTATCAGAGCAAATAGGATCCACACATGCTGTAGTCTATCTTTGGTGTCTTTGCTGAGCCTTGTTATACCTCTTGCATACTCCATGACTACGAGGTCTGAAGCCTCCTATCGCCCCCCTGTACCTCATGACCCTCCCGCGACGGAGGAAAACTCTGAGCCCATGGCTGATGTGATTGCCAAGTTAACTGAGCGAGTTGAGGCTTTGGAAGCTGCGTTCCAACGCATTGAGGCTCAAACAGAGCAGTTGGAGAACCCACCGATACTACAAGGAGCCCCTCCTTTGCCCCCTTTTAGGATGGCTGCTGAGGAACCTCCTCGGTACCGTCAAGAATAACCCCTTAGGGAGTATCCTCGTAGGCAACTGATCTGGCGTCCCCGATATGAGGACCCATACGAGGATGAGAATGATTGGGAGTATGGTCACCCCCGACCAAGGAACCGCCCTGTTAGATCCCGGGAAGAAGACGAGGTGCGACGCCTTGTCAAGGTAACCCCACCATACTTTGACGGAAACCTAGACCCTCGCATTTTTCTTGACTGGGCTACTGCCACCGACCAGTACTTTGACTGGAACGGTATGCCGGAGGGCTTGCGGGTTAACTTTGCACGCCTCCTTCTTACAGGTCCTGCTAAGCTTTACTGGACAAATGTAGAGCGACAGCAGGAGCGTGCTCGTCTTCCCCGCATCGACCGATGGGAGGAGATGAAGTTCAAGTTGCGACAAAAATATGTCCCACCGCATTACAGAAACCGATTATTGGATCAGCTTAGCAGCATCACCCAAGGAGCAAGCACTGTTCCCGAGTATATGGCTCGGTTTGATGAGCTCCTAATACGTTGCAATTTAGAGGAAGATCCGAGCTTCACCATGACACGCTTCAAAAATGGTCTCCGACCTGAAATTTGCCGTGCCCTCACCTCGCACACTCTTGATACGTTGGAACAAGTGTTCCAGCGAGCTTGTGAGATTGAGCAGGATCTCAATGCCTCTCAACGACATTCATCATATGTTCCGCCTAAGGGTCCGAGGTTCTCCCCTGCTTCCCCATCAGAGACGGGGCTGCCTACCTCGGGACGTCCAACTCCTACAGAGCCACGTTGTCCGCAAATAGAAGGTCGGACGTCTGGGGCTGGTGGGCCTGCTAGGCCCACTTGCCATAACTGCCATCAGCCAGGACACTTGGTAAGGGATTGCCCCAATGCGTGCACTCCATGTGGGTGGAGAAAGTGCACACCCTGTCCTCGACGATAAGGAGCCAGGTCTTGATGATCCTGGCGTCAATGACTATAACCCAGAATACTATTCGAGTGAGGAAGAAAATCCTAGACCTACTGTGGCGGTGGTGCGGTGCACCCTCGTCCAACCACAATCCACGGACGATTGGAGGCGAACTAGCATTTTCTGCACATACACAAAATGTCATGGTCACTCATGTAAGGTTGTTATAGATAGTGGAAGCAGTCTGAATGTGGTCTCACACTCAGCTGTCACTCGTTTTGGGCTCACCTTGGAGCCCCACCCAAAGCCTTATTCCATCGCATGGGTCGATACCTCCAGTTTAGCTGTCCAGCACAGGAGCCTTGTTCCCATTAGTTTTGGGGAGTACCACGATAGCATTTGGTACGATGTGGTCGCGATGGACGTCTCTCATGTTTTGTTGGGGCGACCATGGTTATATGACCACGATGTTATCCATTATGGTCGCTCAAACACTTACATTTTTGAGCACCAAGGTCGGAAAATACGTCTTAATCCTTCTCCTCCCAAGGAGCTTCGGGCATCCATCTCGAAGGGTGTGATTGGTACGCATCAGCCCGATGCTAGCCCGGCGCAACCTAGCGCTACTGTCAACTTGCTTCGGCGCGGTGATTTCATCGCTAATGCTCGAGAGACTTCTGTAGTCTTTGCTTTGTTGGTACAGGAAGTGGCCACTGAGGATCTTGGTCTGGCCCCTGCCATTCCGGACGTGGTTCAAGAATTGCTAGACCAATTTGGTGCATTGAGCCCCTCTGATCTACCTGATGGGCTCCCGCCTATGCGCACCATTCAGCATGTTATTGACCTTGTCCCTGGCTCAGCCTTACCGAATCTGCCCCACCATCGGCTCAGCCCATTTGAGCATGACGAGTTGAAGCAACAAGTCGACATCTTGTTGACTAAAGGATTCATCCGCGAGAGCCTTAGCCCATGCGCTGTGCCGGCTCTATTGACGCCAAAAAAAGATGGTACTTGGCGTATGTGCGTGGATTGCCGGGCAATCAACAAAATCACCATCAAGTACCGTTTTCCTATTCCACGGCTGGATGACATGCTGGATTTGATCTCAGGATCATCCTACTTCACGAAGTTAGACCTTCGAAGTGGTTATCATCAGGTTCGTATACGTGAGGGCGATGAGTGGAAGACGACCTTCAAAACGAAGGATGGCTTATATGAATGGCTTGTTATGTCATTCGGGCTGACTAATGCCCCCACCACCTTCATGCGTGTTATGAGTCAGGTTTTGCGTCCCTACTTGGGAAAGTTCCTTGTTGTTTATTTTGATGACATCCTGATTTATAGCCGCAGTTCACACAACCATCTCGACCACTTTCGCCTCACGTTCGAGGTGCTTCAGCGCGAGTGTCTTTACTTGAACCTCAAGAAATGCGCTTTCATGGAAAGCCAAGTGACCTTCTTGGGGTTCATTGTGTCTGTTCATGGACTTCAAGCTGACCTAGAAAAGGTCAAAGCCATCCAGGATTGGCCCGAACCTCGATCTATCACTGAAGCTTGAAGTTTCCATGGGCTTGCTACTTTCTACCGCCGATTTATTAGAGGCTTTAGCTCCCTTGCTGCACCGATCACTAATTGTATTCGCAAAGGGGACTTCATTTGGACGACTGCTGCCCGTCGAGCTTTCATTGAAATTAAAGAACGCATGGTATCAGCCCCTGTCCTCCGATTGCCGGATTTCACTAAGGTTTTTGAGGTTAGCTGTGACGCCTCAGGTGTGGGCATTGGGGGTACCCTCAGTCAGGAGGGCCACCCCGTTGCCTTTTTTAGCGAGAAACTCAACGAAGCCAAGCAACGTTACACCACATACGATAAGGAGTTGTACGCAGTTGTTCAGTCTCTCTTTCATTGGAGGCACTATCTCCTCCATATCGAGTTCACACTCTTTAGCGACCATCGTGCCCTTTCCTTTTTGAGTACCCAGTCTAAACTGAACCCACGACACGCTAAGTGGGTTGAGTTTCTCCAGCAATACACCTTTGTGATAAGGCACAAGGCAGGCCGTGAGAACACTGTTGCGGACGCACTCAGTCGTGTGCATAGCCTCCTTTACATCCTTGAGTCCACGATTACTGCATTTGATCATATCAAGAACGAGTATAGCTCTTGCCCGGACTTTTCAGAGGTCTACGATCAATTGAAAGAGGGACCCGCTGTGGGGTCGCCATATGTCCGACGTGAGGACTATCTTTTTTTGGGTAATCGCTTATGCATTCCCAAGACCTCATTGAGAGAGCATCTCCTTCAAGAGCTCCATGCTGGGGGAGCTACTGGGCATCACGGTAGAGATAAGACCTATGCTCTAGCGGAGGAGCGTTTTTTTTGGCCCGCTCTTTGGAAGAGTGTGAACCGCTTGGTGCGCCACTGTGGTGTCTGTCAAATCGCTAAGTCCAGAAAGCCCAATACTGGTCGGTACACACCTTTGCCTGTTCCACGGGGACCATGGCAAGACATTAGCATGGACTTCGTTTTAGGGCTCCCTCGTACTAACACCAAGTGCGACTCTATTTTTGTAGTCGTTGATCGATTTTCAAAAAATGGCGCACTTCCTTCCATACGCCAAGACTTGGGACGCATCTCATGTTGCTAAGATTTTTCTTAAGGAAATTGTTCGGATCCACAGTCTCCCCCTTTGACCATTGTTTCGGATCGCGACACCAAGTTGTGAGCTATTTTTGGCGGACATTGTGGGGACTCCTAGGTACCAAATTAAAATTTTCGTCAGCCTACCATCCTCAAACGGATGGGCAGACGGAGGTGGTTAATCGTAGTCTTGGTGATCTTGTCCATTGTCTTGTGGCCGAGCATCAAGCTACTTGGGATGTTGTGCTTCCTATTGCTGAGTTTGCTTATAATAATGCAATTAACCGGACTACTGGGCTCAGTCCTTTCCAAACTGTCCTGGGCCACCAACCTCGTAAGCCCATTGACCTACACCCTCTCTCATCACCTCATTTTTCCGATACAGCATCCACCTTTGCACAACATATTGTAGGTCTGCATAAGGAGATTCAACAGAAAATCCATCTTAACAACCACAAGTATCAGGCAACTGTAAATGTGCACCGTAGGCCACATCTGTTTTGTGAGGGAGATCAAGTGCTTGTAAAAGTGAGGCCTGAGCGTTTACCACCAGGGACTGGAGGGAAGCTACACGACAAGTGCTTAGGTCCTTATACTATTCTACGAAAGATAGGGAGCAATGCTTACGTATTGGATTTGCCTCAGGGTGCAACTTCTTCTCCCATTTTTAACATTGAAGACCTGCTGCCTTTTCACCCTCCTTTACCAATGGAGGACTTAGTGCCAGATGCCTTAGATGCTCCAGCTGATATTCAAAACATCTTGGATGACCAGTTGGTTCTTTCTCCTAATGGAACCACAAAACGTTTCCTGATCCGTTGGTCTGACTCCAGCGCCATTGAAGACACTTGGTTGCCGGAGGAGGAGGTCAAGAGTCGCGCTCCTCAGCTGCTAGAAGACTACTTGCAACAAACTTCTCCAGAGGAGAACTCTCTAAACCCCGGGGAGCTTGATGGAGGACCATCCTCAGTTGACAGGCCTGAGGAAGGCCCATCTTCTCCAGACGGCCCAAGATGGTCCAGCCGTGCACGAAGATCACCAACCCGGTTCCGGTAGCCTTCAAGCTGCCAATTACCAACAACAACAAGGAAGACACCACCCCACGTTTCTCCTTTTTGCCAGCCTTGCAGCTACAGGACAGCTGCCCACTGAAAATTCAAGTTTCAAGAAGCTTCTAGATCTCATTTTGTTGTCCAAATCTTGTATAGTACAAGTAGGTTGTTGTCTTTTCATGTAAACTAAGCAGCTTGCTTGCGAAGAGTTAAAAGGGAAAGAAGTTGCCTCTTGTAGAAGATGGTGATATTTTGAATGAAAAAAAGCTTTGCCTTGTTTCCTTCCATGTGCCTGTGGTGAACTGTCCCCAGCCACCTAAATGCTTGCCGGAGGTGAACTGTCCCTCCATCTGCTTTCTCTTTGTGACCCACGCATCCTCCTCCACTGTTGCGCCATCTACACAGCCCCTCCAATCTAGCCGCCCACCTTGACAGGATCCAGTCACAAAGCTCTACTCCAGCTCCCAGATTCCAGGCTTCAACCTTTGATCCTAGTAGGATAGAAAAAAGGAACAGCATCTTGCCGAATAGCTTCCACTGGTCCCTCCAACTCCCTATGAGTGACAAATTATAGTAATAGTAGTAGTGACATTTCTGCTGGCTTACTATGGCTGTTCTGATGTGATTTGTTGGTATTCTCCTTGTCTCATATGTGTTCTTGTGTGACTCGCTCCATTCAACTCTCAATGCATTGAATATTACCTAGAGCTTTTAATACACGTGAATGCATGGCATAATTCTCCCCGCATTAACTGGCGAAACTTGTTAGCTCTTCCTGCATCTCTTTGTTTTTCACATTCTCAAATAACACTACCTGGAGCTTTTATTACACTTGAAATCATGAACTAATTTATCCCTGCATCACAAAACCAGTTGGTCAATCCCCTTGTCGACCCTGGGCCAAGTCGAAAAAAATTTTGGCAGCAGAGTGGCGGTGCTACGCTGAGCGCGTGTACCTGACACAGGATCGTGTTTCGTGAAATTTCACGAAATTAAAATTTCACGATAATTTTTTTATGCAATTTCACAAAATATTTCATGAAATTTTACGATCCTGTGTCAGGTACATGCGCTCAGCACAGCAGGGTCGAGGCGAGCAGAGCCATCCACGACTCTATTTCCTGAGTACATCTCCGTCCGCCATTGCTGCTCCGCCACTCTGCAGTCAGTTCTCCTTCCCCTTTTTTAAGGTATAAGAGAAGCTGCCTGTCTCCTCCCCCCGCACTCACTCTCTCCCCCTCTCGATGTGCTCTGCAAGTTGTGGAATCTTATAGATGGCGTTATGGTTTCCAAAGGCCGAAGCTTTCCGGGAAATTTCGCACTTTTCTGCTTTCCCTCGCCCGTTCGAGCCCGCCAGTGCCTACCGTAAAATTAACATTGTGGGGGTTTATGGTGGCTGTTACTAGGGCAACCAATTCAATCCGTCTTTATTCGCTTCGGTCGTGTAATTGCAGAGGAATCGCACCTTTTCCCCTTTCCTATGCTCTCTTTCCCCAGCTTGCTTTTTTGATGTGGAAAAGATTGGATTTTTACGGTGGTTTTGTTCGAACAGGATCGGGAGAAAGCAGAGGATTTTCGACAAACGCAGATGTACAGTGGAGGCGATCAGCGTGTTGTTTTGTTGATGAGAGCGATGGAATCGACTACTTCGATGCAGACCTTTCTCAAGACGCACGTTGAGGTCATCCAGAAGACGCTCCTGCCTCTGCCGAGGGCCAAGCACGGCCTCTTGCCGCCGGCGCCCGTGCCGCGCACCGTGCGCGTCTTCTGCGACGACGTCGACGCTACTGACTCCTCCGACGACGAAGCGGGCGCCAACCAGCAAGTGCGGCGCTACGTGCAGGAGATCCGCCTCGAGGCGCGTCCTTCCCCTGCCGCCGCCAAGAGCCGCAAGGCAGCGGCATCCAAGGGCCCCGCGAATAGGGCCAGTGCCAAGAATGCGGGCGTCGCGAGCGAGGAGGAAAGAGGCGCGAAGCGATTCCGCGGCGTGCGGCGGCGGCCATGGGGGAAGTTCGCGGCAGAGATCCGCGACCCCTGGCGGCGCGTGCGCGTCTGGCTCGGCACGTTCGACACCGCCGAGGAGGCGGCCATGAGGTACGACACTGCCGCCATCGAACTCCGCGGCCCTGGCGCCACTACCAACTTCGCCCATCCCACCTTATCCAAGGGCACATCTACATCCGTGCTACCCCAAAAGAGGAACCTCTCCGACGACAGCCTTGCCTCCGTGTCCGGCGAGTACGACCTCGCCGACGACTCGCCCCACCTCTCTTCCCCAACCTCTGTCGGCGGCTTCTCGTCCGCATCCTTCTTCTCCTGCTCTTCTTCCTTCTCTCCGTCGCTCCACACCACAGAGGATGGCCCGAGGCCCCCACCGGCCTTCTCCTCCTCGCTCCATCCCGCAGAGCAGGCCTCCAACCCCCTACAGGTGGCGAACTACCCGGGCGAGAACAGCACGCCGGAGCTGCCCGGCGAGTTCACGCCGTTCGAGGAAGTACCTTATCTATTGTGCGGCTTTCCCAGCCTGGGCGCTCCCGAGCCCAGTCATTGCTTCATCGACTCGACGCCGATCGGCTCCCTAGCCGTGGAGCTCGAAAACGCCCTCATCGGCGCCGCGAAGAGAGACCTCGATATCGCACCGTCCATGTGGGAACCCGACGACTGTTTCGACGGCATCGCCGACTTATTCTCGATTCCCGCTCTCTAAAATTCTCGCGGCTCCTCGACTCAATAGGAAAGCCTTTTCTTTTTTTTTTTTCCTTTTTATTCTTATTTTTTAAGATTTGATATCTGTACGCCAGTCAAAGAGCCTCTAGAGTTCTTTTTAATTTCTTCTTTTTGGCAATTTGAATGCTCATGTTGGTTCTCTTTGTAACCCAAAGTCAATTCAATTGATTCGGTTTAGTTTGCGGGCAATAAATGAGGCGTCGTTGGGCTTAATTTCTTTTTTACGTGGCAAAATTTACTCAAGCCCAAACTATATTTTTTTTAAAAAAATAACATTTTTTATAACAAATTTCATTATCTGTATTTCTGAAAGCAAACTACAATGCTCGTTTATTTTGTTGACCAAATCAAGTCAGTATCCATTAATTAGTGGAGGAATTGTTGCTACAGGTCAGTCAAATGAAAAGAAATAGTGGCTTCGTTTGGCCTAGCTTTTAGAGCTGTTTATTGTGTTGCGATCAATAGAAATTAAAAAGCTGGGGTGTTTGGTCATGCAACTTCTTTGTTCCAAACCACAAATAGCTGCTTCTCTGAGAAGCAAGGGTGAAGCTGCTTCTCTAGCCCCCCACCTGCTTATACTTAATAACCCTTATATATAATAATAATTTTTTAATAGTATAACTTATAATATTTTTAATAAATATTTTAATTATAGTTAATAATAAATTTAATCATATAATTTTTATGTTAGTAATTTTTTTAATAAAAAATTTATTTATTATAAATAGAATAAACTAGCCATAAGCTGTGCATCCAAACACCCTTAAATTTTTTAAGCCAGCATTTCTTCAACTAATATTTTTTTAACCAACAAAAGTTAAAAGCAGAAGCTAGATCAAACGATGACAGTATCTCAGCAAATAAACAGCCATGGTTGGGGTTTTCCTCAATGCTTGCAGCAAATTGGCTTTTGCGGTTTCTTCTCTTTTTTGACGGACTAAAAGTCAACGCAATTGCCAAAATAAGCATTTGTGTTTGGAGAACAGCCATTTTATCTCCTTTTTCATTTTTTTTTTCTCAAAACAAAGAGTGATTTTGCTAGAAAATTAATGTGAAATTTCTTTAATTTTCAATATTGACAGTACAAGACTTCAAACTTATGAGATTATTGTACTATTATAAGTTTCAAAATTAGTTTTTGTTTCTTCTTACTCACTGAAAAGGGTGAAAATCCTAGTACATTTTTGGCAAGAATTTTGAAGTCAAAGGAAGAAAGTTATTTCTGGGAAGATCCATCAGTAGCCAAACCATGTCCATTGATGATTGTAAATTTTCACAAGCGTAAAATAAATCATTCCATTGAGGCCAGATTAAGCTCGAGATCAAAAGAATAAAGAAAGTGACTTTTCAGGTTTCAAATTAAAAAATAATAAACTTTTAAGGACCACTGAACTTAATTTTAACAAATCGGAGTGCTAAGAGGGAAGGAGGGTGGGAGCAGGATAAGTGGGATTGTTTAGGGTTTATGTGTTCCCTAAAAAGTGCAATCATGAGTGTTTGGACGCTGCTGGATGAATGTTTCTTGTGTGCAATTCTCACTTAAAAAGATGTAATCATGCAACGCTTTTCCAGTTTAGCCAATGGAACGCGTAGAGGAGAAGCTTGCTGGATTGAAGCCAATTCAATGCATTATTAGCTCCAGGTTGCTTGGAATTGATGGAAGATCATTGTCTTGTGTGCTTGTCTCAATATATAAGTCTACTTTATCGACTGGATCTCGAGTTCGCAAATTTTTTTTAAAGAATTCATTACAATAGCAATAGAACAAAAGGGGCATTGTCTTAGGATTTGAGGTCATCCGTTTAGTTTTTTTTAAAAAAGAAGCACTGATAGGGATAAGAATGATTAATCACACCTGAGATTAACGTGTGTTTGGTTATAGAAAGAAAAAAATTATTTAATATGTGGTAATAGAAATTTAGTTTAAAAATAAAAATAATAAACTTGAACCAATCAAGTACCAAGTCCTATTTTTGTTCACACACGTAAAATTAATTGGAGCCCACTTATATAGAGTTGCCTTCTATTTCATAAATGTACATACCATTTTTGTGATTATTTGCAAAGTATCTTGCCTACCTCTTTTAGGACTCTATCATCTCGCAATATTCTCTATATTCAGAGTTTTTCAATGTGCTCATTATGATGCAATAGGCATTACCTTATTAAGCCTACTGTGGTAGCTTAGTTTCTCAGAAGCTCACTAGTGAAAGTAGAGGCTTGATTTCAAGCCTCATGAGTGAAGGGTTCATTAACCCTCGATGAAATAGTCGTGTAAACATTTTCAGTCTCATAAGCCTGCATATCATTCATTAGTAGACAGCAGATTCTTACTCCTTATTTATTTATTTTTTTTAAGGAAAGAGAAAACTGTAAGAAATGAGAAACGGTAATAAAAGAAAACTATAAAAAATAAAAAAATTCATATTCTATTTTCTTAGAAGGAAAAAAAAAAATTAATTCCAAAGGTTGGGTAAAGTGGTATTGTATTTTCTCTAACTTTTCTGTCTGATTCGGGTAGAAAAGTTTCAGAAGAAAAATTACAAAATTTTTCATCCATTTTTCCATTCAAATTTTTTCTTCCATCCAAAGAAACAATGAAAAACTTATTTTTCTTTCCTTTTCTTCTAGTTTTTCTTTTAAAAAAATAAAACCTAACCCTCTATTTCTTTGAAGGGAAGGAAAACTATAAGGAATGAAAAACTGCAAGGAAAGAAAAAAAAAATCCATATCCTGTTTTCTTGGAAGAAAGGAAAAGAAAAAAGAAAATTAATTTCGAAGGTTGGGTGAATTGTCATTGTGTTTTCTCTAATTTTTTTGTCCAATTTGAATGAAAAAATTTTGAAGAAAAAGTTATAAAATTTTTTATCTATTTTTTCACTTAAATTTATTTTTGTCCAAAAAATAATAAAATATTTATTTTTCTTTTTTTTTCTCTTTAGTTTTCCTCCCAAAGAAATCGAGCGTAAGGGTTATCCATCTACGACGCTTGGCATGAGATACACAGTGAGTGCACGTATGGAGCGCACATCCTCAGCAGCCGTGCAGCTGAGAAATTTCTCGGCTGCCTGGCTTAAATTTAATATTAAAAATATTTTTTTTATTTTTTTATTTAGAAATAATCTACATGTTATAATCTATCCAATGGTACCAATATTGGGGTAGTTTAGATTGTATACAATAAGAAATTGCCCTAAACATTATTGTATAAAAGATTATAAAGAATTTTCTATACAATAATGTTTAAGGTAATTTTTTATTATATACAATCTAAATTACCTTAATATTAATATCATTGGATAGATTATAACACATAGATTATTTTTAAAAAAAAATTAAAAAAAATATTTTTTTAAAAAAATTAAAATGACAGGATTTCTGTCCGCACGTATGGGGAGCGAAATCTAGATGGTCAAATTCGTCACGAAAGAAATTATTTTAAGTGGGGTACAGGAAGCCTTCCTTCGAGTAGGACTACCTAGGCTACGGCTTCTCCAACTACGTGCATGCAATCTTGCATTAAATGAAGCAAAGAATTAATAAAACAGACGTGCACCACCATCAACTTCCCTTTACAAAGGAGGAGACCTGCTCGTTTTCTTGCAGAATAAAAGCAAAAAAGATCCACACATCAAGCACACTCTTCATTACATGTACATCTCATTGGATACTGTGAACCGTATTATTAATTATAAGAAAGGGAGGTAGGTGTTCCACTCGTGTGCATGATCCATGCTTCAGTAGAATGTTAAGAATTATATACATTACATTGCATGACACCATAGATCCATTCATGCATGTGGCTATGATTATAATTGTAGATACATAGAGATAATGCTTTGGATCCATATATATCGAAGATTCCCATACAGTATAAATATTAAAAATGGAAAGGGCATCGGTCCAATTGATATATACTTCTCTCTCCCTCTGTGTATATAGTATTCTTCAAACAATGCTTGATTAGATTCTCCACAAAATTTCCAATAAGATTTCATTCTTGAACAAAAATTCATTTTTTAATTTATTTCATCTATTCCATGACCGGAACAAAAGGGGATACACGTTACACCACGATTTTGAATCAGAAGAGAGATTTCAAGAAATGGCAGAAGGAGGCCGTTTAAAATGAATAAGTAAATACCTCTGTGGCATGCCAAACAATGATCACAGCATGCCAAACAATGATGGAAGAATGAAAATTTTTTTACAAATTACAAGCTTGCAATAGCAATAGATAAATCTAAGAAAGTGGATGTAAGAAGAATTAAATGACTTCCCAAGATATCAAGTCGAAAAGCCCTAATGGCCTAGGAGAGAAAAATAAACTAATATTTGAAAATAAGGATGGTGAAAAACCCTAATGGCCTAGGAGAGAAAAATAAACTAATATTTGAAAACAAGGATGGTGATTTGCGAAAACTATCGCAGGCACTTGTTTGGATTTCTTGGCTTGATTGTCAGGGGATTCGATGACTTTGATTCTTTATTATTATTGTAATCTGTTTAAAATCTTTCACATGAGCAGTAATGGATTTCCTCCTATTTTGATAGAAAAAAAGTTCATATCCAACATACTTGAAATGGGCCAATTTCCAAATGTTCCGGTGGAAATGGCAATTGCATCAAATTGTAGTTTTACTATTTCATATGCATTTCAGTAGGAGGGTAAATGCCAACGGGGAGAAATTCTAGACCCAAGCGCTACGTAGGATTTTTCTTTTTCACGTCACCGCCGCGTCCGCCTCGCCGCGTCCGCCGCGCATGTCTCAGCCGCGTCCGCCGCACGCCCACGACGCAGCCGGAACTCTTGCCTGCAGGGGAGGGGAACACTTCCGCGTCCGCCGCACGCTCACGCCCTCACCCTCAGCCTTCTTCGGCGTCCCACCGGACGCCGGAACACTTCGCCGGAGGTGGAGAAGGTAGCCGTAATCGCCGGCCGGAGAGCGGGAAGCAGAAGACGCAAGTTCGGGGAAATTTTCACCGTTTTTATTCCTCTCCAAAACGGTTACATAAAATCTCTCCTCTCCTCTCTATACACACTTAAAAACTCCCCTCGTCGTCTGGCCTCACCGTCGTCTGAATGCTCGCCGAGACGCGCCGGAGTCGCCGCCTGGAGGGAAGAAGGACGCGGCAGAACTCTGTCCGCCGTTCGTGGGGAAGGCGAGCTCCCTCGCCTGTGGTCGCCGTCCGATGCTCGGGAAGGCTAAGCTCTCGTCGACGTTCGACGCCGCCGCCGGGTGGAGAAGGCGAAGAACTCGCGCTCGTCGCTTGTGCTCGTGGAGAAGAGAATCTCGGGCTCCTGGTGGAGAGGAGCTGGCACTCCCTGCCGTTCGCCTCACACCGGCTCCACCTGCTCCCATCTCCGTCGGATACCGCCTCGGAACTCGGATCGGTTTCGCGCATCCGCGCGCTCGTCGACAGGAATGGGTCGGATCGCGCCTCCGCGCGTCGGATCCGTCTCATCGTCGCCCGAAAACCCGCTCCGCTCCAACTGCTCATAGTGCCGAGGCCTTGGGCCTCCGCCCCGCCCAGCCCAGGCGTTTATCGGCCCGCCCCGGGACCCTAGAAAATGTAGCTTTTGTTACACTAATGAATGGCCCTGATTAATCTCTTACGTGTCATTTGGTTTCACAAAAGATACTAGTCTTTAGATTATTTAAAATGAAAATATTGTATTTTTTCAGATTGTCAATTTTGTAGAAAATTCATTTGGCAAAATTTAAAAAAATTTACAATGTATGCCACTACAATTGAATTTTGTACCAAAAATGAAAATCTGAACACAACTCTTTTTTTTTTCACCTTAGTAAATTTGAGAAAATCACTGCAAAGTTTTTAGCTCTCTTTTCATTCTGGTAAAGAAGACCGCACCAACCAGTTTTCAACTCTGGTAAAGAAGACCGCACCAACCAGTTTTCAACTCTGTTTATGTTTTCACCCAAAATAAAAGCTAAAAACTAGCACCAAAAAGACCAGTAAGCCTAAGTAAAAGAGAAATAACATCTAATATTCTAGTTTAGTCCCATAAATATAGAAGAAAATATAGTTTCGTATGTAAGGTTTGATGGGCTTAATATTATTAACTTAGACTTAAATATTATAAATTGAGTTAGGCATTAGAATTAGTTTTACTAATTGATGTTTTTCTCGGTTATATATATCATGAAAGCACATGAATCATTATCTTCAACCTCATCTACACAATTTACTTATCATTCCGCCCTTGAGAGTGCTAGATCCAATATCCTAGGAAATTACCATTCGGCTTAGGAAGTTATCAGAGTACCCAGATGGTGATTGAGAAATTCTTGAATCAAGACTAGTTCCTCAAAATGGTGAGAAATGACATCCCAGAATATTTCAACGTTCATGCTTTGTATTCCCAAAATCAGACATCACTAAACATGAAGAGAAATCAAAGAAATTTGTTCAGGAAAAATAATTTGGTGCAAGCAACAAGCTAGCAACAAGATGAAGAAAATCAAGCATACGAGTCAAATCAGGAAGCCAAATCATACAACAAACAGACATAAGTCAATCGGCCATAGCACCTTGGGTGGTTTGACTGGATAGTCCGGAGGCAAGTGGATGGAAACGTACAAATACGCCTCCGGCATAACTGCATAAGGACTATTTGGAGGACCCAATTTTGTTGCTTGCCAACCGAACCTGTCTTCTGCAACAGGGCCTATTAAGGACAAAATCAATCAAATTCATAAAAGAGTTGTTCATTATGGAAGAGTCATATCAAATATAAGAATCAGTACAAACAATCTGACTGATAAAAACGATCAGAGTTTTAGATAAAAACAAACAACGTGAACAAGATAAGTAATGAGACACATAACCAGTCAACCATAACAATGTAATTTATTAGATGTGTGACAGGTAGATATAGTTTCACCGTTTAAAGATAAAAAAAACTCATGTTCATGTATTACACAGGACTTATTTAGAGATCATCCATAATATCGATGATAATGGTAGCACAAAAGTTATGGATCCATTCAGATGATGGATACAAAAATGCAATATGAAAGTGAACATATTATGTACCAACTAGGGAAAGAACGATACCATGACAACACTAACTGGAGCAGTATATCATATTTGGGCTGAAAGAAATAGAAGAGCATTTCATAATCTATGTAGAAGTTCGAAACAGGTGTTAGGTGCAATTTTTACTGATGTCAAAATGAAGATCAAAATATTACCAGACGCTTCTAGGAACCCTCAGCAGGTTTTGTATCTACTTGGAATCAGGTACTAAGGGGTGATCTAAAAGGAATGTATCATCAAAATCCGTTGTCTCTATTCTCTTAACCTTGTTTTTTTGCTACTGCCTTTGCCATAAATTTGGAAAGTTTAGTTTCGAATTCTCGTATTGAATGGTTAATGTGCCTTCCAGGACAGGAAATTAAGGAATTAATTAGTTTTGTATTGAATTTTATTGGTTCTCATCATATGTGGATTATATTTGGTGTTGTTTCTATATTGGAAATTAAATAGTTGTTCACTCAGCGAATTGAGTTGATTCTATGATAGCTCAGTGCCGAAGATTGAATTCTAGATGGATGTAAATGCAATTTGATGATGCAGGGCACTAAGTGCTATTATCTTAATGTACAAGGCAAGAAATGCTGGATAGTTACAGACTTAATGACTTTTTGGAAATGTGTTTCCTTTTTGGAAATTTGGAATGATGTCATGTATGGGAAGGAAGTGTGTCCCTATTATGATGGAGGCGTGTGGGTCTGAGTGTATAAACTATGATGTAATTTTTTTTTTCATTTATAGAATTCTTCCTGCTTTTTGGCAAAAAAAAAAGTGAACACATTATAGAATAATGAGTGGCGGAGTCTTTCCAGCATCAAAGCTTTCATATTTTCTCAGACCTGAAAAGGCACATGACCTTTATTCTATAACACTACTTGTAAAAAGAACTTGTACAAAGCATTAGAAATTTGCTTGAATGACAAAAGAAAAGATTCTTTGAGATTTGATAAATCCTTTTTTTCTGCAAGTTAACCTATCGATCTAACAAGATACATGACAAAATACAGAAAAGAAATAAAAGAGGCAGAATGAAACAAAAGTAAGAAGTGGATTCTTAAAGAATACAGTCAAGAAGCATTGGTAGTCTATGACTATACTCACTCAATTGAGTTATCCTACTGATCAATTTACGGAGTTTTTATAATAGTACACTGGAACATCTATATGTTTATACACCCGGTATATACCAGTCAAAGATTGAAAACCTTGAATATGATTAAAATGAAAACTGCTATAAAATTGAAAACATTATGGCAGTTTGTTTCGTTTAATGCAGTATTATATCAAGCATGACATGGCCAGTTTCGAAGCACATATCGATTTATAATATGAAAATGAATGACTTATCATTGATATCTGGTTGAAACATCCACAAGGATCTCCATAAATTTCCGATAACCAACATGAACTAGCATTACAATTAGAATTTCTCATGATGTAGTACAAAAGCACGTAATTACATCATAACACAAATGGAGCATATCCTATGCATGAAAAAACAATAGCAGGGCGTCAAATTGGCAACCTGAGCAGATGCCATTAGGGAAGACATCAGAAATAATCATTCAATACCTTATTTGTCAAGCTATCTAAACGTGGTTTCATATTTGTCAAGCTATCTAAACGTTGGATAATGACCTTAGAAAACCTTTTCTTAGCAAACAAACAAAATAACATTATCATCCAAATGCCTGAAATCTTAACGACTCCGTAGCTACAGCACAGAACTGCTCACACAGCTCAGCAATCTTTAAAAGGAACAAAAGAACAACCATTCCCTTACAACATATCGTGTGGCAATCTATGTCTTCCCACACAGAATCGTACCTGCGCTGCAAGTTTTGGGGATCTATGAGCTCCTTAAGATGCGCTTCGAAGCCATCGCGAATCCCAATGACGCCAGATTGCTCCAGCCAAAGCACGAATCGATCGGATGGGTGAAAGAAAACGAAGGAGCAAGCCCAGATCGATCAAAATGTCTGACTTATCTGAACCAGAAAGAGCGAGGGAAAATGCAACAAAGAAACTATATAGGGGGGCTGCATAGCTTTCCCCAATTTTCGACTATTTGGTTATCCTATATAAATATGAAAAAACATTTTTTAAATAAAGGAAATTATTTTTTTATAATATATAATGCACCTTTCGTTTATTGGAATCACAAAATAATGTCCGAGTTTTTAAAATCTTTTTCGTCAGAGCAATATTTTTAGTGGATTACTAGAAAAAATATATCATGAAGTTACTTCTTATTTTCAATTAGGTCCAGCATTTTAAGTAATTATGAAATGAATCATATAGTTTAATACATGTTCGAAATTATAATAATAAGCCTGTATATCGGAAGCCTGCATACCGCATCGTATGCAGTGTCCGATCAAAACCGTTCGATGGGCAGCCGGAAGCTAGGACTTGGGCACTGTTTTGATCGGACGGTTGTAATGTCCGAGCGTCCGATCGGACGGTTCGTACTCTGTCACAGCATGGGAGGGTACCTCTCCCAAGGACCAAGGCACAAGCACAGTGAGGTTCCCTTTTTTAGCAGATCTGGGGACAAAATTAATTAAGGAAACGAAACCTAAAGCATGATGCATGGCAAAGGAGAGAGAGTGGGAGAGAGAGAGAGAGAGAGCTGATAGGGTTCGTAGGGAAAGGACGAGGTGAGGAAGGAGCTGTTGGTGATGAGATGTAATAATGCCAGGGGGGAGGACACAGGCCGGCCATGGACATGCCTTTAAAGAAGAGCTAGGGAGCAGTCGATCCATCTTTCATGTTCAACGCTTTAGGAGAGGAGAGGAGAGAAGAGGAGTGGAGTGGAGCAGTTGATCCATCCTTCTTCCTCTCATCTCAACCTATCCTCTCCCCTTTGAGATCACATCAGGCACAGTGCCATTCAATCCTCCTGCCATTGTGTCATTTCAACACTAAAGCCTGTTCATGAATGACTAGTTTGGAGGAGAGGAGTGAAGACTGAAGAGGAACAACTGCCACAAGGTTCCTCATGCCTTGTCTTATCAACAAATTATATATATATAAATTGCAACCCCACTGCACGTCCAATCCAACCTTTCAGCCGTCTTCTCACTGTTGTCTGTAGATTCTCTACTGCTTTGGACTATTGTGCCAGGGCCGTATAAAGGAAAACATAGACTATATATATGTCTATATATTTCTGTACGGAGTTTAATATTTTTTACTTGTACAAAATAGCTTAAATGACTTGTACAATTTTTATGTGTTTTCCCTGAGTTATGTAAATAACGGTGTGACAAATGTTTGCCTACCAGTTTACTATTTTCAGGTTGAAAAATTATAGACAATTTGTAAAAAAATCTAAAATAGTAGGGATCTGTTTGTGATATTTTTGTATTTTTATCCATTGAAGATACCTGTTTTTTTATAAAATTTCCATGTCTTGATCATTTTCAAACTATTAATGTTAAAAATATTGGTGATGTATAAAGAGGATTAAGACAATTAAAGAGATCTATCCACCCCTTAGTCAAGTATTTGCAAGCTTTTTAAAGGGGTTAAGCAGCTTTCTTTATCTACTTAATACATGATACTATGATAGAGCTTTTCCAACCATTATACCTAAAACCTCCTGTTGGTACTTAGTACTCTCTCATCTTAGGATGATTGAAATGAAGGTTTTGTTCAGGCATTGCAATTTTTGTGAGCAATAAGAGAAATGATCTGATAATTTTTCTCTCATTTTTTAAATAATATAATCATTTCTGACGATGAGTTCATTATGTATGTAGTCCAGTTAGGAGATCTATTTTTTATATTTGGGTTATTTTCTTGATTTTTGTATAATGAAAAGGGCCTTGTAATTAAGATTTTGAATAATATTTGATAAATAGATATAATTGTTCGCAATCTATTTTCAGTATGAATTGTATATATTTTAACATATCTGCAATCTTCCACGCCATCAAAGCTTGTTTTCGCTATGCTTTCTAAATTTAATCCAATTAAACTTGACAAAAAAATTACATATTGATCCATAAAAGCCTAGTATCCTCAACAAAATAGAACAACTATTCAATTCCTATTCATTTCCAACACAATTAAGTCAGACTTGTTCTCTGAAATATTAAAATTTCGATGAACCAATTCTTAGCCATATACTTTCACCTCAGAAGCTTAGTGTTTATCAGTAAGGTAAAACTTGTCTACTGTTCTAAGGAGCTTTAGCTTAATTAGCTGCAGTTATTTTGCTTTGCTTTCAGAATGACAGGGAGGCTCTAGTCATTTTGGTAACTCCCTTTTGGATTATTTGTATTGCACTTTTGAGATATAAATTTAGAGTTATTTTTACATTGCCAGGCTTGTACGATTGATGGGTAAATTTCAGTATTTTTTTTATTTATCTAGATTTTTTTCTAAATTATACTTAATTTTATCTTGTTATGAATTAAATTTTGAGGCTCGTATCATGTAAGAGTGGATTTAAAAAATATATACGATGTCATATCAAATTCATCAAACTAAAATTTTACTAAATTTATCTCAATTAACACGACAAAGTAAATTGATTGATAAAAAATGTTATAGTGAGTGGTGGATGCCACTAACACATAGTATATGTAGTACCGATCAAAATAAAATATTGCTGAAGGTGAAGAGTGGGTGGTACAGCTGATTTACGAAAAAAAATTAAAAAAGAGATCAAGATAAATATGCTGCTTAATATTATTTCTGTTGGCTGATGTGATGTCAGCTCAATTCGCAGCTATTTAAACGCCTTCTTCCAAGTTTCACACAATGGATATAGCTCGGTGGGGGTGAGGCGGTGGAAAACTTCGAAGTTTCTATCCCTTTCCTTTTGATGCTCGATCTGTTCGATCTGTTTTTTCCATGCCATGACCCTTCTGTTCTTTCTTGCGATCATGTTCTTTTCTTGTACATGAATATAAGTTTTTCGTTTCGTGGTTTAATTTGATCCAAGGGCTTCTGCTGAAGAGAGCTTCCTTCAGTCCACTCATGGGCGGCGATGGGATTTGATTAGCTGCCGACTCATTCATCCACATACCAAGTGGTAGAATATTTTGAAGCGTTGACTTGGTAGATGAATGAATGAAGCGGGAGGTGAGTCGGATCTCATGTTGTCTCTGCTTGGACTGAAGGGAGCTCCCTTGTCTTATGAGATCCCTTCGCCGGTCAACGATCCTACGCTCTCAACGATCGGATACTCTTCCCAGAAGCATATTAATAGCTGGGACCTTGTTAAACATTTTTAGGATCTTAGGTTTACTTGATGGCTGCTCCTTCTACCTGAAAGGTTTTGCGCATCAGTATACCATCGTTGATGATTGAAGCAACTAATCAGATACCTAATTTCTCATCTGCGATGCTTGTGTTTGGAAAATATTCTCCTTTTGACCGCGGAAAGTTTTGCATTTTAGGAAATATTTACTGTTAATTAACTGATGATTTGATGGTTTTTCCTGGTGATCATGTTCTAAAGATTTATGCGAAAGTATTGCAAAGTTGTATTGCACCGGTATTTTGTATTTTTTTTTTGCGTGGTTGCACTTTTATCGAACGATCTATCATGGTAGTGTTCCTCTGTGTTAAAAAGAAGTCAAGTTCAGTTTCCTTGCTACACACGCTGCATGGTAACACTTGTATCCATTTGGTCAACTATCAAGTAGTGTAGCTTCAAAAAGGCTCACTGAATGCGTATTTCTTTGTTTAACGAAGAACTTGTATTATCTGTAAAGAAACTGGAGGTGCTACCACGAGGATGAATCATAGCAGTTGAAGTTCTGCGGATCTCTAGTCATGCTATTGTATGCCCTTTATGTTCTTCAGAAAACCATACACAGAAAAAGAATCCTCCATTAAGTTGATCATACTTGCACAAAAGGAGCCGTGCGTTCATTGATGACAAGGTTTGTTTTCTGTACCTTCTTCAAGAAATAAGCAGCGCCTGGTTGTTTACTACATCCTTTTATTATCACTAACTTTCCCATTTTTGCTTGTTTCCCTTGCATTTGTGGGTGGAGGACTCTTCGTTTGAGAAGTTCGGCCAATTTCTCACCCTGGTTGACCAGTATGTCTGTGCTTCTGTACAGCACCAGTTGTTTCAAGGAGTTGTGGAGTTTGACCCTTCAGTTTTCTTCTCTTTTGCTTTCCAGGAAAGCCAGAAGTGGAAGTTTGTATTAACTTTTCCAGCTTGTGCAAGTGTTTTCTTCCCTAACCCTAATTTAGGAAAATTTCTATTCTCTTCCTTCCCGTATACATATTCTTTTGTCTCCCACCTTAGTAGATTTGAAACCAGACCCTTTGTGTGCATTTGTACTGTTTGAGATTTACACTACTGTGAGATTGTAATTGGTTTTATGTGTAATATATGCAAGCTGAGTTCTTTCCAAGTTCCCTTTCTTGTAGTCTTTATCATTTAGTGCATGTGTGAGCTAAGAGGAATGCCCGGATTTGTTACTATGGCATTGAATGCAAACTGTTTTCCAGTGCTAGACACTCTCAAATTGTACATATCGTTTCCACTGCTCTTGGGTTTAAGACTCGTCTAGTAGCGCACATTTATTGCACATATTCATGATTTGCAGTGTACTTGTGTTGGTTGTTTCGTTGATTCTTGCGTGAGGATCGATTATTGTCATTATTGCCTGAGGATCGATTATTGCTATGGACTGTTCTATATTATGATTGATTTTTTTCATGCGTTTGGTTTCTATTTCTTGCTGTCTATGTTTTGGTCAGTGTTAATGTTCAGATACGGCACTATGTTCTCACTCGACATCAATTCTTCAGAGTTTTATGTCCTATTAGATTTTCTTCAGATGGTTTGATCATGTACAGGCTGATGCACGACGATCGCCAAGTTTCTGATGGATGGTAAAAATACAGAAAGGCATCCTGAAACTGTGATTTTGTGAAGTTCTCTGAGATGATCAACTTCTATTTCTTTGCAGATTAATATCCGTAATCCTTGATTCAAGTGTATGGTAAAGGAACCTTGTCAATCTTATTTTTTTCCTTGATTGCTAAATTCTGTGCACTGTTCACTTCGGGATCATTAGACGTGCGTGTTCCAGCTCTATCAATATAGTTTGATTTACTAAAATACGTGAAAGAATTACTGTGCTTCGAACATACTACGCGATCTCCAGCGACGATTTAATGTGCTACGATTGTGCACACGATGTCGCAGTTGCCCTCTTCCACTGCTAGTGAGTGGGTATGTGCAAATCTCGTTCTTTTGTTTTAAAAAAAAAATCAAAATTTTCTAGTTGAGATGAACAGCATCAGGTGGAACCCTAACCCTAACTTGTAACTCCCGTGAGTTGCTTAACCTAGCACGCGGCAATGCCGGCCATTAGTTAGGGAAATGAAGACGCATTAGATTCTCAATGTGTTAAGGCTTACATTCCCAGTGCTTTTGCCTCCGCTTCAAATTCCAATGCCGCCCTTTGCCCATGCTCTTCAAGGAATGCTCCCACTGCTTGCAGAATAATTTAATCAGGCGATCTACCGTGCTGAACTCAGTGTGGCGTTGGAATTTGGTGGCGGATGTGCGACTTTACACGCGTCGCGTTCTGAGTGGATCGATTTGGAGTTCCAAGTACCCTTGCCCATTCCACGAAGCAAGCTATCTGTTTCTTTCTCGATGGTTTGAGAATTTTAATAAGGCAAAAGACTGTGTAATGGCAGAACCTGAAGCGGGTTTAATAATGTGGCACTTTAATTGTGCTTTCGTCTATTGGGGTTTGCGTCAGGGATGGAGTTAATTAGAGCTTAAATAAAGGTGTGTGCTGTCGAAGATGGACAGTGTAGAGCCAACGCTCGTAGGCCTGGCAAAAAATTATACGACCCGCCAACACGACACGACACGACACGGGTTTTCGCGGGTTTGGGTTTAACATAATCGTGTTTCGTGTCATTATCGTGTCGACCCGTTTATGACACGCTAAAATTCGTGTCGTGTCGTGTCGTGTCGCGGGTTGACCCGTCTAACCCATATATAATATATATTATATAAAATTAATAATTTATAGATAATTTTAATATAGTGAGTTACACAGGTTATTCGTGTCGTGTCGTGTCAACCGTGTCGTGTTGTGTCATCTAATAACTTTATATTATAAATTATACGACCCGCCAACACGACACGACACGACACGGGTTTTCGCGGGTTTGGGTTTAACATAATCGTGTTTCGTGTCATTATCGTGTCGACCCGTTTATGACACGCTAAAATTCGTGTCGTGTCGTGTCGTGTCGCGGGTTGACCCGTCTAACCCATATATAATATATATTATATAAAATTAATAATTTATAGATAATTTTAATATAGTGAGTTACACAGGTTATTCGTGTCGTGTCGTGTCAACCGTGTCGTGTTGTGTCATCTAATAACTTTATATTATAAATCGTGTCAATCGTGCCGTGTCGTGTCATGTTATATGACACGACCTATTTATTAAACGTGTTAATCGTGTCGTGTCGTGTCACCTGTGAAATAAGCGGGTCGTGTCTGTGTATCGTATATTGACACGTATACATAAACGGGTCGTGTTCGTGTCAAGCACAATCGTGTCACGTGTCAAGTATGACACGACACGTTATGACACGTGAAACACGAATTGCCACCCCTAAACGCTCGGGTTCGGAGTCAATTGCAAGGCAGAGTCAGTGCATGGCTTCTTGCTGCTCGTTGGAGCTCTTTGCCTAGGGTTAGTTATTAGAGTCTCACTTGATTGTGTATTATTATATAATAATATATGCGACCAGCATGATTTACAAATTTGATCAATGAATAGGTTATGAGATTAACGCCCCACTTTAGCCCATGTTTTTTGGACGAAATCTATAGGGAAAACAAAAAGAAAAACATATTAAATTTAATTTTCTTTCCTATTAGTGAAAATAATATATAAAAAATATTTTAGCTATAGTGAAAAAAATAAAATATTTTAGCTTACTACTAATGCTATTTATGTTAAAACGAACGAAAAGCTTATAGTTTATATCTGAATTTCTAAGAACTTAATTGATGAAAGTACCTGATGTTTTGTTTAATTTTTTTTCTATTCTTATCCCTTGAATATTAAGGTTGTGTTTTTTTGAACGGAATTTATAGTGAAAATTTATTAAGTTTATTTTATATTATTTTTTTATTGTAAATTTCGTCTAAGAAAATATAGTTTAAATAATTTATTTTAAATTTTTTAACTCTTATATTTCCTTTGAAACAGGGGAATGAAACGTTAATGTACGAAGATGGAAAGAGAAGACCACGTTAATGTAGAAATTTCTTGATTGCTTGGCTTAAAATTATTATTAAAAATATTTATTTTAAATTTTTTTTAGAAATAATCTATATGTTATAATCTATCCAATGATATTAATATTGAAGTAGTTTAGATTGTATAAAATAAAAAATTACCCTAAACATTATTGTATAAAAAATTATAAAGTATTTTTTATATAATAATATTTAAGATAATTTTTTATTGTATATAGTCTAAATTATTCTAATATTAATACCATTAGATAGATTATAACATGTAGATTATTTTAAAAAAAAAATTTTAAAAAAATATTTTTTTATACAAAAATTAAAAGGGCTGTTTAGAAATTTTCGATCTCCATGGCGCCAGAGCATGCTGCGCAAATGAAGCTGCAGATAAGGTGAGTTGTCTGCTGCCGTTTGTGGCTGAAACCTGCGCCGGCCTCGCCTTTGCGGTCTGCGGATGGAAGATGGCGGCTCGGACAAGCGGCTGCTGGAGATCTTTGACGTCGGGCCGTGCGACGAACCATACCAGCTGGGTTTCCTGATAGGCAACAAGTTCGCGAGTATGATCCAAAGCAGAGTTGCCGCAGACACCATCCTCCAGCAGCAGCTTCTCCCTTTTGCTCAAACCACACAGGCTGAGCCACTCGTGGAGGCCATCTGCTCCGCCAACAGGAAGAAGTTTCCTAGATACTGGGAAGAATTGCTCGGGACGGCGGCTGGCAGTGGCGTGCCGGTTCTTCATGTATACTCCTCTGCTTCGTAACCTGAATTCGTTGCATAGAACTCATCTGCACTCCGCAAGAATCAATGGCAATACAGCTAAAACCTTTCATGTTCCTATGAGCAGATACTACTGCTAAACTTTAGGAAGGAGATACTTCCCTTCGTGGCCCCAAAAGAGGAGATAGCTCCAGAAGAGGCTGCTGCTGATGACTGCTCAGATGTTCTTGTTGTGAATGACTCCATGGCCATTGCTGCACACAATGAAGACGCAAATATTTCCTTAGTTGGGCATACGTATTCAACCAAATCTCTACTATGGAACTGTTAATTTACTCATGTGGTTAAGGTCATTTTCAACTTTTAGCTTATTTAGTGTTGTAATTTTGCTCACATATGATTTTAAAAACTTATCATATTACTCACCTCATTGTCACATTAACTACCAGTAGGTTTATCGATGTTCAAAATTGCTTATACTTGATTTTTCATATTTGTATCATTTAGCTTTGTTATTGTATAGACCAATCTATAAACGAAGCGGGATAACTTTGTCTATCATAAGGAACATACTTCTCCAGAAACAACCACAATCATACAAGTTGAAAGTAGCCTTAACCACATTAAGAACAATAAAATTTTAAGTGAATCGATTATCACTAATATGATTGGTTATTGCACCATTCTGCAGTTATATAGTGAGGGCTCGACTGCCCAACGGGCTATCTTTCACAGCATATACATATGCAGGGGAGTTACCGAGCTGCGCATTTGGATTCAACAGCAATGGCATTGTAAGATCCTTCAATTTTACTATCTTATCACGAGTTTATGAAAAAAATTTAACACAAAAAGTGTTTCATTAGGCATTTACACTGAATTCAGTACCTCCAAAGTTGGAGGAAATTGTACCCGGAGGCACAGGGAGGAATCTTATATCCCGAGATCTCTTAGAATCTACTGACCTTGAAGATGCATTGGATGTAAGATCGATGTGTGTTTAGCTTTTGTACATCCAAAAATGAAGTAATTATCTGATGTAGTGTTTGTCCTCAGAGAATTTGTTCATGCAACACTTCTGTCGGGCACAGCTATAATTTGGTAGACATCCGAAATCGAAGAATTTTGAATGTTGAAACAGCATCCAAGTTTCGATTCTCAATTCATGAAGTGAAGGGAACTCCATTCTTCCATGCAAACATGTACCTCAACCTAAAAATAAAGCAGGTAAATGATAAATTTGATGAATCAGTCACAATAACTATGCATGTCTAGTAAACCCACATGATAGTGAATCCACATGTTTTTTCTTCATGAAGGTGCAAGATGAGAGCTCTATAAGCAGACAAAGAAGAGCAGCACAACTTTCAGCAGATTCAAAAGAAACAATTCTATCTATTCTAGGGGATTCTGCAGATGAAAAGTATCCAATCTATATGACAGGTAAGGGCGAATAGATTAGCATCATAAATGAAAAAAAAGTCCTGAAAATTTTTACATTCATATGGCTTGCTGAATTATATGATTATCTGAAATGACAGGCCCAACTCTATACACTCTCTCCACTGTTCTGATCGATGTGGATGAGAAGACAGTTTCCATCTTGCAGTCCAACCCCAAAAAGGGTAACATTTCCTTTGTGCTTCCAGTGAACTGAAACAAAAGCTCTTGCCACAAACATTGAGAGCATTTTTGTGGACAGAGGGCATTCAATTTTTCGGACAACAGAGGGCAACAACATAAGCCTATTAGTGCGAAACAAGCAGCTACTTGTGCGAAAAATGACAGATTTTTTGAATTCGGGAAATCTAAAAAAAATTCTGCATACTCAAACAAAATTCTGCCTTCAACTTTTTTATACTTTTATGATACAACAAGCTGTTGGATGTTATTCAAAGTATACCTAAGAATTCAGTATATGAGTTGAAGTATCCACTATACACGGCCGGGAAGTACAGCAAAGGTCCCGCCCATATGCATTGATTGATGCTTCTCATTCCGATGAAATTATATTTGCCACAATTGGAGGGACTGTGCAAAGATCAAAATAAAAGGGGGATTAAGATAGCCGAGCATAATTAGATTACTTGATTGGGCCTAGGTTAGCTACGCAAGTCAGAATCACCGAGCTTTGACAATCAAGTCGAGTTAGATCATTATACTAAGACTGTCGATTACACTAATTTAAATTGTTGTGTCGACTGGGATCAAGCAAATTGCTAGGTCATGCCAAATAGTTGAATAAGAAGGACAACTAGGAAGAACCGACTGAATTGCTTGATAAAATTTTAAGCCTAGTTGAATAGTTAGGTTGAGTGGAACTCTAGTCAAGTTGGATGGTTAACTTTACCTAAATCATTGATGTGACTAGATAATTTGGTCAAGCTAAACCTCTTAATTGGTTTGGAAAATCAAACCTGTCGAAATATTTAGATAAAGAAACTTTCTACTAAAATAATTTAATTAAACGAATACATTCTACAAAATTACTCAAAGAAAACATTGAAAGTTTTACATCATCTTTATCTCTGCTTTTGAGTATCGTCTTCCATCCACTTTCCTATGCACACAAGAAAGCATAACTTGACTCCACTACCATATTGAATTAAATTAGGAGACCCATCAATAATCTTAAAAGCTAAGTCATTAAAGAAAGGCTTAATTTTGTACATTTATAATCTCACCCATACAGGTCAACCATCTAAAGTACAATTTAGCTGAACTAATTCTAACTAACAAGTTGGTCTTAAAAAAAAGATCATGCTAACAAACCTTTGCATTATTTGCTAGTGGAGATCTCCCAAGTCTCCCCCTAAACCATTCATCTTAATCCACATGATTTGTTTGCTGCTTAAGTGCCTGTGGCATAGTTGTGAGACAAAAGAGGGATGCATTTTATTGGTAATAAAGTTACAGGAAATTTTAGAGAAAAAAAGATAGCAGACGAGGCTGCAGCTACCAGAGCTTTTAATTCAAAACAAGTAATACCTACCGCATATCCTATTTCTTTTCTTTAATTGGCTGATAGTAATCGACAGCAGTGCTTGGCGTCGGTGCAGACGATGTTCTGCCTTTGTGCATCATGTGGCTTGTTCCTGACCACAATCCTGACCACAATTGGGGCAACCTGTGGAGACCCAAAGCTACAAAAATTTCTCCAGAAATTGATCAATAGTGTTTTCACAAAAAAAAACTCAATGCAACAACTGAAACTCAATGCAAATAAACATAGCGTATGTAAGCTTTCTTTCTTTAACATTTATTACATTCAACAGCATAGAATTTTTTTCACAATTAAAATTCAAACCTACTACTATTGTCCATTTGACACTCATCTAGATTTGTCACATAGGTAAATAGTAGCATCTTTTTAACCTGAACCAAAAGATTTCCCAAACCTTCTAAATGATCTCTGGCCTCTCCAAGGGTACCGTTAATCATTCCATGAACCCAAAAACTTTCTTCTTTTCAGCTTTAACCAGCAGCACAGGATGAGATCTCGAGTGCAGACAAAGCTTGCTTTCTTTCTAGGCTAAACTGAAACCTGAAAAGAGTTTCTTTCAACTTTATTTTGATCAACGATAAAGAATGGCCTCCAAAGACAAGCCTTGATGCTAACAGCTAAGTACTATGCAGAGTATCTGGCTTCTACTCATCTGCATCAGCTTACTTTGCTGATAATATGCATAAAAGTGTTTTTTCACGTAGAGGAAAGTCTGAGCAATGATATGGTAGCATATGCTTTTTTTTCTTCTGCAAAGTGTATTCGCTTACAACTTCGATGTCTACAGTTATAGATGTATAATGCATTACGGAAAACAAGAGTTACAGCAGAGTGAACAGAAAACACAAAAGCTAAAAAGAACAATCAGGCCTGGCAATGCATGTTCAATACAAAAAAGAAGACCGGACAATGCATGAAAAGATCATTCAAAGTGCAGAATTGTTTCGTGATAACTTATTTTCAAAATGCATCTGCAAAGTCAGTATGTCAGAAGATTATGATGGAAAAGCCTAGATTCTCAGCTGTCATTGCAGTCAAAGAACCAGCTTCTGCTTCTGAATAACCATAACCATTTCAAACAAAAAAAAAAAGTAGAATCTAGCCAGCATGTAAAGGTTACGTTATAATTCGATTTTCTTTGATCAACAATAAAAAATGCAACAATAATAAAAAAACAGAAATAATAGCCCACATGAAAATTTAGCAGGTGAATTCAAATCACGAATGTCAGAACACATTGCAGAAGAAACTAGTTCAATAGTAACATGAAGAAGCAGTAACAGAATAAAAGTTAAAACAGTAAGAGTTTTCAATGGAAAAAAAGCTAAGGTGAAAATTCATATTCAACCTTCCCTTTTGGGGGGATAACCCAGTCCAAAATATTGAAAACACTGTATATCTCAAAAGAAAAAGGAAAGAGTTTTAGCTGTAAAATTGACATCTTAATTTCTTTCCTTTGGAGCGAAAAATGAAATGCTATAACATAATTAATGCTATAACATAATTTTCTTGGACGCATGAACAAAGAACCATGAATGAATCAGGGAATGATCTCAAGCCTGGGCTCGAAGCAGAAACCAGTAAAGAGCTGCAGGGGGAACCTCTTCGTCAACGGCGACTTCATCGACCATTTCCACAATTTGAGGCTCATGTCAAACGTAAGCAGCTGTGGGGATCCAAAGCTCTGTATGTAAATGAGGTCGTCGGTGCCGCTACTCGCAAAGACATCATCAAATTCCCCGAACCCCTGGAAGAACTTGTGAGGCATTCGAGCGACTTCTTGCCATTCCTTCTCGCGAAGTTCCCAAATGCCTATCCCCTTGATGATGCCCGGCCTGTCATGCTTACCTATCCCCCCAACCAGGACAAGCCGATCCTTGAGGTTCATCAGTCTCCCACAGGTCAGCGAGCACGGAACCGGCACGGACATGCGCATCAGTGAAGCGTGAGAAGAAGATCTTGTCGAAAGGTCATACATAACCAGGCAATGGCTTGGCTCGGCATTTCCTCGAACACCTGTTGAGTAGATCAAAAGGTACAGAACTCCATCACAAATCACAGACTCATCCCCTCCCCTCCACCCTACAAGCACTTGCCGTAGGGAAGTCACCCATGCTCTAGTCTCAGACTCGTAAATGTGGATCGAGAGATCCCATTGGTAGTAATCTTGAGGGACCTGCTTGCACTTGGCCACCGCAACCAAGTAACTTTGAGACCCCCTGTCAACAGCCATGGCAAGCGCGGTGTAGTCCGGGAATTCTCCACCAGGCGCATCATGCAGCCGCATTCGGCCCCTTGTGATGGGATTACACACAAAGATCCTGTTGTTCTCACCATCCATCAAGCAAACGAGACCGCAAGAGGAAGAGGTCGCCCAATTGCTACCCTGGATGCACGGGAAATCGAAGGTGTACCACTTGCGGAGGGTGGGGTCGTACGTGAAGCCGGCAACGCGGTCGTCGCTGCAGGTGAACATAAAGTACCATGGCTTCTGCGGCGACATGGCCGCCCATGAGAGATTACCGGAGCGCACGGCCTCGTGCCACCGCTTGCAGACGGAAGAAGACCTAATGATGCTCACAATGGGCAAAAAGGAGAGAACTTTTTCAAGTAAATCATCGGGCAAGATGGAATCCAAGGAGTTTGAGGTGATTCGTCCATGAGAGTCATCGCTTTCTTCAGGAATTGGCATGGATTTGGTGATCTCACCTTCCATGAGGTAGCAGACCAAACACTTCAACGAATCCTGATGGAAGGGGCAGAGGCAAGCAAAATGAAAACTTTAAATGAAAAATCCATAAATAAGTAGATTTGAGCACACCGGATTTGATTGTGCAAAGTGTAGCACACGGTACACAAATACAGATAAATGGAAGAATTGCTATTATCGCAATGGAGGACATAAATTCATTCATAGCTTTCCTGTTCTACCAAAAGATTTTACAAAAAAAAAGAAGAAAAACTAAGGTATAAAGAAATATCAATGAAAGAAAAATCCATGAAACTTCATTGGAACTTGACAGACTTAATGATGTTGTGTGCACATTAATTTTTTAAAAGAAAAATAAATTTAATATCAATTTAAAAAGAAGAGGAAGTGAAATGGTTAAACCAACAATTATTGGGAAGAAAAAGGATTGATAAAAAAATAGAGATGGATTCATAGATTCCATTGCTACAAAAGATTTGAAAAAAAAAAAATATATAATCCAAATAAAAGTACAAAACGGTAGTAGGAACGGAAGAATAAATCTGCTTCCTGATTCTAAGTACACATTGCATTATTTTAATAGGAAAAATGAATGTCATATCAATTCAAAGAGGATAAAGTGAAATGGTTAAACAAATATTTATTGGCAAGAAATGGATAAAAATAGTGATATTCACAGTCTCCCATTGCTACAAAAAGAACCGGAGGAAAACAAATAAAATTTCCATGGCACTAGAAAAGCAAAACAAAAAAAAAGAGCATGTTTGACTTCCTGTTTTTATACATATTACTTTATTTTAATAGGAAAATGTAGGCCATATCAATTTAAACGAGTGTGAGGAAATGTGATGGACATGTTTACTCACCTTCCCAGGATTGGTTCGAGGGCTTGCGTTGGCTGCTTCTGATAGATACTTCAGATGGACATGCCATGATATCAACAAAAATCAAATCATCAGCAACCAACAAAAAGTTTTTAAAATCTATCAAAGCATTACAGTGGGGATCGCAAAGTTTGCAAGTGCTGGGCTTGTCACATCTAATCACCGCAAACTATGCAGATTCACGATAGAAGCAGCAAAAAAAAAAAAAAAAAATCAATAAACCAGTCTAATCACTGTAAACAAAAATGCCAGTTCAACTGTCAATCACAGTACTGATTAATAAAATAATCACAAATCTGTCCATCTCTGTGATTCAGTGATTTGCTCACCTTGCGAGAAGCAGATAAAGGAAGAATAAACACCCAAATCCAGAGCTTACTGTGCCTAGTTCTTCACCTCTCACCGAAGTAAACGATGCATTCTTTTTCATCTGCGAGCCCTTGCGATTCGGAGCAGGAGAACATAACCCTAGAACGGAGGTATGCAAGAGATGAAACAGTAGGGTTTGCTTGGGGGAGCAGAGGGGGGGAAATGGTGGAAGAGGGGGGGTGGTGGTGTTTGACGTCTGTGTGTGCACCACTCAATTTATACTTGATTTCATTTGGATCCTAAGCTTGTTTGGACTCATCTAAGGGAATGTAGCTGCTCGCCTTCCTCATCCCCCACCACTTTGAGCTTTGGCCCATCCATGCCTTTAATGCCATGTTGCTCCTCCCTTTAGAAAGGGGAAGATGTGGAGAAAGGAGAGGACCTAAAATTTTTGGTACAAAAATGGATTGGAGATTAGATATTTATTCTAGTGCATACAGGGAGGAAGAAAAAGAGAGGAGTCATAGTTCTTGGTTGGTGGAGGCACCTTGGTCTCAATCTTTACCTAATATATAACAATAATGAGGTTGCATGTATACATCCCCTAATTAATTAAGAGTATGTTTGGCTAACTGTTAATAGCATTGTATTGTATTATACTCGACTGTTAAAATTTATAAAATATTTAGTTAATAATTTTTTAACTACGGTCAAATTTAAAGTAATAAATAAATATATTATTTTATATTTTATTTTTCTTTAGTGTTAAAATTTTAAATTATTTAAAATAATAATACCTAAAATTTTAAATAAAATTACATAAATTACTTTTTTTTAAAATCAGAAGCTGTAAAAATATAAAATTATAGCTTTTCTAACTTTTATCATTTTACTATTTTTTCTTACTTCTAGTTTTCATTATTAAACAGTTTTTTTAACTATTTTTGCTTAAAAACTATTTAAAATCAGATTTAAAGTGGGGCCAAACAGCCCTAAAACCTAGGTATGATCCTTTATTTAATTACAAGTAATATAGGGGGTTATATGTTATATTGGTATAAAATATTTTAGATATTCTTTTTGCAAGGATTTTTATGAACTTTTTTTATTAAAAATAAACTAAATTTGTAATTTAAGATATCCTTAATTGGTATATATGTATATTTGATTATTAAATATTAACAAGGGAAAAACATTTTGAGCTGATTTTCTTATTCTACAAAATAAAAAAATAATAAAGAAAAAAAATGAAGAAACTAAATATGACATGAAAAACAAACTTAAAAGAAAAGTCTAATTTAAATAGGGGTTAAATTGACTTGTTTTATTTGAACTTTAGCTATTATATAACCAAAATTTTTAATTAGCTAGTTAGGTAGTGTTTTTTTTTTCATTTTGTAACAAATCTAGTCAATAGTCAATGCTCGTTGACTCATATACCAAGGTCCAAGATTTATAATGTGTCAACTTGCTATGAGAGATAAGTTGATAATATTTTCAAATGGTGGAAAATATCATAAGTAGAAGAGAAACTTTAAGAAAATGAAAAGTTATTACTATAATGGATAAAATTCAGATCGAGGTTTAATTTAGTTATGTTTGTTGACCAAAACTTCAATTAAAAGTATGTTTATATATTATGAGTTGACTGTATCCTTTCAACAAAATATGAGAAAAGAATGATATACAACAAAATAAAGCTACTGATGGTGCGGTGCCACTGATTCTATGCTGTGGCTGAGGATCCCTTCCTTGCACGCCTGCCTTCCACTGGCTCTTCTGAGCCTTGACCTTTCAAATTTGTACTAAGCACTGTGTACTGGAGTAGTGGCAGCACCACTCAGACACTAGTTTATTAGCTCTTGCAAGGACTTCGGAATGTCTAGACATGGATTCTTAGTTCCAGCGTAAGTCAACTTGCAATGTGATTGCTGCAATGGACAACACTGCATTACATGCCGGCTTGCCTTCCTACAATGTAAAAAGTGATGGACTTTTACCATGAATATGTAGGAGTTGACCTTTTAACACATTCAGAGGCATGCACCACGACAGTCCTCACTGGCTGCTAAGACTGCAACCAAGGAAAAGAAAAAATAGAACACAGTCACTCATCGTCGCCTTTAGAAGATTTTTCTACAATCGCTTGCTTGAATTTGGCTGACCTAGAAAGCTTGTTTACAGCCTCCACCATGTGATCCAGCCGAGCAACAAATTCAATAAGCAGCGAAGGAAAAATGGCAAGCGACAACATCGCGGTGCTCTGCAGCGCACTCATCCTTGACACCAGAAGGCACCGACAACTTCATCTTCTAGGACAGCCATCTCCACTGAAGGCCACGACCGGAGCCGCCCCTGCTGCCTCCTCATCGCTAGTGGAGAAGCGTGGTGGTGGTTAGATGGCGAGGCGAGGAGGTGGGTGTGCAGGTCGATGGAGCGTTGACGAAGGTCTGCTTGGAGATCGTGCTTCATGTTGCCGATGTTTTTGCCCACGCACGGAGGGGCTCGACGGCGTGTGTTGCCGCGTCAAGGATCCCGGAGTGGAATGCGCACCTGAGATCGTAAGGTGCCTGCGAATGAGCACAAATATTATGCTGGAGGCAACCATGCAATGCCATGACTTCATAGGCACAGTGTCGCAGCACAGCTCTCACAATCGCGTACTCTCCCCCAGGGATAGGACAAGTGCTCGAATTTGCCATGGGGCAGCTCCCATTTCGCTGAGCTTGCCTGCGTGTGTGACGAACAAAATCCACTCAGGCATTACAACAAACATTTCGCCTTCAACGTTCTTCAGAGGGAATTGAGCTTGTAGCGAGGAATCCAGATTTGCTGATGAACTCAGAGTAGCTCTGCACTTGCGATACGCTGGATCGTCCTGGAACTCATCCACCACCATCTATGAGAAGTCCGGCCGCTCCGATTCGTCGTCGTCGAGATACTTCTTCACTCACTCTACGAACATTTTTTTATCTTACTTTGTACTGAAATTTTAGTGTTAATTAATATGTGGATTAGATTTAGGTTGTCATATTAGTGATAAGTCCTTTTTTATATATCAAATTGGAAAGCTCAATTGTTGATTAAACTCACACTTTTCCCCAAGATTTATGAGACCATAGATTTTTTTGCTTATCAAGGAAATTGATGAATCTCTCAATAACACCAAAAATTTCATGCTAGGTGAAACCATACCTAAATGAATGACTATTAACACTATTAATTCAAGATGAAGTAATTAGCTTTTGAAGTCAATCAATTCCTCTTTATATTGGATTGTGTCGAACTGGAAAATGTTTCCCATCTTAATCATTTACAATTTATTGAGAGATAAGTTATCATTGGACACAATTCAATAAAAACGTAGAAGGGAAGACAATGTTTCTATTTATATAACATAAGTTCTTCAATAATGGAGTGTACAATGTTGAGACTGTAGAACACATTGAAATAAAATTAAAAACACGAAAACTTGGTCTCAAAATCGAAATACATTGGTTACGCTGCATTGTTTGTTGCGGCGCAACTCAGGTTCGAATCCCGTCTCCCGAATTTGGGCAGATTAGGGATGACGCCTCAAATGTGCCCACAATTACCGTTTGCCCCTTTCTTCCCGACTTGCATACGAAACCTAATCCGTTCCCTCGTCGCCGGCAATTCAATCCCCTTGTTCCCTTCGCTTCCTGTGTTGCCGTTCGCCATCGTCCTTTCCTCCCCAACCCTTCCTCTCCTCTTGTTCTCTTCGCCTTCCCTGTTGCTTTCGCCCGCCGCCGCTATCTTCTCTCTCTCCTCGTCATCCTCTACCGCTGCTTTCATCGATAAAACTTTACCCTCTCTCACTACGAGTTCCTCCGGGAAGCACGGCAGCCACCGCGGCACGTGCCGCAATGGGGGCTCCTGCCCGTTCGCCGCGAAACTCCTCCAATGCTTTACTTTTTGATGCCTTTCCCGCTGGATCGGCTTTGGGAAGGGTATTTCGTCCACCGAATCCACGAATACCATAATGTCCCTAAGCGCCGGCGACTGCAGCGGCGGCCTTGTCGGGTCGGCGGCGCCGACGAAGCCTGTTCCGGCATTAAGCTCCTCGATCGCCCGCACAATGTCGAGGACGTTGGAGTCGGTCCGGCCATGGGCAGCGGCGATGGATGAGGCGCAGCGGCCTAGCGCCTGAAGGTAGCGACCGATGACATCGGAGAGGGCGCGAAGGGCTGAGGGCTCCGCCGCGGAGTAACCGGTAGATTGGCAGATCTCTGAGACGGCGACCTTGGAGAGGGCAGCGGCGTAGGCGGAGGGGGTAGTAGGAGGACTTGAAGCGGTGGACGGCACTTGCTTCTCAATAAGCCTCGGCCGCTTTGATGGTGCCATTCACGGTGGTCTGAGAAATAAAAGAAAAAGAAAATTCTACTCTTTCAGACGTAACCCTTTAGGTGTTTGTCATGTTGCCTCTGTGAGTTCTAAAGTCTTATAAAGATGGAACAGATTGGTCTGACCACTTCCTAAATAATATTAACAATATTGTGTTCGAGCTCCCAATTTGGTTAGGTTGTTTGATTTTATGGCCTAAATAATATTAACACTAAATAATGTAATCCGACTTTCTCGTGGTTGATTTATTGTATTGATTCGGTTCAATATTTGAAATTTGGTTTAAAGATTAATATAAAAGATAATATGCAAAAAATTAGATATATATGTGTTTTCCACTCTAAATTGATTTAATCAATCAATAAAATTAATTTGATTAAAAATAATATATCATGACATTCATTTTTTTAAAAAAATAATATATAATGAGATATAATGTTTTTAGAAAATGTATATCTCACGTATATCAAATTAATCTTATAGCGAGTGATTAAATTAATTTGAGGCATAGAACTCATATATATCTCATTTTTCGCACGTACATTATTTTGAGGCAGATTGATTAAATTAATATTATCTACGAAGTGGTCGAATGGAAGACTTGAACTCATTGAAGCAATATAACAAACACCTGATATCTCTTACGAAGGGTCGAGGTTTTCTACATGAATGGCACCGCTTTAAGTCCTCCTTCCCCCACTGAATGGTACTCAGATATCTGTCTCTCGATCTACTACTCCGTCTCACAAATAACTCAGCTCTGCGCGCTCTCTCACGTTGCCGATCGCTAGCTCCAGGCGCTGGGACGCTTCGCCACGCCAATTATTGTATTCTTTGGTAGAACTCAGTGGTGCTTGCATCGAACGTAAACGACACGATGTTTGGGTTCTTTATAAAGACATATGCAGCGAGCGTAGCGTTGATACAGACTGGATGGAGACAGCGCCTGGAGTTGCCGTTGAGGCTTTCAACTTGGATAGAATTCATGGAGTGAGGGTGCTTTCATCCTCAGTGTTAGGCCTGGGTTCATCCGATTTAGCTCAGAGCCCAGCAGGCCTAACCCAGTGGGCCGGATGGTGGTCTAGACTCAAGTTTAGTTCCACATTGAATGTGGAAGAGATCATTATATGACATATAAGACTTAGTGGGTTTACTATTGTTAACTTGGGCTTAAATATTTTAATATATTGGGCCACGTTACAAATCGGCTTACCAAGTTAATAAATAGTTTGCTTACTAAGCGGGAGTTGGGGAGGAAAATTAGCCGAAAAACCTAGGAAGTCTACGTTTCGGTGTTCCGTCGGACAACCCTAAAGCAACGGATAAACGCCGATTCGAGGTTAATCCGACCGAGATCTGATACTCAGTATACTAAAAAAGACAGCTAAAGTTGTGCCACATAGAAGAAGTATGATGGTGGTCATGCAGCAGTTGTGAGCGGAGCCCCCTATCCGCAGCTTCCGTCGCCATCTTTTGCCCTTAACTTTTTTCGCAAAAATATCGTAAATGATTTCTGACGCTTTAAATGGGTTACGAGGATTTGGCCTCGTGAGACATTCTGGTCGAGTCAGTTTTCATGACTGGCTCGGAGCCTCGGTTACACTCGACGTAGCGAACCGTACCGTTACCCAGTTATAACTGTGCGCGCCATCGTCGAGTCAGTTTTCATGACTGGCTCGGCTACACTCGACGTAGCGAACCGTACCGTTACCTAGTTATAACGGTGCGCGCCATCGATACTATATATATTACAGCTGATATGTGCTCAAGCAGAGAAGAAAGGAAAACGGATGGATTTATTAGGGCTCGAACAACAATTCCCGGCTCCCCTTTTAAATCGATCGATCAATGATGAAGAGAGAGGCGGGAAGAATGCATGAAGGAGAAGAATAGCGAGAGCAGCTTCGTCACGATTGATCTAGGAGGAGCGGTCAAGAAATTAGAGTTCAAAAAGTGGAAGCGAGGATGCCGATAGACATAGCGGTGCTGGATGACATCATACGGCGGCTTCTGATGGCTAAGGGAGTGCGAGCAGCCAAGAAGGCGCAGCTGACGGACGCGGAGATCAGGCAGCTGTGTGCCACGGCGAAGACCATCTTTCTCAGCCAACCCAATCTGCTGGAGCTCGAGGCCCCCATCAAGATCTGCGGTATGATAGCAAAACGTTTTGATTTTGTTGCGGTTTTGAATTCTGTGGCGATCTTCTTTGTGGAAGCGGCGCACATTCCTTTTATGCTTTGCCTATTCAGTTTTCTTCAGTGTTTAGGTTTAGTTGGATTTGCAATTATGAAGACACTGAAATTGGTTGATTTTGAGAGCAAATAAAGAGGCTGCTTGGGAAACCCACACATTTGGTTGTTGAGCCACTTCATCGCGTTTCTTCTATAATTGGAATCTAGCGTCGGAGCACAGAAAATTTCTTTTATGAATCTTCTAGATTGATTCCATCATTGGGAATAGTATGTTCGTGACGTGAAAACTTGCAGCTTGCTACATTTTTACCGCGTAGCAAGAAATGTGCAATACAACTCTACACTTTGGTAGCATAGAAGGTGGTGTGGTATATCGTCCGATCAATTCATCAAACAAGACTGGAACAATTCTGGATGATTTTGTCCCTTATGGTCGGAATTGGGTCAATCCATCATTGTTGAAGGAAGAATATGAGAATAGGAGAGCTTCATAGCAGCTATGGGTCAATAAAACGGGAAAGGTAGAGGAGAGACGGTTTTCGAGGCCTTCATTCGTTCCTGTTTCTTCCATTTGTAATCAATGTTACCTCCTTTTGTCCTACCTCCAGTGGCTTCAAGAAGAGGATAAGGAGATAAGAGAAAAGAGCAATGTCATACGGGGAGAGAAAAGGTAGAAGGAACAAATAGGAGCAAATAAGAGAAGATGACTAATTTGACAATTCATTTTTGTGATGGAACGAAACAAAATTTTTAGACCAATCTACATTAGCTTGCTTAAGCTACAAAGTTCTCTTTTCAAGGAGCTATGGTAGTTTAATCCTTTAGGGTGTAAAATAATTTTAATTTCCCTTCAAGGTGGATCCTTTCATCTGTAGGTTATTCTTTTTCACTTTAGGTGGATGTTTTAAAATTTCTATTCAGAGAGCATACTCCAGTAAAATTGCAAGCATGTAAACATTTGAACTATAGTTGGGACTTGGGCACTTGAGCACTTGAGCTACAAGTTTGTTCCACTACCTAGTCCCATGATATTAATGTCTTTTGCAGGGGAAACGAAAATCATCTAACGATAGCGTATTTTCTTCATTGTGCTTTTTCACAGCTGACTCTTGTACAGGAAATTGTCTATGTTCATAACTTTAACGTTTTCAATTGTGAATTATTGAGGGTAAATCTTTCTTTTTATGATTTCAGTTCTACTTCTACGTATTGAAACATTTAGTGCTATTTTAGATTCTCTATGTTTTTAGTTGTTTTATGTGTTCTTTTTACGTTTTCATTCACTAGAGGCAAAGAATTGGCAAGGGTTTGTTGACATTGAGATGTGAAGGCCAATTACTGAATTTTGAGCAGGTGATGTCTGGCGCTTCATGCAATGGCATAGATTTATTGGTCCTGCACGTTTTGTAAATACTATTTGCTACTTGAAATTCTTCCTGTGCATTTAACTGTAGTTATTTAGTGTGATCTATCTTTTAATATTATCAATTTTTAGCATAGCTTGCCTGAACATTTTATCTTTTCGAAGCTGGTGCGATATGGAATACAAAAAGTATGTTACAAGGCCAAGTCGTCATAAGAAACTGCAGGTTGACGCTTCGATACCCTAGTTCTGTAGCGCTATTCTAGATATTCTGTTTAGACGAGTATGGACAGTTTAACGATCTTCATCATTTACCCTCTTAACAATTTAGATTCCATTGTGAATATTTCCCTTCATAATTGCAGGAGATATTCATGGTCAGTATACTGATCTTCTTCGGCTTTTTGAATATGGTGGGTTCCCGCCGCAGGCAAATTATTTGTTCCTTGGGGACTATGTTGATCGTGGTAAGCAGAGCATAGAAACCATATGTCTTCTCCTTGCATACAAGGTTAAATACCCAGAGAACTTCTTCCTTCTGCGGGGTAACCATGAATGTGCTTCAATCAATCGGATATATGGATTTTATGATGAGTGCAAGAGGAGATATAATATTCGTCTGTGGAAAGTCTTTACCGATTGTTTTAACTGTCTCCCAGTTTCTGCCCTTATTGAAGACAAGATACTCTGCATGCATGGGGGTCTATCTCCAGACTTGAAGAACTTGGACCAGATTCGAAATATGGTCCGGCCTGTGGATGTTCCAGACGAAGGTTTCCTTTGTGATTTACTATGGTCAGACCCGGATAAGGGCGTCGATGGTTGGGGAGAAAATGAGAGAGGTGTCTCTTATACTTTTGGGCCAGGCATGGTATCTGAATTTCTTGAGAAGCATGATCTGGATCTCATCTGCCGAGCACATCAGGTTAGTGGTAATCTCTTAAAACCTCTCATTTAGTCTTGTTCGTTCTCTCATTCACCTAAATAAACTAAAATTTTATGAACTTGTCTTTTGATAACATTTTGATTTAGTATCTTTTATCGGTGAGATCTTGGCACTTATAAATTGACCAATAGCAATGGAACAGTGTTCTTTAGGCACTTGCTTCTAGCTGTCTTTTGAATGAACAAAGCTAAGTCCTTGAGTAATCTCTTTTGACAGGTGGTGGAAGATGGCTATGAATTCTTTTCAAAGCGCCAGTTGGTGACAATTTTCTCTGCCCCAAACTATTGTGGGGAATTTGACAACTGTGGTGCCATGATGAGTGTAGATGACACTCTCACATGCTCATTTCAGATTCTTAAACCAGCTGACAAGAAGAAGGGATTTCCAAATAGTTTCATGAAATCAGGATCACCTAGAAAGGTAACAAATTAGTAAATTTCTTGGCATTTCATAGGCCACAGGGCCGTACTGTATGATGAATAATAATTTTCAATATAGAATAATCTTTTTTATCATGTTTCTCATCTATTGTTCAGTTTAGTGAGAATCTACGATCAGGTGCAGCTACTCCTCTTCATTTCTTTAGCCTTATGTGAGGTCCACAAGGGAAGTCTCCTGGCTTGTTAGACTTGCTTTTTTTTTTTCTCTATCGTTGGTGACTTGACTGCATTGTCGAATTTGAGCTCCATCATTAGGAGGTGGTTGTGCTGAGGAGGGGCTTGTGGTGTGTGGATGAACACTAGTGACATTGTTTGTACAATTGGCTAGGGTGTTGTACCGGGATGGTGGGTAGTATACATTCTCTTTTTGTGCCCGAAAGATCAAGGTTCACAATCTTCTAGGGGCATCAATATGTGTCCTAGTGAGTTAAACATAGTTTAGCCCTTGGGCTGCCTGACTTGCAAGTTTCACCAACATGTTAAAAAATGGAGTAGGAATCTTGAGAGTAAGTGGTGGAGCTATGTTGGCAAGGCACTAGTGGTTGGGGTAAGCGAGTTGTTCTGGGTTGGTCCTTCTAGTGTCAACTAAATATGGATCAAATATTAATTGTGCAAGTAGAGCTCGAGGCTAACTTGATTCCTTGACTTGGATGGATCCAATTTCCAATGCTTGTGTCTTTTGTCGATAGAGCCTTGGATTACTTCTTGATTTCCTTTCAACTATTATATCTATCTTTTCAAAGGTGTGATACTCATAGATGAGCTTACTTTAGGCACCTTTCACAAAGATGTGCATCTAATATATCCAAAAAATGTCCTTTTGATGTTTAAATCAGCACATATTTTGTCTAAGATCTCTTAATTGTATATGACCAAGAACCAACAATGTGATGGGCATGACAAAGAAAAGAGAGTTTGTGGAGAGGGTCTTTAAGCGAAGCTTGAAGATCTACCAAATGGAGAGCTTTAAAGGCTTGACGTAGAGATGGATAGAGATAGAGAGAGTGGAAAGTCTCAACAATGTCAATAAATATAAAATCTCTTCCACGAGGGGTTTATGCTTATTGTTAAATCTTGTTTCTATAACTAATTTCTTCGTTGATGAGACTTGCCAATAGTAATCAATGTTCGAGTTATATGGTCTCTGCTGATTAAATATAATGTAAGTTGCTTGTCTGCAAGTGCAGACCTGATCGCACAATATTACTCATTGTGGTGTGGGCAACATTTAATGCTGACATTACCAAGCATAGGAGTGTGTCATTGTTTTGAATTTTGCATGTGGGTGGTTTGGAAGGGTTAAAGCACAGAGTGTAGTTGCTTGGGCATCTCTCAATTGAGCTACGTAGTGGGGTTTGAGGCTTCACTGGCTGAAACTCGAGGTTCTCTTGAGTGGTCCATGAGTGCTAGTGGCTGAAGGTTTACTCATGGGTGGCCTAGATGATTGGATAATCCTTTTCTTGGAGGTCTAATCACTTTGGCCATTTGATATTGTCTATTGAGCAACCTATTGGATGGATTATTTTGCATAGCGATCTACTCTAGCTAATTATGGATCGTCACAATGAGACTTTTGTATCGTCACACTTGCACTAGCAAATGTTCCAATAGTCTTAATGATGTTTATTTTTTGATTTTATCTTGTTAGCAAATAAGATAAAATCCAATTTGAAAGGCTTCCTTTTGGCCTCAAAGGGAATAATTGGATAATTGTTATGCATAAGGCTTCCTTTAATTTAGTAACAATAGTAACCTTCAAGTCATTGAAAGCAGTGACATTTTTTTGATTATTTTTGCAATAAGTTCGTCAATTGGTGAGTGGTGTAGCTCTCCATAGTAATTCCATGACAACTATCCAATAATAATTTACAAAATTGAGGAAAGAACTCAGCTTGCAACTTATATTAGCTCATGCAAATTGGACTTTAGTTTTGTCTATTTGAATCAGTTCTAATTTTATTCCCCATGAACAAAATTCTCCTGATTAAAGTCTCACTTTTGATGTTTAACGTAGAGTACTTTCTTATAGAAATTTAAAAATGATGTATAGATGTTGGATGTGCTCTTCTAGGGCCTGAGCGTAAACCATAATGTCATTTAAATAAACTCCCCCAAACTAGTCAATATGATCCTAAAATAGTTAGTTCGACAAAAATATAAAATTTTGTTGGTGCATTTGCTAATATAAAAAGCATAATTGAGAGTTCAAATAAATCATACTATACAGACTTCTCATTTATATGCAACAAACGCTTGTATGACTTCCCTAAGTTGCCAAATAGGCTTTCAATTACCAAGCCAGGATACCACTTCTTTATACTAATTTTAGATAGGCATACAAATTCATAAGCTATTATCTTACTTTATTAGATTCCATTAGCACTCTAAAATGGTGAAATTCAAACTATAAATGAACTCTCGTATGGGAGTTTGTTTATTTTTATTTATATTGCCAATTTTGACAATTCAAAAGGAGTTAATCTATAAGAAGTATGAGCTAGTCGCTTAGTTCAAAACTTTACTCCAATTTGATGATAGGCAAGCTAATATGAATATAACTTTGGCATCACATCATCAACTCCTTAAGGACTTTCTTTATAACTCTTAGATGTGGCTCTAATCTCTACGGTTCGTTTCATCCATCACTGTAAACTTTCTACAGTGACTCTATTCCTTCGTTGCATGGTTGGGAGTAATTTTTGCTTGCCATTAGGATACTTTTCTCTATTTCTACAACAAAAGGGTTTTCATCTTCTATCATGCAGAGTATTTAGAAAGTGCATTAACACTACCTTTGTTTTAAAGTAGTACATAGTTCGTGTCTTTTTTCATGAAGATATGTAAAATACATCGTGTTGTTAAGCCTTAATCAATCCTCTTTGATGTTGAATAACTTTTTAAAATCATCTTTTGCCGGTCAATACGTATTTGACGTTGATTCCTTTAGTATGTTCTTTCAATCACTGTATATTGAGGATCTCCGCTTAGACATGGAGAATAGATATGTTATTTAGTCTTTTTATGTGAATGTCTTATCTATGATGTCTTTATGAATATCTTGATGAAAACGAAAAAAAATTATCATTTACCTTTTCTTTCTTGTGATCCATTAGGTCAATCAATCTATCCTATACCACTCTACTCTGCTTGGACGTTTTACTACTCGCCATCTAACTTCATAAATTACGCATCCTAAAGCTTGGTTGTATCTTACAATTTATTAGACCACAACATGTTATTATGAACTAACTCATACGATCTGTATGCAAAAATAATCTTTGAAAGCAAAGCACGAGAAGTTTTTGTTTATACACAACAAGCTCACTCTGAAAGCAAGGAACAAATGTTAGGAATCTTTCGATGTATGCTCTCCGCTTGATGCTACAGATAGTATAATTTTACTCTACTTTTCAGTCATATTCCAGCGTAATATATTGACAACAACAATAATTTGTTGTTAATTAAACTAAAAATAATAGAAGAAAGCAATATTTGTACTATCTAGCTCGCGTTGCAGTTATAAAACAAATGAACATTTTTTTGGCTTCAGTAGAATCTTGGTTCATGCAGAGCAGCAACTAGATGCAACCGAGAAGTGCAATCAGAAGATACGGGTGCAATTATATTACTGACCTAAAGTTTTACCACTCGATTCAAAAAATAATAACAAACCATGTCAAAGGAGACAGTATAGGAGTCGCGGGATCAACAACCATAACACATTCTACATATCATAAATAAGCTGCGCTAACAATGTTTTATACAAACTACTCGAGAAGAAAGCATGTCAAAGGGGGCTGGAACGACGAAAGCTGGCATTAGTACTCCCATTTCTTCATCTCCATACCATCGGGTGCACTTCCCTCCACCTTCTTTGAGCCGACTTCTTTCCAATTCGTAGACAAAACCGTGCCATTTGATTCAACCTGTCGAGCGAACAGCAAATTAGCTCTTCCGGAAAAATAATCAAGCTACCTTCTAAATCCGATAATGAACTTGGGCTTGTATACACTCCAACAATGATCATGAAACAAGCACTCGTTGGCAATTATCGCAGAGTAAAAGTTGACGGTGGCCAGAACAGCTGAGCAAGCATAGTCAGTGTTCGCAGGGAATTTTACAACAAAAGTTCTGCAAGTTATCATGAATAATCACAATATACGGATTCACAACGATGCTCCAGAAAAAAAATCTTACAAAGGACTTGCTCATTGCTCGTTTAGTGTCCTCATCAGCGTCTCGGTAGATTTCCTGGAAGAATTTGTTCAGCGCAGCATCACCTTCAAGCTTCTCATCTTTTTCCTGAGAGAACATCAAATCACGGATTGGCAAGGAATATTAACCGTCAACAGATTAATTTAAAGAATGACATGCAAGGACTATATACAAGAAAGAGAACATGCTCAAAAGGCATCCATAAAAGGATGAGGCGAACAAATGGTTGCAACATAAATAAGCATACCTCCTTCTTCACTTCAGCTACCATCTTATCCCAATCAATTTTCGACTTTGAAGATGGATAAGTTGGTTTATGGGCTGTGGGACCTGCATAATTAACATTCAAAAAGAGGTGTTGTAAATGGAATATCCAGTTTAATCGTCGCTGCTAATAAAATGCAGAATGATGAAACAAATAATTTAACAAGAAAACCAAGCAAGTTAATCTATCACTATAACTAGTATTCTTGAAATTTTTATCAGTGGCTAAAAACATGCCATGGGTAATCGGGTGACCACTAAAACAATTCAAGCTAAAACTTCCTTCTAGGATATTAAAGAAAGAAGGAAAGAATTTCCTTGTCTCCTTGACATCTAATCAATAAACCCCATATCAACAAATAAAAAGGTCAGAGTTATAGAACCGGGTAAAAGAATGCTATAAACAGGCAGACCAAATATCACAAGCATAGACGAGCACATAACACTAATGCAATAGAACTTCCTGAAAATTTTATGAACATCAAAATGAACTCTAGTTATGTAGTATTACAAAGCTACTCTACAACTAAACATTACCAAAGATCTAATACTCACAAAGTACTAGTGGAGGACAGACAAATTCTGCAATAAATCAGAATATACCTGGCAGTGTATTTATTTTCAGCGGGATTGCTTTCTCACTGTACTCTAATGATTTCCATGTAATAGCTTCCACTTTTGCAAGACGTATTTCCACTTTAGTTGATAAAACTTGATATCTAGACTTTTCTGGTACAATCTGTTCGTTCACACAAATGGGGAGCGGATGAACATTATAGTAGGACAACAATAACTATTTTTCAACAGAATGATTACCAGTAAGTTAAGCTAAGAAGCTAATTCATATCAAGTGAGTGTTGACATGAAGGAACACTACGCACTATGCTTCCATCAGAGGAGCAAGTTGACATATTAAATAATAAAGGTATTTAAGGAATGATATCTCAAAAATAAGCTTACATCAAGATGTCTGAACTCTGAAATGACATCCACAAGCAGCCATTAACATATTGCATATTTGACTGAATAGCTATGATGATGCCGTAAGAAGAACAAAACATTTACCAGTATACTCTTCAAATGCAAATGGATAAGAAGTTTGGGATAAGAAAAGTCATTCGTCCAAAATACATTGAATAATTTCCTCTAGTAACCAATTATTTGTATTTTTTTAGGATACTGTGTAGTTCCTCTAAACGTTGATATGTTAAGACATGATTTATTATAATTAGACATATTGGTTATATATTTTTTATTACCCATCAGATCATGATAAAAAAAATTAAAGTACTAATTTTGAATCGTTTGCCATAAACGGTTGTTCATTTATATTTATTAAGAAATGCAAATCTAAACAGGTTTCTGGTCACAGCTATTTGCCTGTTCTTGCACATAGCCTGCACCTACATTATCTTATCTAACATTACTACAATTGCAAGGCTGTGATCGATCCAGGATCCAGTGAAGGTCAATTTACATGACCTTACCTTTCGGAAACAAACTGCCCGTGAAACCTAGGGAGGTCAATGCAGGAAAACTTGATTTAAACCTTGATCACACCAACTTTTACATGGCATCAGAACAACTTAAAAATGTTCAAATACCTAAAAGGGATGGTTATATCAGAGTCATTATATTGGAGCTGAGTCGTATAACTTCTCATTTGTTATGACTTGGACCTTTTATGGCAAAAATCGCTGGGCAGACTCCCTTTTTCTATATTTTCAGAGAGAGGGAATTTATATATGATTTATTTGAAGCTGCCACATGTGAACGATGCATAATTATTTCTGCATAGGAGTAGCTGCTGATCTACCCTATGTCATAGAAAACTTGATTTAAACCTTGATCACACCAACTTTTACATGGAGCCATGCCAACATCTAAATTAAAGATGTGCATGTTTTAAGTGAAATATTTGGACCAAGATGATTTCATTTTACCATCTACCAAAATCTTGCACGCAAGTGATAAAGAATGAGATTCAATAATAAACAGTATTTTTCAACGATTACTATAACAAATTGCAATACAGTACAGAAAAAGAGGCATTGAGACAAATTGCAGTACAACTACGGGCAAAGAGACATTGAGAGAAGCTGACCTTTGCAAATAGTCGTGGCTGAAAATGAAATTCGTCATCCGGGCCATCAATGGTAACACTCAACTGAAAATATGCAAGTAAGCGCGTCAATACCAGAAAAAATGAGCCAAACACAAATTAGTCATGATCAATCCAGTGTGTATAATCTCAGTGACAGCAAACTTACTACATGGTGCACTTCGATTGAAGTGTGCACGGACCTCTTATGCCAGTATACCTAGCAGTTTAAAAAAGCGGACCAAAATTTTTGGTTTGTACAGGTCCCATCCCGAACCGAAATTTTCGGTTTGTACCGATCCCATCCCGGACCGAAATTTTACTATAGCACACTGTCGGTATACATTGTTTATATTAGTTTGGCAAACTGCTTTAAAACCATGATACCCAGTACACAAAAGATCCTGTGTTTGTACACCAAATATGAACATTTGAGACATTACTGGCATAACAATATGACCAAGATAATAAACAATGCCATCAATAATTTCTTAGACATACAAAGATGAAAACACAAACATTTAAAAGATCCAAAGAAAAAAAATTATAAAGATCAGGAAATGCACCATACATGTATTTGATCTCTCCCTAAAGTCCATATCATAATCCTAAATTCCCAAGCAAACAAATCTACAAAAAGGAACTTATCTAACTATGAATCCACAGAGATCCACAACAGTATCAAGCTCACATGAGAACTGGTTAAATCATTCAAAACACGTGCTCTAGACTGAGGAGACGTTTAGTTTACACTTTATAAAGTAATATGTGATGCAATATAAAATCAAAGAAATCAATCAGAGAACAGAATTGCCCTTCGTAATAAACAAAATAAGTAGGAATATAAAAAAGAAAGAGGAATGTGAGTTGAAACAAGATCATACTATTTGTTCACCAAAGTCTACAGACACATTTTCATCAGGAATGCCCTTAGCAAAGATGGTTATAACTGCTTCCGTAGGAGTATTATAGAAATCATGCCTGCATTAGAAACAAAGCTTATCAATAGTTGAACCAATCACGGATTTTAAAACTATACCATACGTTTGTAGAGTACGGTACCGGTCCATTCGCCGTTCAGTCCCGGTCTATTCGCTGTCCAGTCCCGGAAAGGCCGTCGGACCACGGCTCCGAGGTGGACGGTAGGGGAGGTAGCGGGCGGCAGTGAGCGTTCCGCTGCCAGCCCCAGTGCCATCGGCAGAAGCTTCGCACGGCAGGGGAGGTAGCAGGCGGCAGTGAGCGTTCCACTACCAGCCCCAATGCCGTCGGCGGAAGCTTCGAACGCCGCTGCTCGCTCGCTACCGCCCGGTTTGTATGGTACGTACCATACCATACCGGTCCGGCGGCTCACCGAACCGAGTTGCCGGATTGGTTTTAAGAACCTTTGAACCAATATTATATAGCAAAATAATCAAAGAACAAATTTTATTTCACAATATCACATTTACTGCTTTATTACAATCCTAATCTAAAAAAGGAAAATATGGAAAGCTAGTAGTTTACGTTGAAGAATACATGAACAGTATACTCTGGGCAAGTAATCTATTAAATTATTGAAAAAGAAAATCTGATTAAAGCTGTGAATGGATATTTACCGATTTATCATAACTGCAAAGATAATTAAACATAACAGTAAAATTTCAGAAGGCCAAATTTACATAGTAAGCAAGAAATTCTGGAAAAGATTTATAATCCTGATATTGCAATTGTAACGCATAAACTGCATCTTAATTGTTGATCTTCCTCCCACATACAGGTTAATCCTGATATTGGCAAAGAGGAGCTATGGTGTTTTCAAGTGTATAGCAGCATATTCCAAGGATGGTATGGGGTTGATGTGGGGGGCTTTCAGTTTGTGATATTTTAACGACATGACATTTACTAGTAGAATAGATATTTGAAAAACTTAATCCCTAGGTTTCACAATAAAGGGGAAGAGTTGGCATATGCATACTCGTGATGGAATTAGAGGGTGCTTTAAGTTAGAGGTAGTAAATATATGAAAGTGGAAGAGAACAAATGCGAGTTTAAGCAGAAAAAACGTAAAAAAAAGGAGGGTGCTACTATAAAGGAATAAGATGATAAAAGATCAACGAAAGGTTGTCTAGTCCACAACAGAAAGCGTGTGGAGTAAACAGCAAAATCAGCAAATATCATACATGGAATTAGATACTAGTGCAAGTACCAGAACAAAAATGTCTGAATACCTGTATTTTGGTTTATTTGGTGCATCATTTGTCTGATTGGGTTGATCAGGTATGTGTTGCAAACCATTTGTTTCCTCAGTAGTTACAATCGATGGAAGAGATGGAGCAGATGGAGGCGCATTTGGCATCACCTTCGTTGGAAGGTTCACTGTTTCTTCTGCATGGAAAAACATGAACAAAGAAAAATTTTAAAACACAGGTCAGGTAATGAACAACAGAAATGAATGCAAGCTAATAGCTAAACCAACAGAATAAATTCACACAAGACTTGTTTCAGCTGTAAAACTTATTCACTCTCCTTTGCTTCAATAGGTAAGTAGAAATATGCAGAAAAAAGCTTTAGAGAAAGGCCAAGAACATATTCAAATTTTATTAGTATCATACAAGCTCAACGATCATGTCTGATACAAGTAGAAGAATACAATATAGAAAGTACCTGCAATGCGCTCATCACATTCATTAATCAACTTGGTAAATCTGGTATCTCCAGGTGCTAACATAGCACCAGCTTCAAGAGCAGCTTTTGCAGTCTGATACTCTTCAAGCTTGATACAAGCAGTCCTGTATTTAGAACATAAGTTACCGGCAATTTTTTTTAAAGAAGCACAACAGTAACTAAAAAATCAAATTCAACATGAACACAAACCTAGTTACCAGCCTAAATGAAATAAAACCAGACTTAGCAAATTAATCCAATGAAAGTTGCACTATGTCATAGATCTTTTACAAATATATCAAAAATCAGCTAGGATGTAATTTTGATCATCACATCGGGAAGAGCTTTAATTTTTACAATATGCAAAATAAAGAGAACTAGGATTTCAATTAATGATTACTAAAGAAGTATACGCATTCATCATTTTTAATGGCCCAATTTAATTTGAGTTGGAATACTCTACTTTTCAGCAGACTAGAGTTAGCAGCTGGGAACAATGCAAGTCAAGGCAAAACAACTCAGTTCGAAAACTTGTAATTGGGAACCACATAAAGTTCAAAAACAACTTGCGAGACTGAAACTCCATGTGCGTGCCCTCAGTATAAATCAGATCGTACAGGAACGTAGATAAGGAGCACTTATTTTGACCTGATCAGAAATAGCACTACCAGAAACTAATATATGGAAGAAATTCATTTAACCAAATAAAGACGATAATAAATGCAGCACAAAACGAATAAAAGTTATAAACTCACCCTTTTCGCAAGTAGGCTTTAGTCATTGTTGGATCAAGCTCTATTGCCCTATTGGCATCTGCAACCGCTTCTGCATGATTTCTCAAGTAATTACGGTGGTAGTAACAATATTAAAGGGAAATAACCGAATGGTAGCATTATTTCATGCTAACTTTGAAGAAAGAAAGATCCACAGTAACCTGATTATTGCTGAATGTAGAAAGGATTTCAGGAAAACGTAACTCATAAATTCAGGACTCAACATTGTTTTTCCAAGCACCATGCACTCTTAAGGTGCCAAGGACTCATATCACATGGGAGACTAGGTGCTCGAAAAAGTAAGGCACTAAGTTCTAGAAAATATTAAGATATTCTTAAGTTAATTGCACCAAAACAAAAGGTATCTTGGCATATGAGACATCATAAGAACACTATTCCAAAACAAAAACCAAAATGATAGAATCGGCTATGAAGATTAATAGGTCTGCACAGATTAAAAGAATATCTCTAGGTTTCAGCGGGGGCAACTCAGTCCAAATTATATCAGTTGAATGGAAATAACTAGTTATTGCAGTTCACTTCATACTAAAGGGAACAGTATAAACTATAAACATGAAGTCTCTCACTGGCATAAGATAAAGAAACAAGCAAAGCAGGAGTAAAAATGTGGTAATAACACAATCTTTAGTTCAACTATTTCCCGTTACACATGGAGGAAGACTTGTTTACCCCTGCAGGTGAGAAAATAACACGCAAATAGCCAAGTATCGATTGCAGATACATGTGAAACTAGCATTAGCCTGCATTCAAGTAAGAGCTTGTAGGAAACATATGCAAGTACCTAAGTATCACTGGTTCAAAAAGCATTGAATTAAAAGACATAAGTAGCTAAAGTTTCTAGTTGAAGCAAACATAACAGACATAGTTTGTGCTAAGTTTACATGTGATAAGATTGCTACTTGTTCATCCATACAAAACATGCAATCAAGGAGAAGTGTTATTAGGTATGCTAAAGCATCCATAAGTTAGCAAAAATTTATTTGAAAGAAGGGGAAAGTCTCTTTCTCGATCCCTTTTTACTCATACTACCTATACAAATTATGCTCATTTTATCATGATGGAAGAGAACTCCCCATCTCCACATGGAGATGAGGAAATAAGTTTTGACCATGCTTATTTCTACCCAAAATCTTCAGTGACATTACAAATTAAGGAGGTTTCAAGTATTTGCATGTAATGATGCACTCGAGGAGCAAGTGTGTGCTCATGCATGCTCCAATATCAAATGCGCTACTGTCGCAATCGATTAGATTATGTTGCAAGTAATGAAAGAGAGGGAGAGAAGATGATAATAAACATATCCTTTACATAAATAACCATAAAATATAGTAGAATATAAAAATAATAACAATAATAATTGCAAAGTACATTCCAAGTGTACTAATACACACCTATATTGGTACCAATCATGCTAACACTATGATTATTGGCAAGGTCCATTATCGAACAAGTATGTGCAAAAGTTTTTAATACTAGTCCATACTAGTGTAGTGGTTCACTATTATGTACACACTGATATTTTCCACTACATATATATACCACTCATGCCAAGAGGTATGCATAAGCTATGAATAAAAGCAATTAAAGTATAGTATTTTAATGATTGAGATTTTTGTATGAATTAACATGAATAATATGTGTTTTATATTGAGAGATTAAGGCTTTAAAGAGTTTTTGTTATTGTGATACTTGAAATTATTGGTGAAAATATTAATTTAACATGTGGATGCATATTTATAATATTAAATGTATAAATGTCTTACATATGACTAGTATCAAAATGAGTCCCTCGAATTCTATTTAAGTCCACAATATCATGGCACAATATTATTGCATATTATTTCATTTGTTATTATTATTATTATTATTCTTGGACTCCTATTAACAACTTTAGAAATTACATATAGATAAAATTTTTATGTTATCTCTTTCCTAGTTTTGAAGCTCTGAGATTTTGTAAAATAATTTTGCAACTACCAAAGTCAGACTATTATAAAAGCATTTTGCACTCTGAATGTCCCAGCTGTGATAAGGACAATACTGTTTAAATGCCTAATGTAGAAACTAGTACCAACATGGTAAACTTTGGTTGGCATAATTAGAAAAAACATTACCAGAAATTTACATAAACTAGCATTGTATTGAGATTTGGTTTAGCCCTTTAATCTCATGCATGAGAAAGTTATATTATGATTAAGAGACGATAACTACAAGAAACAATAAAACAATAATGAACTTATCATATTTCCTCAATACTTCATAGTTACATTATGTGTTGCCAAACTTGAGTTTAGATTCCACATGATATATTATCACAAGCTAAGCAATCAAGTAATCAATTGCTATAAGTGATTAAGGCATAAAAACGAGTAATTTCTTCAACATACAAAAATAAAGTAGACTTTTTATCTTTCTAGAATCAACTTGTCCCCCCAAATCGCATGAAGAGATGCTGGTGGGGTACTCAGCTTTGAACAAGTACTGCAAGACAATAGCCACATCACCCAATTCACAACCTTTTATAACTGGGTCCTACATGATCTACTGCAGAAACAAATGATCAATCAAATCACTGCTACATGCCTGCAATTTATTTTATTTTTAAAAATTATTATAATACTCTTATATAAGATGATGCACGTAATCTGAAAAAAAAATTGATGATTGATAAATTCAATTCTAGCAGACTCTATTCTTCCCCTCCTCCCTTGGTGGCAGAGTTCTGTTTCTTCTCCTGTCGAGATTCTCATCCCAGTGCCTTTGCCTATAACTCATAGCCACACCCACTTGTTCCATCACCAATTCCACCCATATGACCCAATAACATATAAATCATGCTCTCGACAAACTAACTCCACGTTGCTACCTCATATTAATTTGCTTTGCCTCATTAAAGCTTAATCCTGCTGCCAAGACTAGAGACTTCCATTGTCACCAAAGAACCCACTTGTGAAGCCAATTTTGAACTGAATTCACGGGCGAATTACCTTGCCTCCCAGTTCTTTCACCGTGCAATGCCTTTGTGCTATGCAACCGTTGTCAATGAAGAAGTCACAAACAAGAAGAAATTAAGACAAGCTCATCGGTCAACTCATACAAAGTCAATATTGACTTAATTAAAGAAATCTTTTAATCAAGTTTGGTCCCATTCAATTGAATTTTGATTTAATTGAACCTTGGCTCGATTAAATCTTCACCAAAATCAGTTCAATTGGATGCATTTCCAACACCTTTAGAGTTTAGATCTAAATTTAATTCTTAACATTTCATATAATTATCTGTATGATGGGCTCCCCCAAATCGCAATTTACGACATGGATTAATTTGTTACTGTCCATAATTCATATCCGCATTTGAACTACATGCTTGCAACGCTCTTCTAGAAATAGCTCTTGTGCCTTAACTCCTACAAATCTATGCTATGCTTTTTTTCTTTACCTAGCCTCATAGTTCTCTATAGAATGCTTTTATTTGGTCAGTCAATTAGTTTATTGGCAAATACATCGCCATAACTGTCTAGATTGCTTTCTCCTTTCTTTCAAAAAGTTGTATTAATTAGAAAAAGTGCGACATAGTGCCAAACTTTAAAATAAAATCGCAACAAATTGCTTCAAGTCAACCGACCCTTTAATTAATAATCCATTGACCTTCAAGCTCAACCAAAACATATTCTCCTCTAACTTCGTTTGTCCTAAATCGTGGTAATTTATATGGAAAATATCGCACAGCCAAGGAAGAAGAAAGCCATAAAAGAAATTTGTTGAATTGGGAATCGGATTTCAGGAGGCATGAATATTCCTTACCAGTGAAGCTCTCTAGCTTGATGTTGGCCTGGGCTCGGTCAGCGTAGAGATCGGCGTGCTTCGGGTCGACCTCGAGCGCCTGCGTGTATAGGTTGATGGCCAAATCGAAGTTGTCGTCGACAAAGGCCTCCTTCGCCTTCATCACGAGATCCGTCGCCATGGATCGAAGAGAGAGATCTAGAATACAGCAGAAAACCGAGTGTCGAAGCAAGTTGACGGCGCATGGAATAGATATAGCAGCTTCAAGAATTCTAGAGACTTCCCTTTGTGTGGAAACGCTGGCTTCGGAGTCGGATTCTATATCCAGAATTCCTACCCCAACCCGAAAGAATTTCCATCTCTCCTTGTCACGAAGACAGTTCGGATTCAGATTTGTAGTCCCAATTTCGCCGACCCGAGCAGATGTAAGTTAGGAGTGGCTCGTTCTCGCACTTCTTTATCGGACTCATTGAATCAGTTTGCCTCAAATTACTAGGTTTTCTATGTTTGCCTAGCGGCGGTGAGTCGGTCACAAAGATCGACAATTAATTGCCAGTAACCTTGGTCATATTTCCGGTTTGAGGCCTCATAAATAGGAATTTGGTTTCGGATCTCATTCTGACTCTGTTTCTCTAATACTTGCAAAGAATTGGATTCGGATCCAACTTTCTTATGAGACTGCGGCTTTGGGCATGAACCTTTGCTGCTGTGACCCGATTATTTCGACACCCGATTTAATTCAAAATTTCAGGTTAGATTTAGGGTACGGGTTCACATGAAATCCGTTCGGATCTTGTTCCGTTAGGTTATTTGGAGGTTTATTGAATTTAAGATTACAAACTACGTGAGAACGATAAATTTGTGAGCCTACGGTCTACGGAGGACTAGACCATAAAGTACAGGAGATAAAGTAGAAATTTTCGAACTATAAGGCTAAATTTAAAAAGTTGCAACTAGTGAACATTGGGGTGACGTCACCCCCTTGGCGTTCATGGGTGATTCAGATCGATCCGCTGGGCGGCGGACCAAACCATCCTCCATCAGTCTCCGCTCCTCAGGCGATTCTCTGGCCAGTCGCAACGGAGCAAATTACACCTTGACGACGGCAGCCAGCGACTGATGAAGTGCCCGTCAGCCGCATGTCTGTGGCCCGTCGCCCCTCCCCCCCACCGCGTCACCGCTGCCGTTGCCCTCCCTCACCCGGCCCTTGCCATCTATACTGGGGGATCCGATGGCTCCATCATCTGGTGGAGCCTAGCCACCCCGCACGAGATCCGGCCCGTGGCCTTGCTCTGCGGTCATGCCGCGTCCATCGCTGGCCTCGCCCACTGCTTTCCCGCTGAGGCTGACCAGCCGGGCGCTGCTGCCGCGCTGCTCAGCGCCTGTGCCGATGGAGTACTCTGCATCTGGACCGCAGGTATCGGTAGATGTCGCCGCCGTAGAAAGCTTCCTCCTTGGGTTGGGACGCCTTCGCTGGTATCTTCCCTCCCTTCGTCTCCGCGGTACGCCTGCGTCGTCTGCACCTCCCCCGATTCCGCCGGTCACCATGCGCAAGAGGGCTCCAAGAGTGCGGTGGTCGTCGTCGACTCGTGGTCTCTGAACGTGCTGCGGACCGTCTTCCACGGGAGCTTGCCAATTGGTCCGGTGAAATCGATGGCGGTAGTCCCTGTGGCGGAGGATGGAGCAAAGAAAAGGCACGACGCAATCTTAGTTGATGGACATGGAAAAACGAAATTCTTGACGGTTTCAGAGAGCGACCATGATGTTGAAGAAGGCACCTCTTTCGAAAGAGGCTCATCTTCGGAGACCGCTGCATCTGTTTCTGGAGAGAACTTTCACGATGAAGCGGAAGCAGTAGCAGTGGAAATTTGCCGTGATGGGAAGCTTATGGCTCTCATATTCCCAAATCACTGTGTGTTTAAGCTGGTGAACGTTGGTATCTCCGTAGGTGAAATCTATTTAACTGAAAGCTCCCTCTTAAATACGGGCTCTTCTAAGAAGCCCCAACTGGTTGGTGGGATGTTCCTCAAGGGAGAAGATGAGCACAGTAAATCAGGGACTGAGGATCACAGTAAATCAGGGACTGAGGATCACAGTAAATCAGGGACTGACGATTTGGTTGATGGCTTTTCCTTGAGATTTTTCCTATGGTGTAGTAGCGGTGCTGGAGTGGTGTACACGGTTTCACTCTCAGAAGTTCAATTCAAGTTCGAAACTCTGTGTGAAGTTCCTGCCATACCTATAGTTCTCAGCGAAAATGGTTCAGTTCATTTCTGTCAAACAAATCAAGGTCTTGTTCGCATAGAATCACTTGGTTTCATGGTCGGTGGTTCAGTAGTGTGGAAACCCTACATTACTAATTGGTCATTTCTGAAATTGGAAGCAATTGCCAATGATAGGTCATATACCACACAAATGCTTGGTGAAGGTGGTTTTGTTGGTGAGCCAGCATTTTCTTGGGTGAGTGAGGCAGGAGAGCGTGTAGAGAGAAACATTCAGAATAGCATCCTTGAACACGCCAATGATTCAGGTGACGGCCTTAGTAATAATAATAAGCTTGCTGCCTTTGGATCAAGCAGTCGCATTGTCTCATCTTCCATGGTCCTTTCCGAAGACTTTTATGGTCCATATGCTTTAATTTATGGTTTCTATAGCGGTCAAATAGAAGTACTTCAATTTGTAAATGTGTTTCATACAGAAAGTTCTGATACTGGAGGTTCTAATTACCAAAATCATCTACAAGTATCTGAGCACTTATATGAAGGGCATACAGGTGCAGTAATTTGCTTGGCTGCACATCGTATGATTTCATACACACAAGAGCATTCTTTCCACCACGTTTTGGTTTCAGGAAGTATGGATTGCACCATTAGAATATGGGATATGGATTCAGGTAATCTTATTTCAGTAATGCATCATCATGTAGCTCCTATTAGGCAAATTATACTGCCGCCACCTTGGACTTGCCATCCTTGGAATGATTGCTTTGTGTCTGTTGGGGAGGATTATTGCGTAGCTCTTGTCTCCCTTGAGACTTTGAGAGTTGAGAGAATGTTTCCTGGACATCCCAGCTATCCATCGATGGTTGCATGGGACAGCACAAAAGGCTACATAGCATGTCTGTGTAGGAACATTCAATCATTATCAGATGCTGTTAGTGTTTTATATCTTTGGGATGTGAAAACTGGTGCTCGAGAACGAATTATCAGGGGGACCGCATCTCATTTAATGTTTGACCATTTCTGTAAAGGCATCCACAAGAACTCCATCACTGGCAGCATATTAGGTGGTTCAACCTCTGCATCTTCACTGCTTCTTTCAGCTCCTAAAGATGCATTTGTTTCACAATTGCATGCAACTAAACTAGACACTAGTTCTAAAATTAGTAAATCTCATAAAAGTATGAATTCTTTTGACACGAGTAGTTCTCAGTCAGTGCATGCAAAGGGAAAGGTACCATTTTCTGTACCCACTCATGACGCATGCGATACTAATCTTAATTTGTCAAGAAATGGTCATGTGAGGTTTAATGAAAAGAAGAAGCATCCTGTGAAGTGTTCTTGTCCATTTCCAGGAATTGCAGTGTTGAAATTTGACCTTTCATCCCTTATGTTTCCTCTTTCTAAACAAAATAGTGATAAGCAAGTGAATGCCCATGTTTCTGAACATTATAAGGAACCAGGTATTCATCGGAAAGCTTCTTTTTTTGATCCTCAAGGACATGAAAGCTGTCTTGTAAAAGGGTCACTTGAAGGATATTTGCTCAGATTCAGCTTATGTTTTCTGCATCTATGGGATGTAGATCCTGATTTAGACAAATTACTAATGGATGAAATGAATATTGGTAAACTAGAAGGCTGTCATATAGGTGCTGGATTGGTAGGAGATAGAGGATCCCTTACGCTGATGTTCCCTGGCTTGCCTGCTCAATTGGAAGTAATTATCACCGACCAAAATTTTTATTGGTGTCTCAGTTTTACTGTTGTTAGCTAATGCTTTTCTCTTTCAGCTTTGGAAGTCTTCGTCAGAGTTCTCTGCAATGAGATCTTTAGTGATAGTTTCTCTTGCACAACGCATGATCGCCATAAACCATAATTGTACAACAGCTAGCAGGTTTGTTTTCTTTGTGTACTATCAACATTTCTTTGAACTTGCACGCTGTATGTTGAGATAATTCAGCCTAGGCTTTGATACAAAATTGACTTGGCTGAAACCTAAGGTTATCGGGGAACATGTCATTTTATTGACTGAACCACAAAGCAGGATATGCAATTACAGGGTCATGAGCTTCATATTTGTGGTTATTTCATTAGTTGCAGTTGAGGGTCACCTGTAGGGCGGCTTGTAGTGTCTTCACATATGCTTGTGTTTCACCTCATTTCATGTGTGACTAACGTTGATCTTGCCACATGCTCTCAAACTAAGGGCATTCTATAAACCATACAGAAGTTGATTGGACATCCTCTTTGAAAGTCCTCATAATTCAAATAACAGCTTTCATCTCAATATCTTTATTGGTTTTATCTCCATAACTTGGATACAGATCATAGGATGTGGGGCTTGTCACATGTCGGTTGCTCCTTGATGATATGTTGCTTCTTTATGCTAAAGTATTCTAGATTTTTATGGATTTCTTTGTGGATCATCCATGACACCTTTGTGCACTTTGAAATGTCGGGATTGTTATTGCTTTAACTTGGGTGGTATCTCTATCTTAGAAAATGTTGTTGCAACTAATATATTACCAATAGTGGCAAATTTTCAGCACTGTCCGCGCATTATGTTATGCAAGATTTATATTTTAGCTTGTAAGTGTCATGGAATACTAATCAAAATTAATTAAGATAGAAAAAGAGTTTAAGAGAGTCTTGAGAGCTTGAGAGAGTTTTAGAGATATAAGTGGATTGTAAATGAAATGTGAGAAAATGAGGGCTTATATAGAGTATACATTAGCCCCCCTCCCGCTTCAAATGGCTAGAAACAATGCTTCTAGCCATTTGGCTTATTTTTTTAAAAAAGAAAATCATTGGAAGTTGGAACCAATCGATACCATTGAAATACTATGTTAGCACAGTAAGATTCCAACGATACATATCAGTACTGCTTGGTATCAATTGGGATGAACTAGATGGTTCGGACCCATTTTTAAATCTATGTATTAACTAACTACTGATTATAAGAACTAAATATATAACAAATCAGTTAAATCTGAACCAAACAAACATAACCTAAAATCTCAGCTTGATTACAACTTTTTTTTCTGAAAAGAGTTCAGTTTGGGGCTATGTGCTCCTGTATACCACCATATGAATTTATTGCTGATGTAACTGTGAGTCAATAAAAGTTGAAGTATTCTTGATCTATGTGATTAGATTTTCGCTTCCTTGCAGTGCCTTGGCAGCTTTCTATACGCGAAACTTGGCGGAGAAAGTTCAAGAGATAAAACCTCCTTTACTCCAGGTTGCATAATATGCTAATGGTTTGCATCTTCTCTATCCTCTTAATACGGATTTTATATTATCAATAGATTGTCAGATTGTTGTTTATTTGGTTTATTAGATACTTATTGTCTTATATTGCGTGAATTATAGATCTTTAGTACCAGATTTTTGCTTAGATACATGATCCAATTATTTTATAGCTTTTTTTAATCTGTTGATCGCCTCTTGATAGCACCAAAGTTATTAGTCATTGCCTCAAATTCATCCACACTCATTCAGTTTAATTTCACCTGTCTGTTCACCTAGTCCTGCCTTTTGTGGAAAATTCATCTTGAGTCTCTTTCCTTACCAAAGATGTTGTCTGTACTCATACACTATATTAGGACAACCAGTATCAATACATTTATGTACCAGTACACGTATTGGCCCAACATTGAACCGTTAGGGATCAAGATTGAAAATCTTGATCTATACTCAAATATATTGTTCTGATGTTTGTTTAGCAGAAATCTTAGTGATTACACAAGGCCTTTGTTTTAATTTTTCGATGGCTGTATAATTCTTTGGTTCATATCTCAAGTCAAATATTTAGTTTCGTTGTCTAGTCTGACAGAAATTTTAATGATTGTCATGGTTCTCCCAAATTCTTGTAACAAGTCTAAGGCAAGAAACTACTTGTGAAAGTTTTTAATTATGAAGGTTGACACTAAATGTACTCTGTTTCCAGCTTTTAGTAAGCTTTTGGCAAGATCCGAGTGAGCATGTCCGCATGGCTGCACGTTCTCTGTTCCATTGTGCTGCACCGCGTGCTGTTCCACATCCCCTCTATTGTCAGAAAATGATAGTGCCTGAAACTTCTTCAAGTAATGCTATTATTTCTAATATCAGCAATGGTCATTCAAGTGGCTATTTAGATTCAAACAGATCTGCAGAAAGTAGTGGAAGTGTTGATTGTGAAATATCCTTGATTGTTGCATGGCTGGAATCCTTTGAATTTCAGGAGTGGATTTTGTGGATCAGAGGAACAAATCAGGATGCTGTAGCCTCCAACATTATAGTTGCAGCGGCTTTAGTTGTCTGGTACCCAAGCATAGTGAAGAGTACTCTTCCCAAGCTGGTTGTGAACCAACTTGTTAAGTTAGTTATGTCAACGAATGACCGCTACAGTTCAACCGCAGCAGAGCTCCTAGCAGAAGGAATGGAAAATACTTGGAAACTTTATATAGGTCATGAAATTCCTCGTCTTCTTGGGGATATATTTTTCCAAATTGAATGTTTAAGTGGTACTCCTGCAAAAAATGCAATTCAAAATCCTGCTGTAGCTGTTACTATCCGGGAGGCTTTGGTTGAAATTCTTCTGCCAAGCGTAGCAATGGCTGACGTTCTGGGATTTCTGAATGTGATAGAAAGACAAATATGGTCTACCTCCTCAGATTCTCCTGTACATATTGTATCACTAAAGACTTTGATCAGGGTAGTCCGTGGCTCTCCAAAGTCCTTAGCTCCACATCTTGATAAGGTATGAGTTAACAATTACTTTCTTCAGTGTGATTATTTCTTTTTACTAAAAATCCTCTACTTTTGGGCATTACAGCAGTTTCGACTTTAAACATGTTCAATAATATGATTGCTTAAAAGAACCATGTATAGCAGTAGATTTGTTGCTCCAAGGATAAAAATGATTGTCTAAGTCTCCGAGATTCTGAATTGCCTGAAATGGAAAAACATCTGTTAGTAAATGGGTATCATGTATACCCTTCCTAAAAATAGTCATACACTGTTTATCCTTTTTACCTGGATAATAATCATCTTCATACTAGCTTTGCTCAGAATAAGACAATGTTCTTAATTTTCTTTACATCAGTTGTGCCTTAGTATGGCATGTTTATGGTAGTTTTAGTGATTCAATGGAAATGATCTCAAATTTCCATGCGTTGCATTTATCTCTTTGTTTTGGAATCGGCCATGATATGATGACTTGAATGCTGAATTAGCAGTAAGTCATTTATTCTAGGTGTTTTATCGTTCTTCAGATGGCATCCAAACAAACAAGTGTTTTATGAATATCCTACCCATTATAAAAGACTACAGTAGTTAAATACTTAAATGTAAAATTTTATGCATGGAAATATGTTCCAACATACTTTAAGAATAACTCTACACTCAGAAGATAAAAATGAAACATTCATGTGAGGAATTATAAATTCGATGAAATTTTTAGTGAAGAACTTATATTGACACGTTCATCAGCAGCCTTGGTTGGACATTAAAGGGAAGTCACAACGCGCTTGTTTTGGCTTATAAAGAAATCTATCATATAATTATTGATAAATAAAATTGAAAGTACCTTAAAACATCTATGGTGAAACATATGACTACTAGAGTCGGAAGATGCCTCACTAAATTAAGAATGACAGCAGATAGGGTATCCATTTTTTTGTCCTACCCATATCCGAACCCGAATAAGTACCTACTACCCATTCCCGATTAACTACCCTGTTTTTTTTTTTTTTTTTCAAAACCCCTACCCGAACCCGACCTAAAATAAAATTTCAACTATCTGTGAACTATCCGAATCCTATAAATACTCTACTTTAGTCTGCTGGGTAGGATATGTGGAGATTACTATGCATCAGCTGACATCTTCTGGTTAACCTTTCATGTTAGTCTATGTTTCTCTATTTAGCTTGATTGTTTCAGGATAAACATTGCTATTGCGATTCTGTATGATGCATGCTTCTTCTGGGAAGAATTTCCATTGCTTGATTTGATGTGTGATTTGTCAATCTATACACATTATTGTGAATGTTACTTGGCCCATTTCTTTTCCAATATATATTAGTTTTTCTCATTGTAATTCTGAATTAGTTGAGAATTGTAGGCTGTGCATCATATCTTACAAACTATGGACCCTGGAAACTTGGTTATGCGCAAAATTTGCCTTAGCAGTTCGATGATTGCACTAAGAGAAGTTTCACGAGTATTCCCAATGGTTGCTCTAAATGAAGCATGCATGCGACTGGCAGTTGGAGATGCTATTGGAGACATTAGCACTGCTGTTATTCACGTATATGATGTGGAAAGGTATGCGAATTATGATGTGATTAAACTGGTTGTATGTATTCCTTTTCTGTAGTTTATGTAAATCAACTTTATATATAAGCAGGGGACAAGGTTTGGTGTGGGATAATTCTGTTCCTGGTAGGCGAGATGAATTTTGCCAAAAGAAAGGTTTTGATAAAGTAGGATTTTTTAGTCTGAAACAAACTGATCAGTTAAAATGACTGAATATTGTCACATTTTTGTTGTTCAAAAATTTTAGGTTCAAGGTTAGGTCTTAGCATTTGCCATTTGTTTGTTTGGTTAAAGTTTTCCTTTGTCTTTTCAAGGTATAGAAAACGTATTGCTTTTGAATGGCTGTCAATGACACAGATATTACTGCAATTGGTAATGATAAAGATTCAAGGATATTTTCTCGTGTGATATTGACTTTAATGATTTTGAGTTATGAGTAAGACTTACGTGAAAGCGTCTGTCTCATATAAGAGACTTTACACCACTCACAAATTTAGTCTATGTGAAGGAATGATACATAATATATCTACTTTAATTTTTTTAAAAAAACAAGACAAGAGGTGAAGGTGGGATTTAATTCTCCTAGTTATCAACAACTAAGATCTTTTCCATCTGAGCTAATTGGCTCCTTAAATAACTAGGGTTTAGGCTTTTTTATAATTATGTTTCAGCCTATCGAGTCAATGGTTTCTAACCAGGCAGTCAGCAGGTTTTTATATTTGCTGACTCAGAAATGATTCTGAAGAACCTTTAACTCACAAATTAGGACGAAAAAGAAAACACTCTCGTCATGTTTCCTTGTAAACCCAGTCTACTTTAACATGGATTGAAGCCACTGAGCAACCTTGTAATCCAAGATATTATATGATTCTTTGATAAATTAAGAAGGGATGTTCTTACAATTCTGGCTCTGACTAATTCTCTTCGAATGCATTTTGTACAGTAACGAGTACAAAAGTAATGAGCAGCCAGGATTTTTTTTCTTCTTTCCTTGTTTCTTTGGTCCACTGATTTGCTATGCTTCATCTATTTCTGATATTAGTAAGGCATTACATAAGCAAAGACTATCTATTTCTCTACAGAAGAATGTAATATGCAATTTCAGGCACTTGGAATGATGTCGCTTCATGTGAATTGTCTTTTAAAAACATTTGTACAAACTAATGAACCTTATCATCCTTGAAACTTATCTTCATAAATATCTTTACTGATACTATACTTATCCATTTTCGTTTTAGTGTTTCAAAACTGAAGGTTTTGGATGCTAGTGGACCGCCAGGTCTTCCAAGTTTCCTTGAAGAATCATCAAAGTCCAGGATTACTACAGTTATTTCGGCTCTAACTTTTTCACCAGATGGAGAGGTGCTTGTCTATACCCTTAACATTTTTCACGCATTACATAATGATCTTAATTGTTTGGAGCATTTACCTCCTATATATAGGAATACTTCCTTGCTGATACATCCATTTAGATGGTGGCCAGCCTTGTTCCCCGGCTACTAAAATCAGATTCCTTTATTTGTCCGCTAACTATTTTGTGTTAACACCATGATTTTATGTGCCAGTCTGAAATGTGACTGGTGCCAATATATTATGTCAGTATGATCAGTAATACTACGAGCATGCGCTGGTACACTCATTATGTACTGGTTCAGTATTAGATTGATGTGCCAGTATGAGCCGATACTGAAAATCCTAGTTGACACTATATGTTCTGAAATTTCAGAAAATGTATATTATGCTATTTCATTTTCAAATTATTTGTTATTAGTTCCAACCTTTTGATTATTTTTTCACCTAATTACCTGCAATCCTGCATACAAATGTCACCGGCTTCTTCATTTCTTTTTTCAAAATTTTTCGTGCAGTAAGTGGATGTCAGTTTTGTTATCCATCTACACTCTGGTTTTAGATTCAGTTCCTTAAAAAAAAAACACACATTTTCTGCATTTGGCAACATTACTGCATATCTTTATACATTTTCCCCTTAATCAATATTTACAATAACTATTTACTATTACCCCTGTTCTCTAAAAGAATTTATGGACTATTTTGGTTCATGAATAAAAGAGAGTGTACATCCATTATGTTTCTTGCCACCGTTTTTAATAAACTTTTAAAAGGGTTATTTCTATCATACCTTATCTTGTCTAGATGTTTTTTTTTCTTTAAATCTACTATTTTGTTTTTGATATCTTTTCTTTAGATTCAGTTTTGTTATCCCTGTTATATACGATTATATCTTGGTACAGTTGTACCTGATCTTGATATGTTTTCTGCCAATGCAGGGGCTAGTTGCATTTTCAGAGAATGGATTGATGATCAGATGGTGGTCTCTAGGAACTGCATGGTGGGAGAAGCTCGGCAGAAGTCTTGTTCCTGTGCAGTGCACCAAGCTCATTTTTGTTCCTCCAGAAGGATTTTCACCCACTTGTTCTCGCTCGAGCATGATTGCCGGCATCAATAGGCATGATAAACAAAATACTCAGGTAATTTAACTATGGAGTCAGGACAGCTTGGATTTTGTTTCATGCTTCCTGTACTTGTTGTGTCCATATTACTCGGAATGCTTTGATAATTCAACCGCTTTCAATGAACTACACAATCTTCCAACTAGTAAGAAGTCGCCCTAAAACATGTATAACTAACCAAAATCAACTGGTTATAATGAATTGGTGAAGAGATTCTTTTGTTTGGTTATTCCTCTCACGCCAATCAAGTTTTCAAATTTGTTTGTTTGATCATTTATTAGTCAGATATAAAAGAAACAATATTCGCCTATTCATCAGATATAGTACTAATTTTTATTTTATTAACATTTGCAGGATAGCATAAAGTTAGATGAATCTGACTTGCTAAAGTTCCTAATTCATAACCTGGATCTTTCTTATCGGCTCCAGTGGATTGGTGGGAGGAAGGTCACGCTTATCCGACATGGTCAGGAGTTGGGAGCATTTCAATTATGATGGAATTTTTCTTACAATGCATGAAACGAGGCTATATGCTGGCGATACTTATGAAATCACAAGGTAAATATCTCATTCGGTCATATCCTTGGTCAGTCTGCATTGCCGGGCTTGCTTTGGAACTTCTTCAAGCCTTGTTTATGAGTATGTATTCCTTTTCTACACAGTCATTCTTTGAGATGAAGAACCAGTGCCATCGATTGGGAGCCGTGACAGCATCATATCATCAAATTTAGCTAGGTGTGACTTCTGAATCCTATACTCGATATGTTTTCTTTTCTGTCCACTTCAGCTTTGAAGCCTTGTGAGTGTGCAGTTTTGTTATATCAAACACCATGATGTTGTTGTATATTTCATATTTATATTAACGAGTTCCCCAAGGGCAGTATTTCTTTTATATTGCCCATGCATGTTGTATGTGACATGGGAAAGATGTTTTTGAGTTTTGTAAATGTTTTTTCGTGTCTTTGCCTCACTTCCTGAAATAAAATATACCATAAAATTTTTATGGGACACCATCAATTCCTCGACGAGATATTTTGCTTACAGAGACTACAATAGTAATCTGGTGCAAAATAAACCGTATACCATATGAATTATGTAGCATTCCTCATCCCCACCTCTAATCAGGCAACTAGTGTATACCTTCACCTGTCTTTACTTGCACCTAAATATCTCTCCAGACTCCAGTAATTTCGCATAAATTATTTTCTTTAACAAAAACTACATGGGTGAGAATGATATCTACGTTGTACGAGGTTGAAATCAGTATCTTTTTGGCTATTTTTGTCTTGTAATAAAAGGAAAATCAACAAGTGTAAACGACACTACTTGATGTATGGCCAAAAGATTTATAGCGCCTTCCATTGTCCATATCTTAAGGCAATAGATATATTATTTGTTGTCTTTTGACATAGTTATGGGTGAGCAAATAATATCCGAACGGGATTTTTTAAAATTTCTAAAATATTGAACATATGAATTATTTAACCCAAAATTTATAGAGTTGGTCAAGTTCTTGTTTTATTAAAAAAAAACTAAAATCAATTTGCACTCAACTTATATAATTAATAGACAATAATGTGAGGTATTCCTGGTGCATTGCGGTAGCATATGATGAAAAGATCAATTGAGTGATCGATTTGATATAGTCTAATTAACACTTAATATGTTGGGTTGACATTACGAGCCATGTTTAGAGGAACCCAAGCGTAGTGCATGCACATGAATGAAATATTCATGCAACATATGAGGATAGTCATAGACGCAAAGATAAGAGTACGTGGAGATGTAGACAATTCGTGCAATGTGTGAGAGACAAATGCAAATAGTTACTTAAACAATTTTAAAACTCATTACTCACCCAACAAATTGAATGAGTCGAAGCCCAATTTAATAATTTTGTCTCACAACTCCAGGCCCAAAATCAGTCAACTCCAGGAAGTATATGAAGTCCATCTTTTAGCCCGCAAGATTTGTCGTACATACACCTCTTGGGCCAGGCTCAAAATCGCTCAACTCTAAGAAGAATACGAGCCCATCTCACAGCACGCTATATGTCTGTCGTGTATATAAGCCTCGTCGAATGACTTTCTTGTGGCTTGCTTCCCGGCTAGGGTTTAGTGTGATCGAGGGCGACTCCGGTTCCTATGGTAAGCATTTCGCCTGCTCTCCTTCATGGTGCATCGATTTTCTCTTGAACCCTAGCTAATCCATAGGTTGTTTGTGTTTTCTACTCGTTCTCGTAGGGTAAGGGAACAGGGAGCTTCGGCAAGAGGAGGAACAAGACCCACACCCTCTGCGTCCGCTGCGGCCGCCGTAGCTTCCACCTCCAGAAGAGCCGATGTGGTTCCTGTGGCTACCCCTCTAGCAGGATCCGCAAATGTAATACAATCAAACCTCCTTTCTTCTTATGATTTCCTATTTTTATGCTTTCTTTTCGTAATTTGATATCTTGTAGTGGAATAAATAGTTCGTTTTCGCTAAATATTTTCTTATCATACCTTTTATATCTTTTCTTGTTCTAATTTTTCTGTTTGTTTTGAATTAGATAATTGGAGTGTGAAGGCGATCCGGAGGAAGACTACTGGGACTGGAAGGATGAGGTACCTGCGTCATCTACCACGCCGCTTCAAGAGCAACTTCCGTGAAGGTTTGTTATCTGGCTCGATAAAAAAAAACATTTTCCCTTTCTTGCGTATTGGTAAGTCTGCATTTTGCCGGTTGTTTGATTTATTTTTTGTATGTTTCTAGGTACTGAGGCAGCCCCTAGGAGGAAGGCTGTAGCTGCAGCATAGATACATAGATATAGATGCAAGGAATTTGGAATTTTATCTCGTGATGTTGTTCTTTCGCTCCAAACTATCTGTTGCTTTTTGAGATAATGCAGACGAATTTTGATAGCTTTCTTTCATCAAGTTTCATTGTGAATTGTGTTGTGAACTTTAACATTTTCCTTTGGAATTACATTTTTGCGCTATTATAATTCATTTTTATCCTGATGCTTAACTTGGAGTAACTTCTGTCTGTTACATGATGTAGTGCTGTTTGAATTGTTCTGATTTCAACATATTTAGTTAAACTGACCAAAGTTTTTAAATATTTTGATTCATGTCGTATCGCTTAAAATCATTTAATGAATAAGAGCTATTCTACAGGCACTTTTTATAGATGTTAAAATTAACCTACTTGTGCATCATTTTCTTCTCTTTTGAATTTTTGTTGGCACTACTGAGCAATCATTTTTAACACTTTAACTATAGTAACTTTTCTTTAGGGGATAGTAAATTTACTAAGCAGCTCCCTTGGTGATTAATAACCGTAAGCAGCCTTTATCATGTTATTGGTTAACTGTTAAAGTCGAATTGAGTAACTTGCAACATTTGCTGGATCTGCGCTAACTCTTGAAACTAGGGTGATTGGTGGCAATTTAATATCCATTAATGATCAAATAGAAGCAGCAGCAGCGCCAGTGCAGTATTCCAGTATGACAATCTTGAGCAAGTGGCTCAAAACATTCTTTTTTGACAGGCAATATGATAGGAGTTGCAGGAGGATTCAGTTACTTTTCAGAAGTATGTGAATCTTATCTAATTTGATTCTCCTATCCGCAATTCTTCATTTTGCAGAGGCAGAAATGTCCTTCTGCGGGCTGATCAATAACCGAGCAGAGAATGCAAAGAACTGACATTTATGCTGATCAAAGTAATTATGCTGACTTAAAGGGTAATATGACTCGTTTTGTTGGTGTTCGGCACCGGGATGCACGCAGCATGGGTGGCTGGATTACATGGTGAGTTTCAGTGGGCTTTTGCTATGTGATTGGCGTCGAGTGGGTCAAGTGCTGGAGAGAACAGGTGCGAGCCATCTTCTCTCACTCGTGGCACATGCAGATGGATGCAATGTTCATTCGTGGTGTCACAGTCGAGCAACTGTGCTATTCATTGTCAGGCGTCCTGTAAAATGACATGCAAATGAAACTCTTTTGGTTGGAAATTCGGTTCTACCTTCTCAGGGGTTTGGGTCGTTGACAATGAACTATTGTCGACTTGTCAGGTTGGAAGGCGGGGTTTACAAGTTTGCAATCAACACTCTTCAGCTTGCTTAAATAGAATGGTCACAGCTTAAATAGAATGGTCACACCTTTAGTTGCTCGGGAAAATTGAGCATCGAGTTATGCTAGTAGGGGAAAATCAATTTATGAGGAAACTTTGTGTTCGGCAAAGCGACTTTTCAATATGTTGACATGTCAGGATAGCGAGGGTCGTTTGATATGGTTGGGTCACTTGGATTAGTTGGTTTAGCTTGTTTGTTTTGTTGGTTGCGTTGAATCAGATGCCTGTGTAGTTGATATTCTCTTGTTTCAGGTTATATGTACCTCTCTCAGGATCACCAACTGCTCACTTGGGCCTTTGGATGTTGATGCTCTCAAGGGCAGGGGTTGCTTGGGTATTGGTTTGTTAAGAGTGAGTTGATGCAAGAGGCAAATATTGTGCGATGTCTACAGGAGAATGGGAACACTCATTGGTGGTGGTTGCATGAGATGATGGATGAATCTAGATTAATGCTTTGATACCAGTTGATGCAAAGAGGGATCCAAATGGGAGCCAGAAGGATCCATGGTTAGTTGCAGCAAAGCGGATGGTGAAGATGTAAAGACTCTGCAGCACACAAACCTATCATCCAAGGCCTTCAGATGCGAAGCAGGAGCCATGGTTGGATTCAACGATGGTCGAGAGGTCCATGTGAGTAGATGACATTAGGGTATATTGGGATAGTGGTGACGAAGTGATGGTTTTCTCATCCAGCCTTCATGGCAATGACCTTCAGGAATCTTTGACATACACTTGTAAAAAAAAAATGGAGAACACAGAAAGAGGCGGCTTGAAAGGGACACATGTCAATTCCTGTTAAGATAAGGACAACAGCTATTTTAACAAGACGGCTTGGGGCCTTTTATCCATCTAGACTGTCCGGACTGGAGGGGCAGCTTTGCCTCCTACATAAACTACTCTATGTTGGAAGAAATGTCTCATTTTGGAATATTAAGAGACCAAGGAATACTACAGATTAAGTTCATACACCCGGACTGTTTGACTTTTGATGAGGACTTTGATCTGGAAAAGATGTGTTTGCTTTGTAGTAGTGGTTTAAATTTTCCACCCTCTGTTATGTCTTATTTCAGTTTTGCGGTTTATGATTGCTGAACTAGACGGGAAGGAACGAAGTTCGGCCAAAGTAAATCCGGAAAACGGCTACTGTACTTGAGAAAATGGTTATCCGGAAAACGGCCAAAGCAAATCCAAATCATCCAAATTATCCTTTTATGTTCTTTTTTATTCTTTTTGTTTCTACATATTAGTTGCATGCTTTGTGTCACACCCCGGTCGCATCAATCCTAAACTGGTGTCTTAGAGTTGTCCGGCGGAACACCAAGGCATGAACTTCCTAGGGTTTCTGGGCAAAATTTTTTCCTAATCAAAAATCCTAACTTCCCGAATAATATTTATCCTCAAATTATAGTTTGCCCAGAACCCTAACCCTAATTCAGATAAACCGAAACCATAAATTGAAAATACCTCAATTTGGACCGCCGCTGTACCGTCAAAATCACCACTTCGCCGCTCGAATAATTCCCTTGCTGATGTCATGTCGATGTCAGTTGTAAAATCGAAATCGCCGAAAGCAAAATCTGATTTCGCTGCTGAAATCTGATATCGCTGACGTCGCTCCTAACGTCAGCCTCCAATTTCCGAATTGTCGTTGTCGAATTCCATCCTTTGGTTCCGATTTTGACTTGGTTAAAATCGGAACTCGCCTTCGTTTCGCGTTGTCCGCCTCGTCGATTGCAGTGACGCTGCCCGTGTTCACTGATGGTCGCTCGTCGCTGGAGGACACGTACCGGGAGAAAGGGGAAGGTCGCCTGCCTCCCTTTTAACTTGCCGTCACCGTCGACCCAGCACCCGTCGTCAGTCGCCGACGGTGACGAGAACCGCCGCAAAAGAAGAGAAACAGGGGAAGAGTTGCAGTGAGGAGAAAGCTTTATTATTCACCCAAAAAAAGTTACAGACCTCTCCTCAATGTCGCCGATGATCCCTCTGGTCTCGGCGTCCCTCTTCCCTTCCTCACCGACGACCCTTGTCGCCGGTTACAGATCTCTCACTCCCCTTACAGACTTCGCTCGCCGACGCCTCCCCAGGCGCCGGAGTCTACCTCCAAGCTTCCCTTCAACTCTCGGTGGCTGATCGAAGATGCTGCTCGATCGTGGTCCCCTCGTCGCAGCTTTATAGGCGGAGGCGAGCGTCGCCTCTGCCACTGGACTCGGACGCCGCCCGCGTCCTTCCTTGCAAACCCTAGGTTGCCGCTTCCTCTCAATGCCTGCTTCTTCTACACGCGTCGTTGCCCCGAAACTTCCCTCAAGCTTCGCATGAAGATGGTGGATGCGCTTGCCTGATCAAAGCTTCCCAAAGTTTTGCGCTCCCCGATCCCCCTGCTAGAACCTCCTTTTAACGCACAGGACGCCACCTCTTGCCGCCTCCGCGCTCCCGCGTCTATCACCTATTTTGGGCGTCCGCTGCCCGTTCCGAGTCTTCCGCTGGAGCTTCGCCCGCGCCCGCGTGCGTCGCTGCGGATGAAGATGAAGATGTCGTTCGCGTCGTTGCTGCCGAAGTCGAGTCAAAATCCGATTTTGACCCAACAAACCTCCCAAATCGGGCTCCGCTTGGGTTCATACGTTGTGGGTCCGAGTTTGAGCTAGACCCAATGGACTTTGGGCTGAATCGGGCTGAACCAAACCTGACACTTTGTATGCTTATAAAATTGCATAAAATAATTTTATTCATAATTGCAGCTTGGGCAAACCAAACCTGGCATAGGCTGAACTGGTATCATCGCCAAACTTGTTCGTTGACCTTTTAGATTTTTAAAATTTGTTCTGCATCATGGTAATTGATTTCGCAGTTTTCTGAAATTCAGTACATCCAAATATTGTTATGATCTTATTTGAACGTTTTTTTGTCAGTTAATGTTCTCTAGATCCTGTCTTTGTAATGAATAAATGACTAAATATTTTCAACTTTTTTTTGGGTATCTATTTCACTAAAATTTGTACTTTCATCAGCTATTGGAGACAGGAGTGTTGCTTCAGCTCTTGGTTTATTTCTTGGCACTAACATTTTTTCAGAAGCATAATTGTGTGGGTTGTGTTAATTTTTTGTACATAATGCTGTATTGTGCATGAGGATTCCAACAGTGGTTTTCAGTAGCGTAGGACAGGCTAACTGGTTGCAGTTCTTTCACCTTTTGTAGTACTGTTGCTTCTTTGCAACTCGTTTGGGCATCACTAGTTGGGTTAGGGAGAAAATTTTCTAAACAAAGATAATTACCTACGAATTTGAGAAAGAACGGGTGATATTCATTCTGCTTTGGGTGCTTTGGGATGAGTGCTATTAATACTTAATTTTAAAATTCTAACACTTTCTTAATCTCATAACAAAATTAAGACTATGTGCTATTGAATGAAATTCATTATGAAAAAAATAAAAAATATAATAAATCTAGATGACTATAATGGATTTTATCCAACAGAATATAAAAAATATCCTCATATTCCCAAAGTGGGAAAAAAAATCCTTCCTATTGTAAGAAGCTCCTTGATGAGTTTGTCTACTAGTTTTCCTGTACTTGGTTGCCATTACTTATAGTTCTAATCCAATTCACGTAAAATAAACCAATTATACTCCAGTTCAAGTAATGCATTCCCAGGCATATTTTAACTCGGCTCTAGGCGTGAAACAAGAATTTTTCAAGCATGCTGGCTAATTGTTTTTTGCCAACGTTAGATGAAATTAGATAGTCCTTAATCTTTGATTTATGTCATCACACGCAAACATATTTAATGAGAACCTGAAGTATCGGAAAAGTGAGGAGAAGATTGGGTGTAAAATAGATCAATAATCAGATAGTTATTTCAGACACTTAAAGTTCTAAGGGTGGCTAAATTATATTATTAGACTCTTGAAAGGTGGTGCAAATAAAAGTGTCCAATTTTCGATTTAACCCAAATTGAAATCTAAAGATTTTTAGTTTGATTCGGTTTCGATTTAGGGATGAGAGCAGATAGGGTATTCATATTTTTAATACTATCTATATCTGAATTTGGACAATTCTTCTACTATTTATATCCAAATAAATATTTTTTTTAAAAAAAACTTCTATCCAAACCCTATACAATTAAAAAATTAATTATATGTATAATACCCAAATTTTATAAATGTCTGATTTAAATACCTATCATATTATCTTTTAACCTATTACCTGTATCTGATTCTATAAAAATTTTAATAATAACTAAAATTTTAATAGGATAAAACAAATATTTACTAATTCGACTAATATATAACCGAATTTGGATAATGAATATTTATCTTATGCTGTCCAAACCCTACTCAAACTCAACTTGGATAGCATATACATTACTCATATCTGAATTGAACTTGATTACCTATAAACGAGTTTAAACAGTGCAGGTACTTGCTAAAATATTACAAAGTTGTCATCCCTAGTTTGATTTGATTTATTATTTTTAAAAAAAATTTTAATTCAATTTTCGGTTAAATCTCAAATTTTCAGGTTAAAATAAAAAAATTAAATTTTTACTAAATATATTTTTTAAATATAAATTTTAATATTTTAATATTTTAATATTAATTTAGTTTTAAAATAATAATATTATTAATAAATACTTAATTTTAATTTTAATTGATCAAAATTTTTGTTTCAATTATAGTTGATTTTTTAAAAAAAATTGATTTGATTTTGTTTTTTAAAAATATATAAAAATTTGGTTGGAGTTGAATTCGATTCGATTTGAACTGATTTGACACCATGCAAAGATCTTGTTACGTCTGTCATAGTATTTGATTTGATGAAATTGAATAACAAAAAAATGTTCAAAAATTACATAACAAAACTCAACAATAAATTTTTATATGAATATTAAAAAATAAAATATATGAATATGATTTAAGGATTTAGTTGATTTTAATATTAAATATTAATAATTTGATCGAGTTCAATTTTTAAATAAAAAAACTCGACCTGTGACGGCCCGGGCTGTGCCGCGTTATCATCTTCTTCCAGTTACACGTGAGAGCCCCTCAAGCAGTCGGCGTCCGCGCGAGCCTCCTCCCGTCTGCGCGAGCCTCCTCCCGCCCGCGCGAGTCCCTTCCCGTCGGCGCGAGCCCCCTCCCGTCGGCGCGAGCCCCTTCTTGTCGGCGCGAGGTCGCCGTCCGCGTGCAGTCACCGTCCAGCGGCATAGGTCAGCTTCAGCGGCGGCGGCAACGTCCAGGGCAAAGGCGGCGGACAGCAGCAGCAACGAAGAAGAAGATAACGAGAAGCCGAAGCGTCCACTCTCTCGTTTGCCTTCACGCGTTTGGTAAAAATCCGTCCGATTTGGACGGATAAAAAACGAGGGTTTTTGCCCTCATTCGTCCATCCAAATTTCCTTCCATTTGATCCTTCCGTTTCAGTAAACAACGGATTTTTTTAATCTTCATCCCTTCCCTCTTGAAATCCTTCCTGGTAACAGGGCCTAAAAAAGTCCACTCTCTGCTATGCTTAGTGTGCTCCGCTCCTCTCCATACCTCCCTTTCCGCCGCTGCCTCTGCCGATGCTTCTCCCCGGACACGTCGCGGTACAGCGAAACCTTCGCTCGGAGGATGGCCATGGCCGGAATCAAACCACACCACCGAATTGGTTATCACATATCCCTTCTCTCAACCCTCTTTCGTGATTTGCTGCATTTTATTTTATGACGGAATGGGTTCCTGTGTTCTATTTTCAGCCTTGGGTGTCTCCGGTGGTCCCGATAGCATGGCGCTGTGCGTCTTAACGGCAGGTTGGAAGTTGGACGGTTCTATTGGGAAGAACGAATCTTCGGGCTTCATGGATGGGCTTCTGGTCATTGTAGTCGACCACAGGCTGCGCGCTGAGAGCACGGAGGAGGCGATTTTGGTCAGAGACAGAGTCCAAAATATGGGTAATCTTTAATTGCCTCTTTGTATCTTGCAAGATATGTTCCTGCTTTGCGAGTTAACTTATTGGATGGACTTTGGGACTCTCTGCTGCAGGCGTTAAATGTGTGATTGAGAGTTGTGATTGGTCAGGTGGTCGGCCACAGCATGGTCATTTGCAAGAATCTGCTCGTGAAATGAGGTATGGTACTTTTTTACTTTCTTGAGTTTCTTGTTAGGACTTTAAAGAAAATTTATCAAATGGACTTGCTATTTACCTATTTGGTGCAGTGTGCTCTCCGGTCTCTTCTATAGTTTGCATCGCAGAGTGGTAGATTAGACCATATCTTTAACATGGAACTTTTTTATTATAAGCATCTCTTAGTTTGTTTGATGTTTCTATAGTTCTTTTATTACTTGTAGAACCTATTTGCTGCTTTAGGGTTTTAGCAAAAGTGGAAGTTTTGCTTGTTCCAGTATTAAGGGACTATGACTTAACTTCTTAGAAGATATACATTTTAAACTGTGTAAAGTAACCCCATGATTTCTGTTTGTATGTTGAACACTAAAGAATGCTTACTCTGAAGTGTATGATCTAAATAATGCTGTTCACATTTTTAATATATTATTTAAGAACTACTTTGTTATCTTCCGTGTGTTAATTCATTATTCATTATACCCGAAAATTCTCAGCCATTTTTAGAACTTGTTAGTTTACCAATGAAGTTGCAGACTTTGGTAGGTTAGGAAGAAATTCAATAGGAAGATCCATCCTCTAATTGATTACTTGTGAAACCATAAGATGTTTCCATTTGCTTTTTTGTGCTAGAATTTGTAATTTCCACTAACTAATTTCAAAATTTCAGATACCAAATCTTTGAGAATGTGTGTGTTAAGCAACATATTGGAATCTTGCTTATTGCTCACCATGCAGATGACCAGGTCTGTTTCTTAATTTATTTCAACTTCTCTATAGCTTAGGGTACCATATTGTGTGTACAAGCTGTCATGCTTTCCGTGTGCTTTTCCAGACTCATTTTTGTTTTCTCGTAGTGCATTTCAAGAATTTTTCTAATGGTCTTTTATCAATTTTATTAACCATTGGTAGCTAATGCAACAATGAAGTGTATGTAATTTCTTAGCATAGAAAGAATAATTTATAAGAATGTGGACAAAGTACTAGACTTGTTGTTTCATATTGATGACTGGCAAGGGTAGTGTGGAATGAGCACAACACAACAGGAAAATTTTAAATGTTTTGCAGTTATTTGAGACAAATAGTTTGGAAGTTGTGCAATTGGCCTTATGCTTAGGGTAAGAAAAACTTCCTTGTTGCACTTCCTGTAGCATGTGCAAATTTATGGATCTTGCTCTAGAGTCTAGACGTGTCTTAATCAAATGAAATGTGACTGTTTCACATCAGCTGCAGAACTGTAATTGATACTTTATATCATACCAATTACCTGCATAGTGTATTTATAGTCTAGAAAATCAATCTTGAAACAGGAGTGAGCACAGCTGACGAAGATAATCTCTGTGATAACCTAGTAGTAATTTTGTTTTTGTTTATAGTTTGATTTCCAGAGCTGCAGTTGAGATGTCAAATAAAGTATGAGAGTGTGCTTACTTTGTTGACATTAAACATACCTGATCAGTAGGAGACAGCTGAAAAACTGCTGGTTCAGCTCATTTAGTAGTCATCTTAATCTTCTCTTGCGCACCCAATTTTCCATTTTCATACCAGGAATCTACAAGCAACTTAGATGATAGAAGTCTATTCCCATAAAGACAAATAAGATGTCGATAAATCTAATGTTTTCGCTAATTCTTGTCTTAAATTTCTCAATTATTATTATCCTGTTACTGCAGGCGGAACTCTTAATTCTAAGGTTGTCTCGTAACAGTGGAGTTCTTGGGCTTGCTGGCATGGCATTCATCACACAATTGTTCCCTGCCCTGCTAAGATGCCGTGAGAACTCCAGCTCTGATGGTATTTTCCTTGTGCGGCCAATGCTAGAACTTACAAAAGATGACATGTACACTGTGAGTTCATATATAACCCGAAACCTTTTCTGTAAACTTTTGTGCAAGTTTAGACTACTATTATACTATCTGTTGGCTAAATGTGGTTTTTTTTTTTATTTATACTTCCAGTATATTTTTTGTTTAGTAGTAATTGCTATTCCAATGTCATATGTTTTTGAGATTTTTTTTGGAAATTATAGTTACCATCATTAATGAATTGAGAGGAAGCTATCTGTGATTCATTGGATTGATTGGAGTCTATTCAAATTGCATGAACCTATTCCACTCTATGCATAGTTTACAATTATTTTGTGTCATAAATATCATTTGCTACTTCTTAGTTCGACCTTTTCCTTCACTTTCCTTCTTTACGTTTTTGAATCCCTTCCTTCTATACTTTTGTTTGTGTTTTGTAAATTAGAGTTGTGACTTCCTTGTTGATGGTGATTAAATGTGTTTTTAGTTCTAATTAGTTGACACATAACATATTATTCAGGGATAATAATTACAATAGCAAGCGAGTAACCGTGGCTGCTAAATCTTGTTCTCAGAGATGTTTGTTCTGTACATTTATGATGATGTATTAAAAGAGATTTGGTTTTGACTATTCAAGAAGATTTCAACATCATTATGTCAAAATTATCATAAGTCTCTGATTTTTGTTTTAACATGTTCCGGAGATTTTATTTATTTATTCTGTTATGCAAAATTGTTCTTCTTTTCTCATTGTCCATCAATGAGTGCATCTGGATGTGGACACTTATCGTTAACTAATTATTTCATGTTTTAGTTATGTATGTAGATATGCTGCGAGGCCAATCAAGAATGGGTTGAAGATCCATCAAATCAAAGTTCAATGTTTGCTCGTAACCGAATACGTGCCAGTTTAAGAAAGCTATCGTCAGGTAAGGCAAAATTATAACACATGTGCTTTGTGGTATAAGTTATTTGAGTCTTGTTAGCTGTTTGTTTAACTTGATCATTGTTGTATTTATATATTAGTTAGCTCCATTTCTGTTGATATGTACATGGCAATACTTGAATTTTTGTATTATTTTGAAAATGTTGGTAGCCTGCAACTCTGGGATTTCTGTAACTGAACAAAATGATTTAATTGAATTGATTTATGATGCGAGTATTGAAAACTTTGAAAAAGCAAAATGAACATTTGTATTTGTTAATTATCTTGTTTTTACCTATGCATGTTCAATGTGTTCAATCTAGAAGTAGGGGTGAGCATTCGGTAAAAATTGAAACCGAATTTACCGAAATTTTTTATATTGAATTTTTAAAAACCGAAACCGAACCGAATTTCCTAAAAACCGAAATTTTACCGAACTGAATTTACCGAAAAATTTTGGTAAATTTGGTAAATTATCGAAAAGTTTAATTATTGACGATTTAGTTAATTAATTATAGGATTAGTAATTAAGTTATTGTTATTTTATAAGAAATCCGAAAAGCCAGTCATACGATTAGATGCACCAGAATCAACAAACCAAGTAGATGAAGTTTGCTTACCACGACCTTGAAGACCAAGAGTAGAAAAAGCAGAAAGAATCATCTGCTGAACTATCTCAGGAGTCATAACTACTTAATTTTGACCTGTAGTAATAGAAATAGTCTCAGAAACATTCGCAGAAGCAGTGGAATCTGGCATAGTAGCATACACTGCCTTTTAAGCTTTTGCCATTCTATTTTCTAGACGTGTTGTGCAATCCTTAATAATATGTCCTTTTTGTTTACAATAATTACAGAATTTTTTGCTATAATTTCTAGCTATATGATTAAATTCCTTGCAACTATAACATTGCATCTGTCTTTTGGCCCGATTTTTATCTTGTACTGCATAGGCTACATTGACAACCTCTGAGGTCCCATGAGTCTCTCCAATGACAGATTGAGTGGGCAGACGTTGCTCTTTATGCAGAAACTCATCAAGACAAATGTCTAAAGATGGAATAGGATATCTATTAAGTAATCCACCTCAAGCAACCTCAAATTCAGGTCTCAATTTCATTAAATTGCAGACTTGCTAATGCTTCTTTAGGAACACTAGAATAAATAATACCCTGTATATTCACTCCATATATTTATAAAGCTTGAATAAAATTCTTGAATAGACATATTACCATGAGTGAATTTACTGATTTCAAGTTTCAATTGAAATTATCTTGCTGCATTGTCCTGATGATATATGTGTTTCAAATAATCTCATATCTTCTTGGCAGAACTAAAGGAGCGTAGATTATTCACCATATGAGGTTCAATAGATGCTAGGATTCAAGAGATAATCCTAGCATCATTTAGTTCCCATGTACTAGATTCATTGTCATTTTTAGAAATAGAGGATGATCCATCTATATGACCCCATAGCCCTTTTCCTTTCAAAAACATCCTAAATTGAAATTCTCATGCGACATAATTTTTACCAGTAAATTTCATGGACAAAATTTTTGTTGACATCTTACCAAAAAAAAATTTCTATGCAGATAAAATCCTCCAATTTCACTAAACGCCACAATTTCCGTCGCGAAGACTAATTTCCGCCAACGTCAGCAAACTTTGCTTCTGCTGATGTCCAATCTAATTTTTCTCGCCGCTAAAGTCTTTGCTTTCACAACGCCTTCCACATCACAAGAGTCGCCGCTGGAATAGAAAACTGATTTTGGAAGCGTCACTGAATTTCCACCGAAATCAAATCACCGTGACCGCTGATAATTTCAATTTTGCCAAATATTTCTCCAAATCAATTTCTGTCGCAGATCCTGATCGCCGAACCAAAATCTTCACCAAGCGTCGAGATTCCACACCTTGCCTTCGACGCCAAAATCTCAAACCACATCAATTTCGCAGAAATTCCAATCTGCATCAGCAGCCAAAATCTGTCGTCGAACTCCACGAAGTTGCCTCTAAATTGATGTCGCCGCAATACAGTCGACGCCGAAATTTCAGAAAACACTGACATTTCACGCCAAAATCCAATTGATTGCGGACAACGCCAAAAAAAAAAAAAAAATCGAAATCAAAATTGCCGAAATCCAATCTGTCCGCCGAATAAGCTGAAATCCAATCGATTCCAGGCAACATTGAAATTCCTCAAAATCCACTAAATAAAATTTTGCTTGCTGCTGCACGCAAACGCCAGAAGAGGAAGAAGAAGCCCTAGCGTCTAGACAGGATAGGAAAGAAGAAGCCCTAGCCGAACACTCAAAAATTTTTGAACCTTGCTCTAATACCATATTACAAATTTGAATATAAAAGTCTACCTCTCTCAGCAACTTTCCTTTCCTTTTATACAAACCCTAAATAGGTACGAGTTACAAAGGGTAAAAGGGTAAAATATAAAATTTACTTCCTAACTAATATTTACAAAATAGTATACCACTAATAGTTATTAGGTATTAGATAGTTGATTTCAGACTTTTAGTAATTAGTTATACTATAATAAAATTAAAATATAATATAATATATTTTATTTTTTAATATATATTATATATTTTATATATTTTAATTTATATATATTGGTACATTCAGTTTTTTACCGAACCGAAAAAAAACCGAACCGAAAATCGAAAATTGAATTTTATAAAACTTATTACCGGAACCGGAACCGAAACCGAATTTTTTTTGCCAAACCGAATTTATTAAAATTTTCGGTAATTGGTAAAAACTGAATTAACTGAACCGAATGCTCACCCCTATCTAGAAGTGTTATATAGCTGAAACCATGAGTGATAAACCAATTCCGAAATAAGGCAATGGTGCTACTTGACCTCTCAATTTTTGTTTATAATGAACTTTATTAAATTTCTTCTTTTTTTTTTTTTTTTTTTGCAAAGATACTCTTTACTTGTTGTCAACATATATAATTTTTCGAAGTCTTCAAATTCAGATTCACAGAATTGAATGTTTAATTTTGTTTCAGATCTTTCTCAACTAGAATTGCAAAGATTCATCTGTGCTTGTCGTTTAGCACGTGCCTATGTTGAGAATTTATGTCATAAGATGATTGAAGACTCTGTGACCATCATGGAGGTAGGCTATTTTTTGCAGCTAGTTATTGCTTTATTTTATCTGATTGTAACATATACCATCATTTTGAGAATTTGTGAGCAAGGATGAACTATGACATAGCATGTTATTGAGGTTGATACATGTAGGATGTAAGAATGAATTTTGTAAAAGAGTCGACAACAAATTATTGTACTAAGAGATTTTCATCGGAAAAAAATTGTTATTTTTTCGTTTATCTTTTGTCAAGTGAAAATACTCTTAGGTAGAATTTGTTTATTATTTGAATCAGAATCACTATTAGAATTGCTTGTACAATGGAATGAATAAGGAGAAGAACAAATATAGTAGCCCATTTTGGTTCATATTTTGAGATTGTAATTTGAATGATCATCAATAAGATACTAGTAAAAAATAAGTTTAATTATTTATATATAAGACATTTTCATATTAGCCCAATTAGTTTACACATTTTCATTTTGACTGTTATTAATAAAATACAAATGAATTTGTATAATTCTATTTTGAGCAAATTGATCCAAATTCTCCCAAACCCCATTTGATTGGTTACTCCTTCATATTCTTCATATTTACATAAAAACCTCTATTTCGAGATTTTTCAAATTGCCTCCCTTTTACATTCTTTGTAAACAAAGGATATGGAAACCGCAAAAGGGATCTAAAAACTGTAAGGGCTAATTTATAATTTTGTTACATAAAAGGGAGTACTAGGCAATTGTTACTGGAAAGGAATAAAAAAAACTATATAGTCAAATAGTAAAATTTTGGGCCAACTTAGAAGTATATAAAAGTTATAAAGCTAACTTTCAACTAGTTGTGCATCCAATTTGTTATTATTTGAAACCATAGTTTGAGGTACCAATTCATACTAGTGTATAGGTTTTTTTACCATATCAGGACATATTATACCAGCTATATCGTATGATCAAAGCATATTGAACCAACCCATCCACTCTCTTAAAGTTGCTACTATAGTCCATTACAAATTGAATAATATACTTTGGTCTATCTCTTTAGAAGCCTACAATGCAGGTTGCATAATGATTCTACGTTGATGCATAAATATCACTTTTCAATTATAATAAATAAGAAAATTAATGATGGCCATTTTGGTTTGCACTATCCTAATCATCGGATATGAGAGTAGTACCTAAGTCCTTCTGGTAGCCTTTCATGCTTTCTATCAACATTAGACATGCCTCAATTTCATCATCAAGATATTGTCTTAACAATCTCATGTGGCGCTAACAATTGATTTCGGAGCATGATTACATGATGTGCCACTAGCAGCATGAGGAGGAGCGTGGTTGCGATGGAACTATTTTGAAATTGTCCTTGATGTCTAGCCTTTGACTTTTTTTGTAGGCATTACTTGTTTGCATTTGCTTACTTGCGTTGTTGAAAGAGCCCTAGGATCTATATTGATGGTGCTCTATTCGCTAGTTATCTGACTAAGCTCAAAAAAGCTTCCACGGCACTTTGATAATTGGTAGGGGTTGCATAGCTTATGGAGACTCCATGCGTACTTTCGCTTTGGCTCACATAGTTGGTATCAATCCTATTGCACTTTTATTGTCGTTGCCATGATTGGGTTCATACTGAGATCATTCAACGAATTGCATCAAAGTGAATTGCATGTCCTCTTTGAAAGTTTATTATTGAGTCTTTAAAGCTCAAATAGCTGTCTCTGCCTCAATATCTTCAATGAATTAGAATGTTATGCTGACCTCTTGCAATAGCTTGGTGCATTTTGAGACTTAGAGGTAATCATTGGCAACGTGTTGTTTGACTTGAATGTAATTCCTCCTCTTTTGAAAGTAATGTTGTAGTGAATGCGTTGGCCAATAATGGTGATTATCCGTTATTTTTTGAGCATGGTGCCATGTAGGATCAACATTCTAGGGTTTGGGAGCCATAAAATGGTGATTATAAAAAAATATACGAGGGTGTCAGAAATTAGGATGATTTGGAATTTTGTTAGTGAGCAAATTGGTGTCGACCAATATGCAATGGGTCCATTTGCTAGTTGCTTGTACTACAATGGCCAATGGGTGGTATGAAACAATTTTGAAAATACTGTTTGAAACCTATTTACTTTTTCAAGTGCAGATTAGGCCGGTCATACTTATTAGTTATTACAATAATGGCTATTTGAAAATTTTTGAGAGAGAATGAGAGTTTGCATTCAATTAGAAAGGAATCTAGCCATGGTGTCGGTCCTGGGCAGTGAGTAAATTGGTAATTTGGTATTAAAAATAATGAATATTTGGAAAATTTTAAGTTATATAGGGTGCAAGATAAGAATCAGAGAATTCATTGATTTTTTTAATCAGATTGAGCAATCATCAAATTACATAGTAGTTCAGGTTTTTTTTTTAAAAAAATTCATAGGGTTAAAACATAAAGATGTGAAAATTATACGACCAATTTGAAATTAGTTTACTATTGTAATGTTTTTAATTTAATATAAAAGTATTATTCTATGTGTGTATATATATAACAGTTGATGAGAACAATATAATTTATGGTTGATTCCTTGGTAAGGGATGAGAACTAGCTTCCAAATGATTTGGGGAATGAGAATGGTGTATTTACATCATTCAAAGACTAAAATGAGGAGGGATTTCCTCTGATTACTTGCATAATTTTTTGGTTTTTAAAGCCAGCAATCAATAACCATCATTATGTTATTTGTTTCTGCAGCAGCATGGTTATGCAGTTATTGATTTAGAGAAGCTGAAGCCATCTTGTGTGGATGACCTTTGTTTATCAAGATACCTAGCATGGATTTTACAGGTAAAAAACATACTTTCTTGGTGTCTAGATAACCTATTTTGCATACGAACTCCAGTAAGTAGCTTCTTTGTGCAGCTATCTTTTTGTTTTAAAAGTAATTTTATTGTACAGTTCATTTCCCAAAGGCACAAACCAATTCGTGGGAGTGTGTCCCAGTTACTTTTGGGCTACATCAGAAACTTCCCATGCAAGGTTCATTCAGCTTTCGTGTATTACGGTATCTTACTTGGGAGTCCTGTGAACTTTATCTTGAGCTGACTAATCTAAATCTTATTTTCTGACAAGGCGTGCAGTACTGATTCTACTGAAATAAATTTCAAGGGAAGTATCAAAGAGTTGCATATTTGCTTGTGACATTCTAAATTGCACTTTGGAATAAAGTATATAACTTAGGACTAGGGCTCTCTTTTGAATGAAATTTGGATCCTCTTAGTTAAATTCATTTTATATGGGTTATGTGAAGCCAATAACAGTGTATAAGTCATACTGTTCGAGAAAAGATCTTGCTAAGCGCATGGTAGTGTGAGAAATTAATAGCTGAATTTTGGATGATCTACGTTTGCAGAAATGGTCCATAAGGAGTTAAAAGTTAAGGCGAAGTAGATTGATTGCCTTTTTGACCAAGAGCATCCAATGTAACTTTATGCTTGCTCCCAGCAAATCATCATGCTGTAGGTTCTAAGTTGCGCCTTCCATGAATATTTTTTTTCTTGCTTTCATTCTAAAGCTTAATAATTGATGCTTAATTGTTCAAGTTTAAAAATAACTGGTAATCAAATGGACCAAAGTTAACACTTAACAGAAAATGCTGATGCAAAAGCATCAAGCGGAATTCTGTGCCATCTTACTAGTATGTACAGCATAGTGTTGTTTTCTTCTTATTGGCCCTCAATTTATGACTAGGTAATTTTTTATTTAGTTTTTTGCCTGTCAAGTATGGTGGTCAAATCATTTTGCTGCAACTAATGTGCAAAACTACTCCTAGGTAATTTTAGTATGTACCAATTTGTAGAATTGTAGTCTTCCTAAGTTAGTGTGTATTAACTATTAATAGTCATGCACATAAAAAAGAGAGCATATGGATATCAAAAGACTATTCTGTTAGTTATAATCACTCTCGCTTATTCATGTTTTTATTTTGGAATGCTGCAGACCTCACTCACCGCTGCTGGTTGTTATCTATCCCCTGCTCCACAGTCCAAAGGCACAAAACTTTTGGTATGTTGTTTTGTTGATCCACGGCAACCATTTATGACAAAACTGTTTCACGAGTACGCATTGGAGGAAGAACGTTCTCTGCACCCTAGTGAGCTACATCAGATAGTTAGTGATGCAAAATTCTACTCCGATCAGTTTCTTCTTCAAGCTCCTGATGTAGAACTCCTGCATGCAAAATCTTCCAAAGCTATTCTAACTGAAGCAAAAAAGCTTAACCTTATAAGTGATTTGACATTACAAGTCATTTCCTTGCTGCAAGAGGCTGAATACGAGAAGTTTAGTTCAAAGGAACAAGTTCAAACTGACTATAACTTGACACCCGAAAACAAATGTGATAGCCCTCCAAGCATAAGCATCCGGGCCAATCAATCATGTTTCTTCATGGACAGGTTTTCAATCACATGGAAAGTTCAAGGACATGGCAACAGAGATGGGAATCTTTTGAAGGGAAAACGAGAGCATTCTTGTCAATTTTGCATGGTTAAACAAGAGATAACCTTGGAAATACGTCCTATGGTTGAGAAAGACTGGTTGTTTCTTGCAGATATATCAAAGAAACTAGCATCTGAACATGCGCATGACAATGCAGGGATTTTAGTGTTTAACATCAAAAGAGATAGAGAACAGGAAGTTAAAAACTTCAGATTTGTTCAATTATCAGCAAAAAGAGCATTAAGGACCTTGAAATCGATTCCAATGCCTGCAAGAAAGGGGCTTCCAGTGCTCGTGACTTCTGAAGGCTTATTGCTCAGTATACCAGTAAGTTCACCAATATTTTATGTTTAATCCAACGCTTAGATGTTAGTCCTACATAAAATTCTTTTTATTATACTAATATATAGGACATAACAACTTTCCCTGGTTTCTCCTGCTAACGCATCTACTTCTGACAGTACCTAAACAAAAGGCAATCACTTGCTTTGACTCTGTAGATTATTGCCTTACATAAATAAGCATTTCAATAAATCAATCTTTTGCTAGTTACCATACTGATCACATTTAATGCTGTAGCATCCGAAAAAGGCAAATGATTCTTAGCTGGGCTCAGTCATTTGCCTTTTATGCATAGAGTTGCATTGTATTTTTACACTAGAAAACCATTAGTGTATACTTTTTTTCTTGGAAAATCATGGAATGGTTATTTTTGTTGGCATGTCATTTGAATAAAGCACTGGAATAATTGATCTACTTGTTGTAATTAAAAGCCTACATAAAAACATATACTTCTGTAGAATAACGAGGGTCTATTTTTTTATTATGTTTCTCAGAACATTTCCTTTAGCCGTTGTCCATGCATTTCTGTGGCTTCAGTGTTGAAGCCAAGAGTGCCCCTTGGAGGAGGTTACAGTTCATATATTTGAAAATTTGATATGGAGCGAGGACTTCGACTGTTTGAGGTAGTGGGGACCTGTTGCATGATCAGAGACTCTTAATGGACCCAAGCGTGTTCCACACAACACTCCATAACTGCATGTAAACAATTCAAAGATTAGGGCTGCTACAGTTGGTGGACAGAAACAACTACAGCTGGGTGTACCTGATCTCTTTGGATGCATTTGCAAAGATCAGAATGTTGAGAAACAATACAAACAAGGTATCTGAAACTCAATTTTCCCTTTTTACACTTTTAATGAATATGGGATTCTGAGACGGTTTGAATAACAAAGTGCTGGTAGTGGATATTGGTTTGTACTCGAAACGTGGCTCTTCTTATCTTGTGAATGATTCAAATTACTAATGTATGTGACAATTTCCTTTTTGTCCTCAAACTTTGCAGTGGCCAATGATGTTTATCAAATCTTTTCGAATATATATTCGAACTATCTCTAGCTATATAAATCATATTTATTTCCCTAGCATAAATTGAGATAAATGGAGGCAATTGAGAAAATTTTCTAGGCAATCCCCTAGAATTTGAGGAAAGGGTGCTATCATGATCCTCTTAGCTTTGAGACATGTTTGAATTTTAAAGTTGAGTTAAAACTACACATATCTCAAAGGCAATTCGTGTTTCATGTATTATAATGGATTTTGTCATATTTGATATGCGACGCGATCATGCTTGACATGAATACGATCTGTTTATGTATACATGTTAATATATAAAACATAAATAAGATTTACTTATTTTATAGGTGACATGACAAGATATAATACATATCATGTTATATAATACGACACAAAATTTACTAGGTCATAAATAGGATATATGAGATACGGGTTACACGAGTTGACCTATCAACATAATATAAAATTTAGTGAATCATAAATGAGTCGATATATTTATGATACACAACATAATTAGTTTAATTTAAACTCACAAAATCTCGTGTCATGATGACGGATTGTATCATATTTTGCTAGCTCTAGAAGAGTGATGATCATCCTTTTCCCAAATTTTCTAGGCAATTTGCTTGAGGCAATTGAGACAATTGAGCTAGGTACACTAGTGTTGTTGATTACCTTTGACGCACTTTCAATTTGGAAAATTGTTGTGCAGTGGCCCCGCATTATGCGGTGGCCACATCCACCACACACATAATTAAATAAAACTTGGGGATTAGTGTTTCACACATCCCAAAGTCGCGTGTGTTGGATGTGGCCACCGCACACAACAATTTTCCCTTGGAACCATAACGTGAGATAGCTTGTTGACATTGGATCTAGCTTCTTGACGGTTGGAATTTGAGTTGTTGCTTATTGACTGCTGTCTTCTGATAAATTCTTCGAATGTGCCAGAGGCAGCTAAGCAATAGCGTGCATGCTTCCGTGTTCATATAACAAAAACTCATCTCGTCAGTTCCAAAATCAAAAAGATTAATTATAGTAGTCCAAAAATTATTCCGAGTCACCAATCAGCAGTCCCACGACCAGACATGTTTCTATCATGGCACACTATCAAACCTTAGCTTCAAAACCTGCGTGCATGCTTCTTGATATCTTTAATATTTGTTTATTGTGTATTTCCTCGCACACTTACAAAAAATCTATCCCTTAATAAAAACAATGATTTGATGATGTGAAATTCTTACTAACATGCTCACATGTAGGTTTACTAATCAAAATAGTCGGTGCCATCCTATCACAGCAGAAAAAAAAGTATTTAAAATATTATAAAATATGACTATATTTTCATAGAATATGATTATATTTTTATAAAATAAATTTATTTTATGAAAGAACATGTGTAAATTATTCTAGAATATCTATAGCATATCATAGAATGATTGTCTATCCGTATAGAATAACTTTCAAATATTTCATAAAATATGTCTATATAGATATTCTATGAAATATTTAGAAATACACTAATAGATAGCCATTCTACGATATATTATAGTTATTTTAAAATAATTTTCATATATTCTTTCATAAAATTAACTTATTTTATAAAAATATAATATATTCTATGATATTCAGGATACCCGACTTAGAAACCTTGAGCAGTAGGCTTTTTTCTCCTTATTCTCTTTTTTAGTAAGTCATTTCATTTCATTCTCTAGCTTTGTTGCTCTCTATTCAGAGCGTGAGACCTTATTGACGGGCAATAGCGCGCTTTCATATCACTTAGTTTGAATTTACGGCCAGTGTGCTTGTTACCCTAAGATAAGTAGACATTGGCATGTGTTGAGATAACGATTATGCCAATGTAGCAAGGGTAGGCCTACAAGGGAGCACAATAGTACCGTTATATTCCTATAATTTATGACAATTATTTGAGGGTAACATCAAAAGAAAGTTTGTTTTGAGCTTCATTGCAAGTTTGTTCACACAATTTTTGTCTGAGCCTTCGTCTTTAGCTCCAGCGGATTGTGGGAGGATAGTATAATAATTACTGAACTCAAATTAGATTTTTCAGCACTCTTATCCCAATTTAAGCTAGAAAAATATGGAATTTCCAAGAATGATGTTGATAATTTAAAATTTAGGTAAGAAAGTTAGTTCAACTACAACTAAGGTCCTTAATTCCGGTAGCATCATTCTCGAAGCATCATTCTCGAGTAAAAGTTCTAAGTGGGTACCCCGCTAAGCAGGGTACTCGATCTGGTAGCATCATTCTCGAGTAAAAATTCTAAGTGGGTACACCGCTAAGCAAGGGCACCCGATCTAACCATTAAAAAAAAACTATCTTGGGATTCACAAATCAGGCTAAAATGGGATACCCTACTTAAGAATTTTTTTTCATCATTCTCTACTAGGATATTTAGATCACAAATCGCTATTCTTTTTTTTACATTGTAATCTTCACTAATAGCACACCATCCTCTAACATTAGGTTAACTTACCTCGATAACAGCTACTATCCCTGAATATTACCTTCTTTCAAATACCAAATTAGGTAATTTAAAATGAATTATTTCCACCAATAAATGCTCTTCGACTACACAGGGAGAAAATATAGGTTTAATTTGTAATATGGACGCTTGATTTTGTCACTGATGTTAAGCATGTTCACATAAAAGTTAAATATAATCGAACAAGACAAGATATGCTTTACAACTTTAGTTTTTAAAATGTAAGATATGTACATTTTAAATACATACAGAAAAGTTTATTTACAAAATCACAGGACTTTATGCAAATGGAGGTCTTATTTCATTTAATTATGTTAATTAAGTCTACTTTATTAGTTTATTTATAAAAATATTACTTAAAAATTTAATTGTTTCTTCTTTTAGTTCTCTGCGTATGTAACATTCCATGCGTATTCAAGAAGAGATCACTGATGCTAAATTTCAAATGACATTTACTCACAAAATAATAAAAAAATAGTTTACTAAAAAGACAAAAACAAATAAAGTAAATTTTAAAATGAGAGCCCTTAGGATATGATAATATCACGAGTAACTCTAATCCAGTGTTCTTAATTTCTATAACACTGGATCTTTAAGAATGTAAACAAAAGATAAAAAAGTATTGCCAATGCATGCCCAAAAAAGGATTAATCTAGGATTAATCTACGACAGGTATAATTAAGTTTTGGTACTAGATTTGACAATATTAGTTGTTACACTAATTTATTCCCACCAATTCGGTAGTCGCCGTTGACGTTTCAATCGTTGACAAAATAATGAGTTGACCTTGCTATAAAAAGTTTTACGCGAAACCTTTTTGCCAGATGATTGTTTCTGTTCACGAATAGTTTCTATTCAACTGCCAATATCGTTGACCATAGTATTTAATAGTTTTTGAACATCAATATGAAGGGGTCATCTTCCGAGGTTGAGCCATCTATGTGAAAGGTCAACTCTCCAATGCAGCCCCAGACAAGTCTGCACAAAAGGTCGCTGTAGAATATTACTTTTTTTATCTTATTTTTAAATCCGCCATTTTTTTTATAAAGCATGATCTCGAGTGTTTTGTCATGAGTCGGTGGATTTCTTTAAACTTTTCAACGGAGAGTCTTATAAGTACCGCAGGCTTTCTTGTGAACTTTTTAAAGTTGATTTTTTTAGAGAGAGAAGAGAGAGAGAGAGACAGAGAGACAGAGAGAGAGAAGGTGGAGGGGCATGGAGGAGCTAAAGTGGCCGGCTACTGCACGTCTGTGGGCAGCTGCGCTCGCCGCGCTCTTGGCGGCCGCTGTGGTGGCGGCGGAACGGCGGCTTAGGTCAGCGGAGGCCGTTTCAGCGCAAGAGGTCGGACTGTTGGATTACGTGCCAGATATGTTGTATTTCTTGTGGCGGCCGGATGATTCCTCCTACCAACACGTGTGGCCGGTAAATCTAGAATTCTTTTTTGTTATTTTAAGTTTCTTTTAGTTCCATTTATTATTATTTTTTGCTTTCTTTTACTCTGAAGCCTATGGAATTCGGGTGGAAAATTGCGGTGGGGACGATCATCGGATTTTTGGGGTCGGCATTTGGGACCGTCGGAGGGGTTGGCGGCGGCGGGATTTATGTGCCCATGCTCATGTTGATCATTGGCTTCGACGCCAAATCTTCCGCTGCTATATCCAAATGTGAGATCATAAATTCACGTTTGCATGAAGCTGCCGTAGATATATAGTGCCCTCTCATATTTGAGTTAGTCCTTTTTTGAATAAAAGATTTTTGTATTACATAAATGGCAGGAACTTGAACATGCTTCTCAATCCAAAATAACATTGCACTTGGATTAGGGGTTGCTCCTACCTTGAAAAGGAAGAGCATTGAGTTTAATGAGCCCTCTACGAGCTCCATCTCTAATGCTTAAGTTAGCCAATAGTTCAATCAAAGTTAGTCTTTAGACCGTAGGATTGCCAAGGGATGAAGTATAATCATAGGTGTTGGGTTTGCTTGGATCTGTAAGGGATTACGTTAGCCATTGCACTTGGATTAGGGTTTATTCCTACCTTGAAAAGGAAGAGCATTGAGTTTAATGAGCTCTCTAACTCCAACGCTAATGCTTAAGTTAGCCAAGAGTTCCATCAAAATTAGACATTATACCATTGGATCACCAAGGGATCAAGTCTGAGTCTAATCATAGGTGTGGGGTTTGCTTATGAAATGGTTTAGCTATCAATGGATAAAAGAAGTTTTTGTTGTCTGCGGGTGTTGAAATTTAGATATGAGGGCCCCCATTTTGAATGTTTGGTTTGGTGGATTTCACCTCAAGTCATTCAATCAACACAAATTACTCGAAGTATTTTTATCTTTTTGTGTTTTGACTCAAACAAGGCCCTTCATACTATAAGCCTAGGTACTTAAGTTTCTTTTATATCTATAGTCATTCAGATTGAAGTAGTTTGTACTTAACAAATTTGTGAATAGGTATGATCATGGGTGCTGCTGGATCAACGGTTTGGTTCAACCTTAAACTCAGGCATCCGACTCTAGATATGCCGATCATCGACTATGATCTGGCATTGCTTTTCCAGCCAATGCTCATGCTTGGGATCAGCATTGGAGTAACATTCAATGTCATCTTTGCAGATTGGATGGTCACAGTTCTCCTTATCTTCCTATTCGTAGGTACTGAAATCACCTTTTCTAGATTTAGTCCGGTGTCTCTTTAGACTCTAAACGCATAGTCTCTGGTTATTGTAACAACAGTAACATCAACCAAGGCATTTTTGAAGGGTATAGAGACATGGAAGAGAGAGACCATATTGAATAAGGTGCTGATTAATCATTGCTTCTTCCTTATCTTCAAATTGAATATTAGTTCAGTTCTAACATTCTCAACTTTGCTTGATCTGTCTTCCTGGATTATTGTAGGAGGCAGCTATGCTTAAAGAGTCAAATGGTAAGCTGATTAATACCTTGACATTTGCTACAAGTTTGAAGAATTTGTTTATTCAATAGAATAGTATACTCTGAACAGGTAGAGATGGAACAGAGTACAAAGCTCTACCGTCGGGTCCGGGGAATGAATCTAACAATTCTCTAAGGACAGAGGTAAGTGAAATCCATGTAGTTGTGTAATGCAATGTTACTAGCCTCCCAAACTAAGATAACTAGACAAAGTTATTCAGGTCCCTGTCATTGAAAATATCTGCTGGAAGGAACTTGGCCTTCTTTGTTTTGTATGGGTGGCATTCCTTGCTCTGCAGATTGCAAAGGTGAGCATCTGATCTAACCCGCAAATTAGAAATATCGTATGATGTGATCAATTGGTGACGTGCTGTTCTTGTTCTTTCACTTCAGCAAAACTACACATCGAACTGCTCTCTGTGGTATTGGATACTCAACTTGCTTCAGGTGTGCTCTCATTTAAACTTCTCTTTTCTCTGATTAAGGTGTCACAAGTGAGCAACTATTGAAAATCTTTGATAGGTCCCTGTATCTTTGGTGGTATCAGTTTATGAAGCTGTTAATTTATACAAAGGAAAGAGGATAATTTCTTCAAAGGGAGATCAGGAAGGAGCAAACTTTACAGTTCCTCAACTTGTTCTCTACTGCTCAACGGGTGTCCTCGCCGGTATAGTTGGAGGGCTGCTTGGCCTTGGAGGAGGGTTTATTCTAGGCCCTGTGTTCTTGGAGCTTGGTGTTCCTCCACAGGTATATCTACTTTTTCTACCTTCTTTTGTTGTCAAATTAAATTTAATGGAAGGCCATCTTATACTTACATCTACAATGAATCAACTCAATTTGCAAACAAATTTAGGATTAATTTGTTGAATCTTTGGCAATTACTAGTCTGACTTTTAATTTTATTGCAAACCTAGCTGCCATTGCAAAGAAAGTTTACATGGAAGAAGAACAACTCAATACATTTGAAAAAGAGAAGAATAAGGATAAGTGGGAGCAGTGAGAAGGCTTAGATGGCAAAGAAATTCTCTTGCTGTATGGTTGTACTAGTTGCATGAGGTTCTTCTCTTTAGAATTTCTAGGTTTATTCCATTTGATGATGAACTAATAATACAGATGTGACAATGTAGATCTCACAGTTTGTGGTTTAACTTGTTTTTTGTTTCTCTGTTTCAAGCACTACTACTGAAAAAGGTTTCCTTCTAGGTCTCAAGTGCTACAGCAACTTTTGCAATGACATTTTCTTCATCCATGTCCGTCGTAGAATACTACCTTTTGAAGCGTTTCCCCGTCCCATATGGTAATCTCTTTGTGTTCATGGCACAAAAGCTCGATTCGGTCGTTATATATTTACCCGACTAATCTTTAAATTTTTGTTCTTTCTCTTGTTGGGCAGCATTATATTTTGTGGCTGTTGCAATATTCGCTGCCTTCATTGGCCAATATGTGGTTAAAAAACTGATTGATGTGCTGGGGAGGGCTTCTCTCATCATCTTCATCCTTGCTTTCACAATTTTTGTCAGTGCCATCTCGTTGGGTAAGGAGATATATATATATCCATTACTTTTGTTCATGTTTGAGACGAACAAAGACAAAAGAAGCTTTTGATCACAAACATCTGTGCTTTCGCTACTCTGATCTATATTACAACTATTTTGTTGAAACTTTTAGGCTATGTTATGTTAGATGGAATCCATGGTGGAAAAGATGTTTCCATCTAGATTCATTGTACTTTCCATCATTTCCACCGTGGATTCTATCCAACAGAACATAGCCTTAGTTTAGCTTTTTAACTTCAATTCTATTGATGGTAATCTGTCTTTGGCGTTGAAACAATGGACCCAAGACATCTAAAATTCTTGATTATAAATATCTAATGTTTTTTTTAAAAAAAAATCTGATATTTGTCTGCTTTTTTTTCTCTTCTGATGGTGTGATGCTTAACAGGCGGAGTTGGCATTTCAAACATGGTTCAGAAGATCCAGCATCACGAGTACATGGGATTTGAGAATCTTTGCAAGTAGAAAGTGCAGTGGAGCATGACGATTATTTATTTGTGCTGTCAATTATTTGGCAGAGGAGTTCTATGCTATCGAGCTCTTGGACAAGTGATCATAAGTTTTTGGGTTGTATATATATATCTATATATATTGTGATGTAATAACGTGGATTTAAGATTTTACCTGTGATGATTTTGCTTGTGATTAATACAGAAATTTCATCAAGTATTGTGCAATCGACTCTACAGTAAAGATATATTTATACATACAGTAAAGATATCATAACTTTTGTTTGCTAGTGAAATAACATACATTTTTTGCATATTAATATAATGTTATTTATACAAAGAAAGATATAGGACATACTATTAAAATCACACCAGTTGAATCGATTGTAGCAGGAACCAGTAGTATTCAGATTCAGTCTCCACTCTGATTATAAAAACACTATATAAAACAACATCTGCCTCATAATATGTCCAGGACTGCTCAGTGAACCTCTTATCATCCTCAGGCTGCCTAACTCCTGCCCTCTTTGCCATTGTGATCCATTCTCCATCCCTACCAGTCCTTAATGACATTAATTGTGTGCATAATGCCCTCTCCAGGATGGGCGCTGAAGAGAATGATGCATTTGCAGCAGGTTGGCTGGATGATGAGGGAGAAATTGTTGAAGGGCTTAGCATGCATGTAACATTTGTCACGAGATGAGAAGCCAATAATTACTTGTAAATTGGTAGGTGAAAAAAGATCTCTTAGTTGGTAGATGCATGGACTATTGTACCAGCTAATTAAGAATTTGAATTCTATTAACAGATTATTGGGTATCCTTAAATACTTCTGTACATGTGAGACTATTACAGAAGATTTTAATCTTTTCTCCGCTAATTTCTGAATGCATTCATTTTACTGACTAATGATTAGACCACTCGTTTATTAGAAGATTCCTTTGAAGGTAATAATAGTATATTGAGAAATCAAATGAAGACTCTGATCACGATTTTGTTCGTGTAGGTAAATGTCTGTCGCATAAGCGTTATTGGACATGATAGGAAGACATAAAAAATCTGATCCTTGAGCAATAAGGCTACCAATTCGTACTGAGAACTGCACCTACAGCTCAACTTTACTTGCAACCACGCACCCAAGCACTACAAAATTGTCTACATGGCCTGCTTGGAAGAACATCACTGCTGATAAGATTATTCTGAGTTGTGATAAGTGATAATGTTAATTATCCTGCTAACTGAAATGTCTGATGTGTAGGCAAAAGAGCTTCAAAATCACACTGAAAAAGAAATGAAACAGTTAAGGAAAATTAATCTGTCAGTTCCAAGGAACAATGTTACCATCATCAATTAGATCAAACTGAAGAAAAGGTGGCCAACATGCAAATGGATGGCTGTCCAATCAAATTATTATCCTTCTCACAATAAGCACTTCCGAACAGTTGTCATTCTTCAAAGCAAATCATAATAATGATATGATCATTCCGACTGCATAAATCACCAACAGCTACACAGATCTGCTCCCTACCTTGGAATCGAATGCAGAAACCCTTTGAAACAACAAAACACTGCGGACGCTCCCATATTCCACATAGTATAGCCAAGAGGCGCATCAGTGAAAAGAGACGAATGAATAGCACTTGACACCAGGAACATAGTATATGAAAGTGCAAAAAAGTATAACATCATTTTGAAGGAAAGAATACATGACATGCTCCGTCCATAATCAGTCTCCATGACAATCTCTAGAAACAAGTTGAGAAAACTACACCCACCAAAAGTCTAAAGCAAGGATCAAGCGTAACTGATTCAGACATTGGCCAACAATGACAATTTTCTCCGCAAAAGCAACCTGTCTTTGATTTCCCCAACCCAAGACCGCCTTTATCCGTCCACAGTTCAGTAAATTTGATTATCCCTGCCCCTGGCAATGCCACGGCGATCTATATGGCCTCTGCCCCCAAAAGAATCAGGCTGGCGATAACCCCTCCCACGAACCATGCTCAAATCATCAGTTCGGCCATGACTCAAGTATGAATCATGTTGATCACCTCGTCCTCGACTCGAGTAAGAACCCCTAAGTGGGCGGTCCCCTAGAGGTGAGCGGCTCCTCTCCCTTGAAATCCAACGATCGCGTGGTGACAGCGGGCGCCGATCATAACCTCTCCTCTCTGAATTGTAAACATCGCGATTGGTATCTCTCATCTCCCACTCAGGTGCTGGCCAATCAAATTTACGTCTTGGCCTGTAGTCAGGTTCATCATGATAGTCTAATCTTTCCCTGCGCATATTATCTGGAAATTTACCACCACGCCCAGGAGGTGGAGATCTACGCCCGAAGTCTCTAGGCTCTTCAACAACCCAACCACGAGGAGATGATTTGTATCTGTCTAAATCATCATGAAGAATTGGGCCTAAAATTCTTGGTGGAGGAGATCCACGATGGGGAGGAGATTTTATGTAGCCTCTCCTCGGGCTACGGCTGGGTCCAAGAAACTCAGCTCCATAGCGGTACTTGTTGCAGTTGTTACAGTGAGTCCGCCGTGCAAAATTCAAATTTCCACAACTAAAACACACAAGCACGTAGTTTAGTTTTTAACAACATAAGCACAAAAAGTCCAATATAAAATACGAGTAATATATAGAAATTGATTTCAAATCTAACATCTTGGTTGGTTAAAATACATATGTAATTATTTGAAAACTATGCAGGGAATGTGAAAACTTACGATGGGTTCTGGCAAATCCAATCACCTTCTCGAGGAGATAAGTTTGGATCATTTCTGTGAATATATTCTCCTTCCAACACTGGATATTTCGATGGATTATAGCCTCTCCCTAATGACCTTCGACCCCTTCCATGTCCATAAACAGGTGAAACTTCACGAAACCTGCCACCAGCTCTGCCACCTCGCAAACCACGGCCAAAACGTTGTCTCATTGAACTTTCAAAATCAGGATCATACAGATCATCCAGTCTTTGCCGGCGAGGAGGCGAAACAGAACCTGCATTAACAGAATTTTCCTGAAACGAGCAATAAATAATATGCGTACTATGGTAGCTAGTATAAAAATGTCTTTCTTGCAGATCAATCACATGCCATCAGGTAAACAAAGTACTTTTAAGTACTCCATTCAGGAAACTGAAGATGCACAATCATCAAGATGTCTTCAACCAAGTATCCATAGTATGTATCCAAAACTGAGTGCAATATGCACCAAATCACTTGGTACCAAAGGAGCAAATAAATCTCGTATGGATTCAACAAATCTCCAAGTGATTTTTGATGTGTGAACCACAGATTTCTCATTGACCTGTATCAGATAACATAAAAAGCAAATGAGCCAGCTGCTGACGGGCTTCAGTGAAACTCAAGAACCAAACTCTAAAAGTTGAGCAGTCCGGAAGTTGGTTTGGAAGAGGTCCACATGCTGCCTCAGGAACCGAGTTTGAATACCAATTAGAACATGCGCATTGTCGGATGACAATAGCTTTATCTCAGGCAACGACGAACTTTTTACTCTTGTAAAATGTTCTCAGCAATTTTGGAAATGAATTTCTATTCTAAAACACTATCAATATTTCATGCATTCAATTCCCTGTTTATTAGAAGACTGCACACTGTTCTGTGCAAAAAAATGTACCATCCAGATCCAGGGTATATCCATGCTTTTATTTTGAAACCATCAATTCCAAGTAGGGGAACTACTCTTTTTCCAGTTCTCAAATGCTGTCTGATATTAGATAAGTTGAAACAAAATACTCAATGTATTACTCATCACGATTGATCACACAGCCACCAATAGAATCGTCCTTGCAGAAAAAGTCAGGAAAACTTGATTTTCTTCACTTTGCAAAGTTGTGCATTCCTTACACCCATTAGCCAATAATCCTATTTACAGAATCTTTTTCCAGAAGATCAAGATCCAAACAGAAATTCAGGAAATTGATCTTGAAGTATTTGGCCATTATACAACAGCAATTATATTACCCAAATGCATCAAATCACTTGGAACCAGAGGAATAAAGACCTTGTATGGGTTAAACAAACCTCCAAGTGTTTTCTGCTTGTTATCATCATCGAAATGTACCAAATAAGATCTGCAGACCTCAAATATGATCAATCCCATATCAGCCTTTTTCACCAAGTAAAAAGATCATCTTGACTGCTCCATGAAAGTTAAACTTTTGCGCCATATTACAAGGTAAATAGAATGTCATGTCGTTGTCTTCTTGCAACATAAATGAGATCCTTTACACTCAGATACAAGAGTTAATTTCTAAAAGAACATAAACGTCTTGCTATCTCTGCCAACCAATTACTCAAACTTGTGAACAAATAGTAATACAATCTAATATTGTGTTTAAGGGCTCGGTATTTTCACAATGCTCTATTTACCGCCAACAATGTTGAATGTGAAACCTTAGACATCAGGTGCCAAAGAAAAAGTAACTAAGCTGCTTTCCGTCCCAAAATTCATTCATGATTAATCTATATTACCATTCCCACAATGTTTTCAATATTTTTCCAAGAACCTGAATCCATACTACAACCTTGCCAACATGCCAATTATCTGCACGCCAGCAGCCAACTTCAACACTGTCACAGGACAATAGCAAGATTCATTCTTAATTTGCCAAATGAGATCTTGAAGTACTTGGCCATTATATTAAACATACAAATTAGGAGAAATGTAAAATGGTGCTGGATACCAACAGCACTAGAACGGTAGAACCTTACTCAGTACATAATCTTGAACATTCAAATACTCAAACATAAAACTGAAAGCAATAAATAATCTTTTAGTCGTTAAAATTTTATGTTTATCAATGCACATATAAAAAGCTAAAATACTAACATATACAAAAAAAATTGGAAGGCAATTTCTTTATCCAAGTCAAGCGCATCTGAACGCAATGGAACACCACAGAAATAATTTTATAGCAAAGCATACTTACTAGACCAACAAATGGACTGATACAACCTAATAAATCTTTTTTATTTAAAAATATATGATATATCAGAGGTTACAAGGACTATAATGTGTATAATGTTCCATTCATGGAAAACAAACTGTAGATCTATTGCAACTAGCCTGAATATGCCATCTGTCCAAGCAACTGACAATCTAATTCTACTTCTCTTAAAAAGGTAGAATGTAACCAAAAACAACTTACAGAATTAACCACCGAACAAATATTCAAGTATTTAGCAGCTACTTTCACACGAAACACTCTTACCCAGTATTGTATCCTTTACACAACCATGTTTTTTAACTTTATCCAATAATCTGCTCCCCTAGTCCACCTTTGATCAAAGAAACATAATATAAGGGTAGACGAGTACAAATGTTCAAGGGCAAGTTTCTGTACTTGGAGAATATTTCATAGGTATTCAGATGCAACTTGAAACATTAAAAGTACCTTGAGCATTATAGAGTTAGGGTAGTACACCATAAGATCAACCACCAAGTGTAAGAATGAAATTAACCTAAAGATCATGCCCCTGTCCCTAATAAATATTAAATAATTGTCTGCACATTATATCTCAAACCTCTATAGGTTCACGATCTTCTGCTACCCGTAACAGTGGTAAGGATATGAAGGCAAGGATATCAACTCAGTGAACACTACATACGTGATTAATATATTTGTAACGATATCATCAAGGTTAGCATGGTAGGATATGTACACTTCAAAAATAGCAGCATAGTAGAGGCATGAATACAATCAAAACATCATTTATGATTTTGATTGTCTCCTTCGGGTACAACATATCTTCATTGTTCATATTTATTAGGTATTGAACAAAATAGAAAAATCAATTGATACAAAAATATTACAGTAGGATAAAAGATGGAAGAGGAAAAGGCTCTATTTTTGCTGCTGCAAAAGGAATTTTGATTCAAACGTGTTATAGTTAATAAGATAAGAGAGAACAGTAATTTGTTGCTGAAGAACAATTACTGGTAAGACAACAGGAATCTAGAAGAACAATTAGAGGTTGATTGAAAGATGTTATTTATCAGATAAAGTAGCTGCTTTGGTCGAAATAATTTCGTCTGAACAAAATGAAGGAAGAATGAAACAACAGAAGCTCGCCATGACCTGATTGAATCGCACTTGCTGAGTTTATAAACAAGAAAAAAATCTATGGAATCCTACAAATATAATTGAATGAAAGGAAATAACAGAAAACCTAAATTATTTATCCTGCTGCTTAAATGAAATCAATATCTGAATCACAGCCCTAAACATAGGGCCTCAAGGCAAAAAATAGATAGGTCAAAACCTGGATCCTCGTGGAATCGCTGGTAGCGAGGGTGGAAGCCTGGGGAACCCCCACGGCGACGGCCGTCGAGGGGAGAGCCCCGTCGACGAAATGCCGGCGGGGAGTCGCGGCGACGGAAGCCCGGCGAGATTTCGCGCCGTCGCTGATCCTGAGGCGAACCGCGGTGCCGCGAGGGAGGAAGGGAATTCCGTCGGTTATGCTGAGGTGATCCGCGGCGGTGGTCACCAGCTCCGTCGTCCCGGGACTGCTCAGCGTCTGCTCCCCCAATGCTTTCGGGCGGGCGGACCACCATGCTGCTGAGGCCCCCTCCTGTGCGTCTGGGTGGTGGCACCGGCGAGGGTTCCGGCTGCGACAGTGGCGCTTCCTCGTCCTCGTCTCGCTCACGGGGCCTCATCGTTTCTTGACTGGACGCGTCTCTCCGTCCACTGCTTGGTTTGGAGGCGGATTCGAAGGCGTCCGAGCGCTGACTTCTGCTCCGGTTTCAGGGTTTTGGAATCCGCCGCCTCAAACCAATGGCCCCTTACGTCTCTTAATTTACCACGTAGCCACTCGTGGCAAAAATGGAATTCGACAAATGAATTAAGGTCTTTTCCGGCATACCGATTTACGAATGCAATGTCCAAAATGCCCGAAGAAAAGTCTATTTATACTCCATGCCTTAATTTAATCCTAATTTAATCCCTATCCACTAATTGTCGATTGAATCCTCATCCCTTTGACTACTAAGCATGAATATCTACTTAATTTGTTGCGCTAAGAAGCTTACTATGCGTCCCTAGTGCGATAAGTTGAATTATAGGTTGGCTTGACTCAAATTGCGTAGTCTTCTTCACAATGCCGATCTATTAGGTTTTAGGCTTCCATCTCCAAGTGATTCATTCGAGATAGTGTGAGATTCAATCATAGATTTAATCTGAACTTGAAATATTTTCTTGTTGTCCAATGTTGGTAAATAGATTTCTTTAGTTTCTCATAGGGTCAAATAAGTCAAAATATAATTTTTCATAGGATTTTTCGAAGTTATTTGTTCAGCAACAACATTTGGCAAGCATGTTAACCTTTTTGAGTTTCTCACACAATACTTCTTCATTTTCAAAGCTCATCTTAAATAGTAAAAATGTCTATCTTAAATAGTGGTAGTCTAAGAAAACATAATAAGACTGTATTTGATGGCAATTTTCATAGTCGATTGTAGTGAAAGTTATAAAAAATTAACTTTAAAAAATAGCTTCAAAGTCTTAATGCCGACAACAATTAAAATGCTGTCGAACATAAAAAGCTATGCCAAACACACTCTAAACATACGATTTAAATTTTTTTAGTAGGAATAGTAGGTTTTAAAATAAGTCAGATTTAAGATGATGAGTATATGCACGTGCATCATTTTTATTTGGACTTCTTCACTGGCACAAGGTTCAACTACAAACTAAGAACCTCTTTATGAAGCTGACTTAAAGCAATTTGATAATTTCTTTCATTTGCCTTTATATCCTCATTGACTTTTTACCTTTAACACTAAATATATGCATTTATAACTCGGTGCAAAGGTGAATAACAAATGTATTACCTTTCGTCAACGTTGCATTCTATTCATTTGCCCCCTTAATTTTTTTCCCCACTTTTAGGCTTTGGATCTGCCACTGCTTAGCACATTACACTAATCTCTTGCTAAAACTATGTGCTATCTATCAGTAACAATTACAAGAATTTAACATTTGGCGTACCAAAATATTAAATATCTTGGACACCATTAAACTTCTGAGTAGGAATTCTCGAGTACGATCAAGATAACTGCATGCTTCATGGAGAGAGAGAGAGCAAGAACATAGCAGAAAAACCCTAATTAAGCTAAGAACAACTCAATATTCATGTTTGGATGAACACTACACAGATACAAATAGTTTTTGAAGCTTAAACAAACTCTGGCTCCTTAATTAATCATGCATGCCTGCTTTCATCCGGCCGGCTGTAGACTTCCTATATCTTGATTAATTAATGCATACTATCATGAGCAATCAGCCTTCAGTCAATTCTTAGCAGAGTGACTGCTAATGATGGTATGCACGTCCCCTTAATTTTTTAAAATTTAATTACTTCTCCAATTGAGCAGGAAGTAACGCACGCATGCAGAGATTAATTAATCAACTGATCATGGATAGTCAAAAAGCTCCCTGAAGAGTTGGAGCCCAGCAGTCTGCGCCGTGGTCACTCCCAATGTGGAGGAAGATGGAGACTGGAACAAGGCAAAGTCCTCTACTCTTCAGGTCCTTCTTTGTCTTCTCCTCCTCATTATTCGCAATGCCTCCCTGTTATTTGTATTTGTTTGACATTTCAAGGAATTAAACAAAGATTTATTAATCTTTTGATCCAATCAAATTCAAGTACCTGATCAGGTGCTCCTCTTTTCTTGCTGCCACCTTCATTTGACAGCTGCCCAGGGAAGAACACATTCAACAACTTAGATATCAGTTTGAATTTATTATCTATAACCAGCTTTGAGGACGATGTGCATATATGTCAGAAACTATTATATAGATTAAAAAAAAGTATGAATGAGCTATACCTAAGTCAAAGGCAAGCACCTTTGTAGAGCAAACTAGCGCAACAGCAGATCAAAGAAAAATATGCATGAGAGTTAAGGATATCTGGCCTTTATGGAAACTATGGGACCTTTAAGATAACTTTTGCATCATGTTTCTTAGAGAGGAAATAGTTATATGAAAGAGAAATAAAGGGATTTTTCTTCAACTTTTCCTCCTTTATTCAGCAATGGAATTAGACAACCACATTGTGAGAGCAGTCATTTGTATACTTAAATGGGCTCATGTTTTATCTTCTATATCTACCATTTACTCACTTGTGTAGGCACAATATTCAGCCTGCTCAAGAGAGAAGAAGTTGTAGAACTTAAGTAGAAGAGATAAAATAAGATATAACTCACAGTTGAGTTCTTCACGTTGTTGTTGTTGTTGCCTGATGCAGTGCTCAAGTACGGTGAGCTCAGAACCTACACCACACAAATATAAGAAATTAAGAAATATTCGTGAGGAATGGGAGTGAGTGAGACAGCGACTGCATGCAGAGAATAATCTTTCTGAAACACATGGCATTACAAGACACCAATAACTAAAAGATGCTGCATATACAACTACAAATTTAGCTACATATACAACTTCTTCTGCTGCTACCTTTTTCTGCGTGCTCTGAAGCCACCTTACCCACCTACCCTTTCTTTTCTCTCCACTATTCTTTAATTTTCCACGTACTCGTACATAAAAATAAGTAGATAGATCACTGATAGATTGGACAGAGTCAGAGAGAGAGAGAATAGGTAGCTTTGACCTCAATTTGACTCTGGAGGAATCTGATGTAGCCAATGGCTTCTAGCAATACGGACGCAGTGTCAGTCTGCAAAAGCAACAGCCCATCCATCATGTTCAGATCTAGCTATCTCATCACTTTAATTATTTCAACACCAAGTTCATTCAAGCATGGATTAGCAGATCGATCATGGACAATGTGTATTGTTTTGTATACAACAGTAAGAGCTACCTTTCCAAAAGGTGAAACAATCTGGTGGAGCGCTGTTATTCTATCTCCTAACTTTTCCTTCCTCACCTGAAATATGAGAAGAAATATATGATTAGAAAAGTTCGAGTATACGTACGTAAGCATGTATTGAAGTTAAATCAGAATGAATTAATATGCTATGTGCGTGCAGAACTTTAGTTTGCCGCCCTAGAAATAATGAACCTTGAAAGTAGAATGAGCTGAGGTGGATCCCTGAACCCTAGCCTTCTTGTAAACTACACCAGTTGCTGTGCTGTTGCACTTGACGATAAATATACATGCAAAAAAAGGAAGTTAGAAGACCTTACATATCTCATGCATGTCTATTATCCGAAAGAATCCAAAAAGAATTAATGTCTTTGTGTTCTTCATAGAGGAGTGAAGATGTAACGATGACAAAAGTTTTTAGATATTCGATATATTTGATTTTAGAGCAACAATATTTCACAAAACATGCTAGAGAATTGAGTGATATCAGGCCCCGAGAAACAAAATATATACAGATATCTCACCTCAGATGAGTTATCTGGTGGATGATGCACTAATCTTTGATCTGACTTGCTACTTGTGAAGTCCAACATATTCCTGCTCAAACTGGTGGTGATGCAAGATCTAGGAGAGGAAATCACTGGTTGTAGAATTTGACTCCAAGGGCCCAATTTATTAGATCCAGCTTGGACCTCCTGATTCCCGTAGCCGTGGAAGTATTCCTGCTCCATATCACCGACATGATGAGCTGCTACTGATGAAGCATACACCAACTGCTCATCCTCCAAGTTTTCCATCTTTCTACCGTGGAGAGCTGTCAATCCATGCTTCTCTTCTTCCCCCATGTATCCGCCCCTAAGAGATGTGTATTATTATTCGCACCAATCAATCAATACGATCACTAAAAAGTAAATCAAAAGCAAGACTCGAGTGGTACTGGTACTACAGCATGTGCATACAATATTAGCTAGAAAACTTTGAAATCATGAGGAAAAAGATCATGCATAGAATTCAACCAAGATGTCATAGCATAAAATTAGAGAGAGAAAGAGAGTATACAGCAATAGCTGGCTCCATGATTCGGGTAGGTTGTCTTGGGCATCATTCAAAGAGGTCAGTGGAGGAATACTTGCGGGCTGCGGGTAGTGAGAGTACACTGAAGGAGATGAAGAGGAGTTAGGGAGGAGAGGGAAGGTGTTCATGCTCCAGCAACTTGAGCTCTGCATCATCTGCTGCTGCACCAAGGAGTTGTGGAACAATCCTCTATTCATGCCTCAATTCTTGGACTTAGATTCGCTCCTTGTATAAAACTTTCTTCACAAGCAGTCCCCCAAGTCAACTTTTGGAAGCTTTGCTCTCTCCTTTTGTTTCTATGGATGAGGTTTGGAGGAGAGAAAGTAAAGGCTCTCCTGTTTAGAGGAATCTGGTTAATAATTAGCTGGGTACATGGGCGTAACAATAAGTACTTTTGTTTTGTTTTTCCTCCTTCCTTTCTCTCCCCCTTTCTTTAGTATTTTTTGCTTGCCTTTTATTTTACTACATGCACTCTCCTTGCTTTCTTTTTCCTCCCTTGCTTTTGCTTTATCATAACGTGGTGCTAGAAAAGTTGGCTCAGAGAATTCAGGCCAAAAAGACAGGGTTTTGCCTTTAAATTAACTTCTGCTGAACTAATTTGCCCTAGCTATTCCTTCAAACTTTCAATCAAGTATCAATTTCTAGTGATTGATTCAAATCATCACTGCATCCCTACTGGATTACACATAGTGCAAGAGGCCCTACCCTACAAACTCACGTGCAAAACAGGTGCATGCATGGATGTAAGAAACTTAAAAGTCAGAAGGACTTTTTTTTTCTTTTCAGGTGATAAATTAACTCCTTGTAACTTGAAGAATTGTTTTTTCTTCTTCCAGATTCGATTCCCCAGCAATAAGGATACATTTTTTACAGGCTCAAAACCTGTGATTGGAATTTGGAGACCTAAAAGAAGGCAAGGGGGAAAGAAATAGGAAGGAAAAGGAATATTGGCATGAGCAGATGGAGACAAGCAAAGGGGAGTGCTGCTTCCGAGAAAGAGTTAAAAGGAAAAGAGCATTAGGGTTGGAAAAGCGGGCAGATGGAGAGGACAAAGATATAGGGAAGGGTACGGTGTATGGAGGAGACCAGTAGTTTATGCCCTTTCTTTTTCCTCCCTCCTCAACGCTATCTGCGCTACTCTCTTCAATCCCTGCAATATTTAAGGGGTTTGTTCGTGTAGGCAAGGGAATGTCAGAAAGCATTCAGAAATCAAGGGAATGTGCTGGACTCGTACTATCGATTCAGTATTCTATTTAGTGGCAATCGAATTCGTGATTATAGAAATTTATAGTATAATCAAACAAAGGCCGAGATAATTATTGTACGATCAGAGTTTTAGGAGAAGAATAGAAGTTCTTGTACAAGTACTATTTAATTCTCCAAAGTTAGATTCACTTGCTGAACCTCAGGTTGGTTTTTTTTTAACAAGTACCAAGTGTTAGGCCTGGGTCAGGCCGGTTCGGCCCAAGACCCAGCGGGCTGGCCCAAGCCCCAATCCAGACCCAAGCAAGGAAGATTGCTCCGGTCAACGAGCAATCCTTGACTTCAGACGTGCAGCGTCTCCATCGGAAGGAACGCGAGCTTCGCGAGCAGCGCGGAGTCGGCGACAGGCGTGGACGGCGCAACTCCGGAGGAAACAGCTGGCGAGACGGTCGATGGTTTCGACCTTGGCGGAAACTTCGGACGGCGAGGTTTTCGGAGGTATCGGCGACGGTCGCGAGAGACGCGGACGTCGAGGAGGCAGCATCCAGATCCGGCGGAAGACGCGGGTCGACAGGGCAACGAAGACGCAGAACGGCTGTTCCGCGGAAGACGCGGACGCGTAGCGAACGCGACGGATGCGGTCGTCGCGGAAGAGAAAGATCGGCGTCGTTTTCCCTATAAGAGCCGACGAGTGATCGAGAGGAAGGGGTGCGCAGAGGCGACACCACGGAGGGAGGAGCGCGCGACGGAAAGCGGCTCCTTCCCGGCGGGTCGGGGAGGACGCCCCTCCAGGGCGAAAGCCTTTACCAAGCGGTGAGCTTGAGAGAGAGCCGGCGACGATGAGCGTCGAGGCGAGACGATGTGAGCGGCGGCGAAGCCGACGCTGAGAGGGAGAGAGACGAGAGGTGAGGGAGGAGTTTTGTAGCTTGATTAACGAAGGAATAAAAGCTTTCTTCTCCATCTTCCCCGTCTGCTTCCTCTGTTCTGGACTTCTCCACGCGGCGGCGGCAAAGTCCGGCGACGCTTCACGCGGCAGCAGGCGGCTGTCTCGGGTCGGCGACGAGGCTGAGACGCAGGCGGCGTCTCTCCCTTGCCGACCTCCTTCCTTCTTCGACGAGCGAGGAGACAACGAACGCCGGCGGCGCTCGGCTTCGGCAGACGACGCAGTGGCGTCGAACGGACGAAGAAGACGACGTTCGATTTGGCAGCTGACGCAAGCGAACGTCAGCGACGAACGGGTCAAAATTGGCGGCGCGAATTCGAAATCGAATTCGATTTCGCGGGCGACGTCAGCGTGACATCATCGGAGGAAACCGAGTTCGCGGCGGAGAATTAATCGGTCGCTGACGTCATCGTGACGTCAGCAAGGGCGATTCGGCGGACGAGTTCAAACAGTAAAATCAGATTAATTTGGTGATAATTTTGACTTCGGTCAAAATTAGAAAAGAGGTATTTTGGTTTCCTGATTTGGGAATTAGGGTTAGGGTTTTCTAATCCTTTCCTTGAGTGAATTGTAATTTGGGGGAAAAAAGGTGAGCGGGAACTAGAGTTTTGAAATTGAGGACGAAATTTGGTCCGGAAACCCTAGCGCGATCACGTTCCGGTGTTCCGCCGGACGGCTCTGAGACAACGGATAAGCGTTGTTTTTAGACCGTTCCGATCGGGGCGTGACACCAAGCGACTCAATTCTAATATATTGTTATCAATGACTAAGATTCTATTATCATATACCAAAAATACTCTTTCGAGCTATTGTTAAATATTTTAAATTTACATAATTAAAATATTCATATCATTTTATTACCCAATTTCAATTTTTTAACTTGATACTTAATTGAAAATACTTATTAAGATCAACTTGATACTTAATTATAGTAACAATATCTATTATAGTTGTATTTTTTACTTAATTTTTTCATTTATACTGCTTAATTAAACTCAACAATTTGAACAAGCATGTTTGCTTATTTAAACTCAGCAACTTTCATTTGATAAACGAAATTAATTATGGTCAAATTCGGCTCAATCTTTCATTTTCAACCCTAATAATTGCACCTCATATGTGAAATAAAAACAAATATATTTATGTATAAATAATTAAATAATACACACTGAATAGAAATGAAAATTAATGGATAGCATGCAATAGTAAATTTAATATGACCAATATTTTAAGAAAATAATTTTGTTTAATATGCAGCATTATTGCTTGGAGATATGTACCACCTTAACTTTTTCCCAACAATAAGCCAAAAAGTTTTGGATTTTAGCTACATATATAGCTAAATTACCTTTGTACAATAAATGGCCAAACTGAGGAAGGATTGGCCAATAAGCAAAGCGATCATTTTCAATTTAGATCACAATGAACATATAAATTTATCTCTCTAAGTCCTGTTCTTCCATTAGATACATTTTTGAAGTAGACATACCCTTTGCCAATCTTAATAATCACTATTGTGCTATGTTTTAGACTTGTCAAAATAGTTCATTATTTGAGATATCAGTTATGTTCTGTTGGATAAAATTTATATTGGAAAGGATGAAAAATATTTATTTATTTATTTATTATTTTTTTTACTGTAAATTTTATTCAACAGAAAAGAACATAATCTTAAGATTTTATAAAAGATATTTGAGGTTTAGAGGTTATATATTTCGTGAGTAAAATTTTTGCACATGCGGTAACTTGATGTCAACGTACAGTCAACGCACGTGTAACTAAGTGTACATAAAATACAGGTGAAAAAGAAGAAGAAAAAACAAGAGAGAGCCGAGATTGAAAGGAGGAAAGATGAAGGCTTCAAAAGGCGGACACGGTGGGCCCAAGCGTGCCTGACTGAGGCAATTATAGCGAGAAAAAGAAAGAAGAACATGAAGAAGGAGGAGCAGGAGAAGAATGAAAAAAATAATAAAAGAAAGGACACGCCACTGTGTTGTCCTTCGGGGTCAACGCTGACCCTATCGACTTGTCACGACCTGCGCGTTCTTGGTCTCGCGATCTGTTCGCTGCTCCATTTTTGTCCTTAATTAATCCCTCATTTAATCGCATTCTTTGATCCGCAAATCTAATCTGGCTCTGTTGTTTAATCCACACGACGTCACGATTGCGTCACGCGTGAGTCATCACCCCCTCTATCACGTGCCTGCAAGAACAACAGCCGGGAATTGTATTACATTCATAATTGTATTGAAAAGAAATCTTACATTCATCAATCTGAAAATAGAGCTGGAAATATTCAAAAAAATCATATGCAAGAACACGCCTATGTCATCGAATACATGCGTTATAAAATACCTTAAATCTTAATATTTGAGTATATATAATTAGAATATATATGTATATGTATATATTGACGATGAGAAAAATGTAATTATAATGAGAGGAGATGTTCCATCTATCGGCGGCCCCATAAGCCACATGCTTTAGCATTCAAATTAAGAACGCGTGCTCATGATTGCATTGGATGTTCATGTAGGCAGCTGAGGCGACTGACTCAAGGCTGACTTTTGTACTGCCTTCCACAGCAAACACTTTGTTCTCTACCACTCGATTGCTTCTTGACCTTTAAGCATCCCCCTATTTATTTAATTCTCTTCTCTTCTTTTCCCATTTGATTCCTTTTTCCTTCTTTTCCGGGTAAGCAATTGATTACTGCTGTATTCCTGCTCAGAGAGAGCGAGAGAGAGAAGGGAATAAGCATTGGATCATGAGCTGACTTCCTTACAACTTTGCTTATAATCAATCTAGACATGATTGCAAATCATGATCACTCATCCCTAGCTTGTCACTGTTAGCTACAAGCACAATCTCATCAATTGTTTAATCAGTGGAAGGCATGCACCGCTTGCAGCAGATCTCCAAACTCTAGGGTTTCATATTCCGCTGGCTGTTGGATCCTCGGTGGATGTTGCTGAAGATGTGCAATGTTTCTTTGATAATTAAGCACGAACAACAGTTTCTCTACTTAGAACAGTGCCTCGTGATCATTTCAGTTTAATGCAGTAACTTCCATACTTCAAATACTAGTACATTACTTGCCTGCATGACAGAAGAGACAAGGATCAAACTTGAGTGGATAAGCAGGTTGAAACAAGAGTGGACTAGGAGGAGGACAATGCATGGTTGAAAAGATTGTGCCTGAGCAAGAAGAGAATGTGTGCACATGTTTCCGGCATGCTGGCTCCACCAATTGGCATGCTATCTGCTGCATGCTTGCTGAAAGAGATGCATGCATGATGGTTGTGTGAAAGGCCATGGACGGGGAATTCAATTCCATAAGGGCAGCTTTTGATCAATTAATGCTATAGATTGTATGTTCACATTAGGTATTTCTTGAAATGCCAGCTAGCTATATACATTGTATGTTCACATCTTTTTTTCTGGATAAGCAATTAAGTTTATGTATATTTATTCAGACAGTTCATTCCAGAGAATTATTGACTTATTTGGAGGGCCGAGCCACTTAGTGTTCTTGGAGGTATGCATTTGGAGGGAATATTTTGTCTCTTCCAAGAAAGAATTTATAAGATTTGCGATCCTCCTTACCTTAGAGCGAAGCAATCAATCAAGGTGGACTCTGAGGGTCCTCGCGTTGAAAACATCTGCTCAAGTTTGGGAGCATCTCCATCAAGGGTTTAACAATCTTGCTAATCTTAAGCTCATGTGAAGCCGCTGGAGTTCAGGTCAACGCGTTCCAATTTAGAAGCATTATTTAGCAAACTTTAGTCAACATCACTCTGATTGCCCTTGTCGAGTGATGCCAGCTCTGAAAGATCTGCGCCACTTTAATTCTAATCAAATCAAAGAGCATTAATTCAAATGCTAAACTTGAGTGGTAAGTTTCAGTTCTCCCTCGCTGTAGCAGGATTCTTCCTGTGAGTTGGAAAGGACAGGGTCTGAAATTAGTCAAAAGCATAGACAATGTCAAAACAGGCATTTTGGAACTACATTCTTAGATTTTGTTACTTGTTCGTTGACTATTAAGACATTCTTAGATCTTTTTTTTCATTAAGTCAAAGTTAGTGCATGCGAGAAAAAGAATAATTATTTAGGTCCACACTTCTAAATCATATATGTTATATTGTTTTAAATAATAAAAAAAAACAGAAAAGAAGGAGAGAGCTGTCACACGTCGCCAAAATAGTAGCTTATTTGTTTTATGTGTTGCTACAGATTATGTATGTCTTTTAATAATTTATGCTTAAGATATATTTATTGTATGATAAAACTAAAATCAAATAAGTATTTAGGGTTAAATTCTATGTTTACCGATCTTTTTATTTATACATTTATAAAGGAAAGTGAAATTTTCAAGTTACTGTAAAACGTACATTTAATAAATTAACGTTATTTAATTTTGTACTAATATTATTACTTTGAGTAAATATTTTAATTATAAAAATATTTATTTATTTTAATAATTTAATCACGTTATCTCTATTTTAATAGTTTGTGTCAAGGTATAATAAACGAGTCAAAATCAGTGAATTATATATCATTATTTTTATATCTACTAATATTTGGTTTAATAGTAGCACAAATGAAATGTTGTTATCATGATTTGGATATAAATTGATAGGAGCCCTGCTCAAACAAAAAACTCGTTCATCCAGATAAATCTCAGAAAGAATTTCTGAAAAGCATTCATTAAAAGGTGTTTTTGCAATCAACTAAAGTAGAGTCTCCCAACTCAAAACAACATGAGAAGCAGGATTATTAAAACTTTTAACGGTAAATCAGTTTTTTATTTCCATTCCGAGAGAGACGAAGTAGCAAGATATGCAAAGAAAATCAAGACAGGAAGTCAATGTTACAGCTCTTTGGCTATGTTCTGTTGAATAAAATTATGATGAAAAAAATAAAACATACAATGAATCTAGATGAAAATTTTCATCTAAATTCATTGTACTTTTCATTTTTTCCACCGTAAATTCCATTCAACAAAACATAACCTTAGAGCCTCCTTGTAACAAGTTTACATTCATGCCCGCTCAATCACTTCAACGAAGCCTTCATAGCATCATGAAGGATTGATATACCTTGCTACACATGTAAAGATTAAACAAGAAGCATGACCATACCAACTTGCTACTTAAGATGTAAGCATATCCAATAGCACAAAATCTCATTATTCAAACTTCACATTCAACTCTTCAAGGCATAAAATAAAAATTCGTATGTGATTTGTAAAATATAACAGAACACAAAGCAGATATATGGTATGGACAAAATGTATCATCATTTTACTCGAAAGGTCCAGTGTAACACTTTCATTTACGACAAGCTTTTGTCGACCTATATGTAAAAAAGATGTACAGAAAGATATTATCTCATTCAAGGGAATAAACTTGACAGAATCAGCCCTCAGGTCAATGTCATTTAGTCTGAATACAAGAAATAGTAATAAAAATGTGTAAGATATTTCTCATTACACTCAATGAAACATCAGATCAAAAAATTTCCGCATCTACCCCAAAATATTAACAGTAATTTTCAAATATATGTATATATCATAGAACAGAGGAGACTTGATATGTCTACATATCAAATCGAGTCCATTTCGTGCATGAAGAGGTTATTAGCTGGTTTCAGGTAAATGCATTGACAAGAGCTATGGAACAAACTTAGCCAGATAGGGGCCTTATAGCTGCCAGCATGCCGTGGCATGTGGGAGATGAAAGTACTATTGGCAGGAGGAAAGATAAACGGTGAAAGAACAAAAGCATGACGGATGAGTTCCCAGTATTGTTCCAAGCACTGAGCACAAGCTGATCTCTGTTAAACAAGTTAAGCAGCACGGTGTTGAAACTCTTATCCTTCACTCTACTACAACTATGTTGGCAGGAAGATATCGATAAGCTAAATAGTATCATGTAAGCCACTGATCTCACTGATACTTCTGATTCATGCCTCTGGAGTATAAAGTCAAATGCTGCCTTCAATGTAAGATGAGCCACCACTTTGTGTGTTTTTAGTTACCCGTGTTTATTTTATGTTTATTTTTTTTGGATCTAGAACATGACCAGCTTAATTCTCAATCAGTACGATATATGTTGCTTGGTTACTCTCTTACCAAAAGGGACATCACTGTTAAGACCCTGAAACTTGTTGGTATCTTGTCTCTTTTGATGTTACTTTGTTTGAGTACATTTTCTTTGACTTTAATACAAAGCAATTGTCTAATTAGCTGGTCCTTGTTCATATGCTCATTCCTTTTTAGATTCTACTTCTGCCCACCATGTCTTCGTCATTCTCTCCTCCTTTGCAAGTGTACGATAACCAACTACCTCAACCTTAAGGACTTCACTCCCTTCTGACATAAGTCTTCTACCTAATAACCTTTAACCAACTATTGATTTATGCAGGGTATGCACACTACAACTCATCCCATTCCTCACTATTTCAAATGATTGTCCATCTCCTTTTTTGGGTCATTTTATATCTTTATCTACTATTTATATACATAAGAATATTTGTGAAACTATTTTGAATTGCAATCAATAATGGATGAAAAAAAATCACAACATTTTTATCTCATTATACTAGGGAACTTGTGATTCTTGGTAGTCACTATATTGCTTGTAGGTTAATGTTCACTACCATACTATCTAGATGGCTCTAATGACCAATACAAGACATGAAACAGTTTTAGGTTTTCTTGGCTGCAAGCCTACTAATTCACCTATTCAAGAAAGGCATCCATGCAACTAGACCTTGTTGGCTTGTTGAAAAGTTCAATTACCTTACTTTCACATGCCCATATATTTCGTCTAGTGTTTGGAGTGGTCAATCCATTGAAAATTTCAAAATATGGGCACTAACAAAGTTCAATTATCTTTCCATTAGGAAGTTGTCTTGAGAATTCTATACTATATAAAAGATTCTCCAAGAAAGGATCTTTAACCACATCAAAGAAACTTGCAAATTTCTTTACTAAACCTTGCTTCCCCACATTATACTACTTTGTATAATAAGTTGGCTATGATTAGTATCTATGGTGACATGAGGGGAAATGTTAATTAGAATGATAGGATGGTATATTGGTAATTTGGTATTAGCGCATGTTAGAGCAAGAATGAGAAATTACCACATATTTCGTTTGCTTTAAGAGTGTGCAAGTGTACTCTATCTTGGCCAAAAAAAAGAGAGAACATTTTCTACTTTCTACTTGCATAATAAATTCGTTTGGAAACTAGCACATGGACAATGGCCATCACTATATTAAGTATGAAATAGAATGCAGTGAGTATACAAATAATCGAAGATCATAATACTATTTAGCACTTGAATACATAATAAGGCAAATCAATTTGTAGTTACACAGGATGATAAATGATACCACAAAAACACCAGCACATTTTCAATTTCATCATCATATATCTCAAGATTCCGAGTACCAAAAGTTCACATAAACAATGCAAAATTCAGAACGAGAAACTGAAGCAAGAAATAGAATTACGTCAGGCATCAATAATTTAATGCGGATAACTCCATAAAACTGGAAACACTTCATCTCAATATCAGCACGAATCTTCAATGGCAATTGTGTCATCCTTCTCCTAATATTCTTGACTAATGCATCCTTCACTTCAGGTGTCACTGCAGGCACAACTTTAGTCACCAGCACACATTATGATCATGTAACTCCACTACGAGTCAACACAAGTTTAATTACTATAAATCTAAGAAAATGACCTGTTTCCCATTGGACCCAACTTCCTTCACTTCTCGATTTAAGGAATCAAGAGTCGAGTCCGAAGCTATCACGATTATCTTGAATGCCTAAAGAAGATCGATAGAAGGCAAAACATTAGCAGAACGTAGTGCCCGAAATTGATAAGGACAAATAGGATCAAATACAAAATCAAAGGAACTGTTTAGCAGAGTGTTACCTCGAAGGCGTAGCCGTACTTGCGATAAAGCCAATGGGGATGTAAAGCTAATCGAGGTGGATATCAAGGGTCACAGCCAATCAGGCTGCTGACCTTGATGAGGGACGATTTGGAACGAATGCCACGGCGGGAGAGCTCGGAGAAGAGGATCGTACCCTCGATGCTATTGCACTCAAGGATGGAGACAGCGCCAACGCCAGTGATGCACTTCACCTGAATCATCACTGCCATGTCCACCTTCGAGTATCTACCCTCGTACATCCAGCACTTCAGGTTCGGCATGTTCGAGACTCCAAGAACAAATCAAGAACTGCGTGGAGACGTGCCGCCGAACGGAGGGCGCCGTTGTAATTTTGCGATGAAGAAGTGCAAGGTAAACCACAGCGTGAAAATTAAGCGGCTTCTGGTCACGTTCCATGCTTTAAGATTGATGCGGTACGCGTGGCACCCTTCTGATCCCTTATCAATGTGGAATGCGAAGAGGGACCAGTCGAAGGACGCGCATAGTTTCCAAAGCGTTCGATTCACGCCCGAGTCAACCCGTTTTCCCGTCCGCTGTTGCGACGATCCACCCCCTTGTGAGTTTCGTTGAACTCGGAGCTCCGTCGCCATTCTACCTGCGCAGCAACCATTGCTAGTAGGGCTTGGATGTGCTTTGTGTTTGTTCATCGTCATCGTCGTCTCAATCGGTTTATTGAACTAATTTTGCCTTCTTTCTCTCTATCATCTGCTTTCCCGTTGGCTTTTTCCCTTCGAATTGATCTATTGTTATTTTACTTCTTTTACAAAATTCTTTCTCATATGCATTCAGACGTGTTTTTCATATTTTTCCTGCTTCTATTAAGCGACCTTATGGATATACAATGCTTACTTTCACAGGTATAATCAATGACAGCCATTGTCCATCGAGTTATTTTATTCAGTTGATGATTTTGAGATAACTGCTATGAACTATCAACGTTTTTAGATAATTTAGAAGACAGGTAAAGGTCACAATTCCGACTAATTTATCCAAAAAAGAAAATCAATCGCATGACCACTGAACAAATAGACGCAGACGAAATGTGTTAATGAAGCTGAATGTTGTGGAAACTGTAGTGAATAATAAAAATGGCAAATCAACTTGATGATCCTAAAATAATGTGACTCAATTAAAAATACTTGAGCTAAGTTAATGATAGTATACATTAGGCCCTGGACAATTTTTTTTCAACATTACATGTGAGACTAAATGTAATATCCCATTTTAATCTCATATTATAAATGGAAGAAAATATAATATAGTATATAGGGCTTAGTGGCTTACCCATCAACTTGGGTTTAAGCATTTTAAATTAGGTCACATTGTAATTCGGCTTACTAAGTTAATTAGTTTGCTCATTAAGCGGATTATAACAAATGGTATCAAAATAAAACTTAGACCTAAGCATAGTTATAGGCTAATGGAAAAAGACTACCGAGGATGGTAAGAGTTGTCATTGGGCTGACCTCACATGCTGGTGACTAAGGGATGGGGTTTGACAAGGATATCAAGTCTTAAGTGAGAGATATTATAATACCTCAGTTTAATCCCACGTTAGAAGTGAAAGAAAAGATAGTATAGTATGTATTTTAAATTGCGTCATATTATGTTAACTAAGTTAATGTATTAGTTTGCTCATTAAACTTGTTGTAACATTAAACTTGGATATCATACTTTTTTCTCAATTAAAATGTAATGATGTTATCAAGCCTAGGACCATTCTAGTTGATAGTAAAGTCAATCTAATTGTAGCTCAGTCATCTATGACAACCCTTTCTTATTTTGATCTCACCATACCTAGGATTATGTTTGCTTTATTACCATTTGTTAGGACTAGAAAATTTGTCCATTTAACTTGATGAGCCTTAAATAATATGGATCAATTTAAAATGTTTTATCCCAAGTTTGATAGTAAGCTTATTAGCCTTATATGCTATGATGATTCTTCTCCAACATCTTATGTGAGATTAAATTGGGGTATCTCACCACCCCCTTTTCACTCTTTAACTTACAGTTATGAGCATCTAAAACCTCTCTCTTTATCATAATAGGACATCTTCTTTTTCTACCTCTTATTCTATATGGCACATTTGTTCCTCTCTCTTTCAGAACTCAACTCTTCTTATTCTTTGAACTGCTATCAAATATAATGGCATCACTTTTCTAATTTGGGAAAGAGCATTTTTATGCTTTATTAGTTCCAGTTGGATTCTGCACCACTCAATGAACCCTACATTTTCTGACTATGCTACTTTTTCTTGGTTCCTTAATTTTTTTTATTGTGGTTGGTTCCTTAATTGTCTTTATTGTGATGTTTCTCAAAATTGCTAAGATACTCTAAGCAAGATTTGATCTTTGAAATTTGAATAATAATGTTTGTCTAATCTACTATGTGATTAGAAAGAAGTCTACCCTAAAACAAGATAGGAAAGTGGTATGAGTTGAGGGAGTGTCATTCTCTAACAAATAATGTCAACAATCTTCTATAGAAAAGAAAAGATTTTGTGATTGCCAAATTTTCATTTGGCTTTGTTGAATTTTGCTACTGCTTTTACATAGTTGTTTGTTGATGATATTGCCGTTTATTCTTTGGCCAAATTTTCAATGATCTTCTAACAAACATTGCTATTTATTCTTCTTGCCTCTCTCTCACTCTCTCTTCCCCTCTCTTTTGTATCTCGGCCTTCTCTATCTTCTTTTCTCTCTCTTCTCTCTTATTTCGTCTGGCTATCTGTTTTGTGCCAATATGATTATTGATTTTTAATGCAACAAGGACAATTATTCTATATCTATTTGTCATAGTACCTTAGGTGTTATTGTTCTAGCATATGTTGATGATATTTTACTAACATATAGTGATAGATAAGGCATGATTGAACTTACAAATCGTGTTGAGATATATTTTGTGATAAAAGGCCTTGGAAATAGTACTTCTTTGCTACTAATAGTGTATATCAAACTTACTATACACATTATAGAGGCGACAAGGTTACATGGTGGTAAGCCGCTATCATATGATTATTTTAGATGGTTGATATTGCTAAACATAATCATTTGTGTAACTCATTTATTCTACAATTCTTAAAACATATGTTTAAATTGTTGTTTGTGTTGTAAGCATATATAGGTGTCAAGACATTGAATTGCAAAGTTACTCTCATACTCCTTTATTATCTTAAGGGTGTACTACCAGATTGCAATACAAAAATATAGACATTAGGAGATTCAATCCTATTCAGATGTAAACTATGTAGGAAATTTTGATGATATAGGATCTACATTTGGCTTGTACTTTCTTTTAGTAAAAAAACATATCACATTGCAAAGTGAGTGTGCTATGACATTTCTGATTGTGAAGTTGAATGCAAGACTATAACACATACCACTTGTAAGATGATATGGCTTTTCAATGTGTTCCAAGATTTGTATATTACTTTATCATTAATTTTATTACAATGCACTATAATAATTAAGGAGTCATATCCATCACTAGTTATCTTATTCTCTATAAAGGTACTAAGGATGTTGAAATTGACAGCCATTTTGTTAGAAATGATATGATGCCAATATAGATTAGCACATATTTCATAAATGGTCTAACTTGTGGGTGTCTTCACAAACCTTTAGAAAACAAGTATAAACTATAAAGTAAGGATTTTGTAAAGATATCTGCAAGTTAGATTATCTAAACTTGTGAAAATATGCTTATCATTTTCAACAACACATTATCCCTAATTAAGTGGTAGTGAACCTCAACATGCTTTATATATCTTGTATTCATCTTCAGATTTAAATCAAGTTATCCTATTTGTCAACTAAAACCATGTTTAAGGAATGAAATCAAGGTGGTTAAGATGAAGGAATACTGACAACATGAGAAAAACATGTTTATAGACTAAACCCATGTTTATAGAATGAAATCCAGGAAGACATAATGGATTATACTACAAAAGTAGAACAAAGGGCATTATCTACATGATTAATTGTCAGTGACTCCTATAGAGAATTAAATAAAAAACAATAGATGAACATGTTCTATGGAGGCCTATAGATGATATAGTTAAACATGTGATTCAATTCAAATTAGTGGTGTGAGGAGGCCCAAAGTGACCCGTATCAACAGAAAACACATGTAGAACTCTTGATATAACTTAGATATGGTATTTTATAGGATTGAAAGATCCATGAAGGCCCAATGTATTGAACATTATTGCTTTTTGTTGATTTTGCTGATATCTTATGGTTTCTACCTAGTGGAAGTGGTTGTGACCAAAATAAAGTTTCTAATCATATGATCACTCCATTGCCAAATGATACACTTGTTAATTTATACATACTCAAGAAACTTTTGGGTACATGTCAAGAGTGGTTGTAATCAAAATGGATCACCTTCTGTAGAATAACAGGGAGCGAGAACAAATGGAAAATTATGAAGAAAAGAGAATTGTAACTAAAAAAGGAGACTTAATTGTTGGGCAAGAGTTGCTTGTCTATATCCAACACAACTATTATCTTATATATCATAATACAAAGAATATTTTGTTGTCTTTTATAGGAGATGGAATCTGGTATGAAATATGAATAAGGTTCATGTTACCGAACCGGTTCGTCAACCGATTCGTCCTCCGATATGGAGGGTGTATTCTCGCCGAACCGGACCACGATCTAGTTCAGGGAATGGGTCAAGGAACCGACCGATTCAGGAGATGGGGGACTGATGTATTAGGGTAGGCTGGGGAGGATGGGGGTTCTCTTATGCTTACTCGTCCATTTTGGTGTGAACGCTGAGGCGTGTCTCTCGCCAGAAGTCCTCCGATTGAGGTAGTGTGTTGTGTTTCCTTGTGTGTTGTCTTCGTTGGAACTTCTCTAGAATCTAGATTTCCATTCTTGTGGTCGATTGCTGGTTCTCCTGTGTTGATACGTATCAACTTGGTCTGACTTGCCGGATCACCAAGAAGGGGAAGGCTCGCCTGTACGTCTCCTTCAGCTGGCGGAGGAGTTACTACAGGAGGGTGAGGCGGAAGGACTGGTGCGTCCACCGGGAGGGTTGGGCGCTTGCTGAGAGGACACGTGACACACGGAGAAGCGGCGGAAGAAGGGGGGCGCGTTTGCCAGGCAGCTCGCACGCGTAGCTGCACGCGTTCACCAGCAAGAGGGAGGAGCGACGATCGCAGCTTCTTGCCGAAGGGAAGGAGACGAGGGTTTGGTTGCCGATGGCCACCACCAGGAGCGAAGCTCGACTAGAAAACTTGGAGAAGGCGATGGAGGAGCTGCAATCCACTCTGGTAGGGGTGCAAGCTGACCTGCATACAGCCGGGGAGGATCGTCGGTTGGAGGTCCTAGCCCTAGCAGATGAGCGGCGACTAGCAGTGGAGGAGCACCGACATCATCGCGAAGAGATAGCAGAAATTAACAAACGGCATGCGGAAATAGACCGCCGCCTCGATGCACTAGATGAGATGCGTAGCCTACTGTTGGAAATGGCCAAGGAGAGGAGGACGGAGCACACTATGGTCCATTCAGCTGCAGGGGGATCACGGGGGTTGTGGGGATCTGAGGAAGGTTTGGACGCACCGGAGCCTCAAAATGAACCCTATCGTCCACCTCGGATGCGTGAGGAACGTTGGCCCATGCCAGAGCCAAGAGCGGGACAACAGGCTCCAGACCCTACTGTAGAAGCTAGGCGCCACAGGGGAGGCCGAATGGGATGGGAGGCCGACCGTGATTCTGTGGGCAATGAAGATCGCCGTGTGATGCACCGGCGTGTGGAGCTGCCCACATTTGACGGTGAGGACCCGGCCGGATGGATAGCTCGGGCCGAGCAGTACTTTGACATATAGGGGACAACAGAGGACCATAAGATACCCTTAGCTCTTATCAGCATGGAGGGCCCTGCCAACCACTGGTTTCAATGGTTAAGACGGAGGATTCCCAACATTACGTGGGAAGGATTGAAGGTGGAATTAGTGCAGCATTATAGCAACTGCCCCGCCACGAATGTGTATGAACGCCTTGCGGCCCTGGAGCAAGGATCCCAGACGGTGACCGAATACATTACGGCGTATGAAGAAATTGTCTCTCAACTACTATATCTAATTGAACAACAATACTTGGGGTTCTTCTTGAAGGGGTTGGGGTCTGAAGTGCGAGAACGGGTGCGAGCATTCTTCCCTAGTACCATCCTGCGAGCTATGACTTTGGCTCGCGTAATTGAGAAGGAACTTTTCGGCGGAGGGGAGTCTAGGTTCCGGGGCACCGCCGGCGCTTACTCGGGAAAAGGCATTTCAGGAACGGGAGGATTCTCGTCCAGCAAACCATCGTGGGTTTCTTCATCCTCCCAAGTTACCACTAGGATTCAGGATGCTTCCAAAATTGGGAGCGGTTGGCGCTTGGGGCCACAGGGAGCTGCCAAAGGGGATGACTCGCAACGCACCGTCGGTAAGGAGGGGAGTCACATCCGCGCCTCTACAGGCGGTGTGACCCAGGGAGACCGCATGAAAGGAGGGAGAGCTTTGTCTTATCAGGATTACATCAACAAAAGAGAGAATGGCTTATGTTTTCGATGTGATCAACCTTATCACCCCATGCATCAGTGTGGCAACAAGAGTCTTCGTATCACTCTGCTTGCTGAAGATGATGATATGACAGAGGGGGACGACGAAGCAAAGGAGGGTGCACCAGCAGAAATAGAGGGAGGAGATGGGGATCCCACTTGCAACGTGATGGAACTTTCTCTATATTCAATTGGGGGTATCTCAGGGCCTTGCACCATGAAACTCAGGGGAACCATCAATGGCATTACTGCAGTCATCCTTATTGACAGTGGGGCTAGCCATAATTTCATTTCAGCCCGACTCGTCCAGAAGCAAAGGTGGCCTATTACCCTTACACAGACGTACAAGGTTAGCCTCGGCGATGGAGGACAGGTGATAGCACAGGGCAAATGCGAGCGGTTAGCAGTGGAACTTGGCGACTATGGTGCGGAGTTGCAGGCGTATTTGTTCAACCTCGGAGGGATTGATATGGTACTAGGCATGGCATGGCTGGAGACGCTAGGCGAAATCAGAGTGGATTGGGGGCAAAAATATATGAAGATTCCGCAAGAAGGACGAGAGCGCATCATTCGGGGGGACCCATCCCTGGTCCGTTCTCCCATTGCACTCAAGGAACTGAATGGAAAGCTAGAGACTGACTATAGAGCCGTGGTGTGGGTGGTGGAGTACTTCTCCCTAGAGACGTGAGGGCACCAATCACTAACGCAAGTACAGCACCACCAATTACAATCTCTTTTGACATCATTTGGGGATGTATTTTCTGAGGCCATGGGTTTTCCGTCGAAAAGGGAATTTGACCACGCCATTGTTACCCAGCCAGGAGAGGGACCGGTTAGGGTACGACCCTATCGTTATGCCCATCATCAGAAGGACGAGATGGAGCATCTTGTGCATCAAATGCCAATGGCAGTAATTATCCAACCAAGCTCCAGCCCGTACTCTAGTCCGGTGATACTTGTGAGGAAGAAGGATGGGAGCTGGCGGTTTTGTGTAGATTATCGTGCCTTAAACAATATCACGGTCACCGATAAATATCCAATTCCTGTTATTGAACAACTAATTGATGAGTTATATGGGGCGGAGTACTTCTCCAAGATGGACCTACATTCTGGGTACCATCAGATACGGGTGAGGCCAGAGGATGTCCACAAAACAGCTTTCCGCACTCATTCTGGCTATTATGAGTTTTGGGTCATGCCCTTTGGGCTTAAAAACGCCCTCGCGACATTCCAAACCGTGATGAATGAAGCATTTCGCCCTTACTTGCGCAAATTTATTCTAGTCTTTTTTTATGACATACTAATCTATAGCAGGTCATGAGAACAACACCTGGGGCATTTGGCTCAAGCCCTCGACGTGCTCCGCACTAATCAACTAGTGGCTAACAGATCAAAGTGTGCTTTTGGGCAAACCCAAGTGGAGTATCTGGGGCACATCATCCAGCCTGGGGGAGTTGCCATGGATCCACAGAAAGTAAGCAGTGTACGACAATGGCCGGTACCAACAACAGTCAAACAAGTGCACGGCTTCTTAGGCCTTACCGGGTATTATAGGCGGTTTGTGAAGGATTACGGCAAGATAGCCAAACCCCTTACGTCCCTTTTAAAGAAGGAGGTGTTCCATTGGGGGTCTGATTCACAGCAGGCGTTCGATCAGCTGAAGGAGGTAATGACTTCGGTTCCAATGTTAGTTTTACCAGATTTCACAAGAGAGTTCACGGTTGAGTGCGACGCATCCGGAAGAGGAATTGGGGCAGTTCTTATGCAGCAGGGCAAGCCAATAGCCTACTTCAGTAAGGCGTTATGAGATGGTAATTTAGCCAAATCAACATATGAAAAAGAACTGATGGCCTTGGTTCTTGCAATTCAGCATTGGAGGCCATATCTCTTGGGGCGGAAAATCAAAGTTCACACGGACCAGAAGGCACTAAGACACATTCTCGAACAACGGATCACTACCCCGGATCAGCAAAACTGGTTAGCCAAGTTATTGGGCTATGACATGGAGGTTCTATACAAGCCAGGCAATGATAACCGTGTCGCGGATGCTCTTTCACGCTTACCTGATTACGTAGATTTGAAGGTACTTTCTATTCCCATTTGAGTGGACATTGATCGACTGCAAATGGAGGTGGAAGCGGATCAGACTTTAAAAAAAAATTATGGATGATTTGAGGGAACACCCGGCCAAAGTTTCCCCATTCGAGCTGCAAAAAGGATGGTTGTTCCACAAGGGGCGGGTGGTGATCCCTGCTAACTCCAGCTGGTTGCAGACAATTTTTCAGGAATGCCATAGCACACCGACTGGGGGCCATTCTGGAGCGTACCGCACATATAGGCGACTCGCGGACAATGTATATTGGATCAGTATGAAGAATGATATTTATAAGGCGGTAGCGGAGTGCGTTGTCTGTTAGCAGCAAAAATATCAGACCACTTCGCCGGCGGGTTTATTACAGCCCCTGCTAATTCCGGACAAGATATGAGATGACATCGCGATGGACTTCATTACGGGGTTGCCTCGTTCAAGGGGGGTCGACGCAGTATTCGTTGTGGTTGATAGACTATCCAAATATGGTCATTTCTGCGCCCTCAAGCATCCTTACTCGGCTAGTTCAGTTGCGGAATTATTTGCGAAGGAGGTGGTGAGACTTCATGGGGTCCTTAGTTCGATCGTGAGTGATCGCGATCCCATATTTATCAGTCGTTTTTGGTCCGAGCTATTCCGCCTGCAGGGCACATTCCTGCGAATGAGCTCTTCTTACCATCCTGAGAGCGATGGACAGTCCGAAGTACTAAACAGATGCTTCGAGACATATCTGCATTGCTTTGCTTCAGAACAACCCAAGGATTGGGCCTCTTGGTTGCATTGGGCAGAGTATTGGTACAACACTAGCTTCCATTCCGCTGCTGGTAAGACATCATTCGAGGTTGTGTACGGCCGGCCCCACCCCACCCTTCATCGTTATATTTTGGGAGAGTCTGTCGTGGATGCCGTCGAGCGCACCTTGTTGGACCGTGATGAGATACTCAGGCAGCTCAAGTATAATCTGTATCGGGCTCAACAACGAATGGCTAAGTTTGCGAATGTGCATCGAAGGGATGTGAATTTTAATGCTGGGGACTTGGTTTACATTAAGCTCCGACCTCACCGGCAACACTCAGTAGCCCAGAGAATCAACTAGAAGCTCGCAGCTCGCTTCTATGGCCCTTTTCGTATCTCCAAGCGCGTGGGGACTGTGGCTTATCGTTTAGATCTCCCTCCTCTTTCCAGAATCCACCCCGTCTTCCACGCATCACAACTCAAGCGGGCAATTGGGGCTCATGCGGCCCAGGCCGATCTACCAGATGGTATGGAGGCAGAGTTGTCTATCCAGTGCACACCGGAGGCCATTCTAGCCACCAGGAGTATACGCCGGGGAGCTGACTCGGTGGACCAATGGCTCGTCCGTTGGACAACCAAGACAGATGAGGAGGCTATATGGGAAGACACGGCAACTATGCGCGACCAATTTCCTGAACTCATCCACAGCGTTGGGGACAAGGCTGCCCTTCGAGAGGGCGGTATTGTTACCGAACCGGTTCGTCAACCGGTTCATCCTCCGATATGGAGGATGTATTCCCGCCGAACCGGACCACGGTCTGGTTCAGGGAATGGGTCAAAGAACCGACCGGTTCAGGAGATGGGGGAGGGGGAGTGATGTATTAGGGCAGGCTGGGGAGGATGGGGGTTCTCTTATGCTTACTAGTCCATTTTGGTGTGAACACTGAGGCGTGTCTCTGGAACTTCTCTGGAATCTAGATTTCCATTCTTATAGTCGATTGCTGGTTCTCCTGTGTTGATACGTATCAGTTCAACATAGAGAATAAAATCGGTTTAAGATCTAAATCATGAAAATTAGTTTAGCATGGACTCTCAGGTATCCTATCAGTTCGGTTATGCCATCAAACCCTTTGTGACTCAGCCCATTAATCTATGTAGCTCACTAATTGGCCTAAAAAAGTCAGCAGTAGAATCATGTCACGTAATTGAACTTTTATAATCAATCGAACATACTACAACTGATCTAATGGTGGTTAACATCAATCTGTGTTAAAAATGAACCTGCAATTTTGATTCACGCTAATCAGTTGAGAAGGTTCAAACGTCTCAAAACATTAGCGGTGATCAACTATAAATTGCTAGAATCAATTTGAATCTGGTAATTTATCCATCGAATGTCAGAATGTTAACACAACTGTTTCCCTAATTTCTTAAGATTTTCAATATCATAGGGTGATTCTTCTAAACAGTTTGATTCTACAAACATTAACAATTTTGGTTGGACTTAGTGGATCCCATAAGGTAATTAATAGGAATTTCTTCAATAAACCAATATTAATTTCATGTAACTGGTTATACTTCCCAAGGGACTATTCTTTATGCTTAATCTAATTTTCTTTTATCTGGCCTTGGTAATTGATAAATGTAATCTTAATTATTATACATTCTATCAAAACTCATTCAAAGAGGGAATTTGTGGTTATAAAACTCGCAAGTACTATGCATATGTCCAATTGAGTCATTGTTCCCGTTTTAGTCAATCTCTTACAATTTTCTGTTTTTTTGTCCATGCTTGGCCTGGTATGATCATGGTATGAGCCTTTCAGCACTTGGTACATCTCTATAAGGATCAAACCATATGGAGTTCATTTGTAACAAATCCTCTATTTTTTGCTCATTCTACAAATTGTTTTATGTGATGATATAACAAGCAAGATAGTTTACAATATATTTAGTCAAAGTAAAATGATAATAGACTAGTTTATAAGAAAAGTAACTGAACAGATTAGCTTGTTTGTAGAATTCCGACCTAAATTAAAATTAATGGTATCATAATATATAGGACGATTTAGATTATGGTAACTAAAATCTAACACTCAGAACTGATCTTAAGCATCAAAATTTTGTGGAACTTTATGACAAATTGTAATTGCTGATAGGAAGACAAAGTTCTCTTTATGTTATTTGAGCTTCCTCAATTCAACTTCATCTAACATGTTATGTAGGCTCACTGATGAAAGACGACAGAAAGAGAGAAGAGAGAGGAGAAAAGAGTTGTAGAACCAACTGAGTGATGAGAGAGAGAGTTAATTCTTGAGAGAGAAGATTAAGCAATTCATTCAAATCTAGTTGCTTACAAACAACAAATGAAGCCTATAAATAAGCTTCATACACTTATGTTGAATCAATTGTAACTATAAATATTAAGCACATTAAACCTACCTAATCTACACATGAACTACCCAATAAAACTTGATGATAACTACTAATTAATCACCACTGTCACCTAGCTATAAGATAACTACTAATTAATTTCTATCTATCTAATGTGGATTATATTTGTAGTCATTGGTACTTAAATCGGAGCTGACTCTATTTGTTGGCGAGCTCTAGTTCACTAGATAAGATAATTGGGTTGTCACCGGATGCTCCACGCTCTCTACAAAATAAAAAGACCCAAGGCTACCTAAGCATCCTTCTTTGATGCTTAAGTTTAGTTGGGATCTTCAAACAATGATAAAAAACTAGTAATATCAATGAAATAAAGGAAACAACATTTGGTGTGCCTACATGTGTTCCCCCTTTTGTCTTACCTCATAAAGGTAATTTTGTTGTCTTACCTAATGAAGAGCTTGGTGTCACGTGGGTAGCTAATTTGTGGTATAGTTGGTAGGGGGAGTAGGTAGGCAGGCAGCTGTCATATTGTCTTCACGTGAGTAACATGGATTTGTGTCCCAGTGTCATCCAACGAGACACAACCACTCAGGCATTTTTGAGTAGTGCTGGTTCTGTTGTTGGAGTGCCTCTCAAGTAGGAGCTATTCTAGGTCCAAATATCTTGATCCCAGAGGGAATGAGCCACTGAGTTCTTAGGCGCTAGGCTCTAGCTATTCAGGAGTTCTAGTCAGACTGTGCTTTGTCGTGTCTATTTTTTGCCATGTAGTGGCATGTACCAACCTAACTAATTTAATTGTCATGTTAGGAAGTTTTTCCTTCTTCACTTATGGCTATAAGCATTAGTAATTTAGGTACAAAGCCTAGGATGATAGCTGTTAATGTTGTGAATCAAGCTATAAATTGGTAAAGGTGTATCTAAACTAATAATTTTGTAATTTTACCTATATAGATCAAGACAATTGATACAAGGGCCAATACAGATGGATACATGTTGATGCATCTTGATTATGCTAAGTATTGATCACTTGTTTGGGCAAGGTACGAAAATTTAATCCCAGGATAGAATTAGATACTTAAATTGTTTAAAACAAAGATATCATAGGCAACAATAATGATATTATGTAGAAATCAAGTTTTGCAAACTTGCACACATAAGTTGTTGCCCTCCAAACTAATAGAACTCTTATATTGTGACACATCCGCATCTGCATGCTCTCATAAATATGGAAAGCTTCAGAAATATACCTATGATGTCATCCACAATAAAAGGAACTTAACTGATAAAAAGGACAACCAGTAAGCCTATTACTGATTACATAAGTATTAGAATTTGCCTACAAGGTCTAATTCACTAAACCTCTTATCTCTATGGGAAAGGGACAGGGACAGTCGATGGGTCTTGATATCTAAAACTGGTAACGAATGACAAAATTAGCATATGTGAAATATACTCAATAAGTGATATTTGAGTTTATAAATAATTTGCAACAAAAAATTTGAAAGAAGAGATCTGTAAACAATCTATAAAAAGAAATTGTAACAGAACAATTATACGTATATTCCATGTTTTATTAAATAATAACAAAAACTGAACTCCAGATACTTGGGTTTATATATGCAATATATAACTTATGCAATATTATCCTCAGTGACTAGATTGTAACAAATAAAAGTTGCTTTTAAGACTTGGGTTTCAATATAATCATATATCCTTAAGTGGGGAAACATAGTCATGCCATAACTTGCATATAAGCTTAATAAAACTAATTCCAGCCATTATTGCAATATTCTAACAATAACTACTCACTTTAGACTTCAGACATTTGTCTCTTCCAAACTGAGATCAGACTTCATCCAACCAATTTTGTATATTTTCTATGTATCTAGGATTAAGCGTTCAAAAAATTACAATAATATGAAAAGTGGAACCATGATAACAATGAGCTAAACCCTCTAGATTTCAAATCCTTAAATACTTCTCATCGTGTCGTGAGTTCCTGAACCAGATGAATTGGACAGACCCATAAGTAATCTAAGACAGGTTCTTGAACTATAATTGTACAATGTTCTTCTAAGCAAATCCATGGTCATTTTTTATTTCTTACAAATGGATTCGTTCATGACACATACTTTATTCCCGCACCTATTGTTCACATTTAACAGAGGCTAGGAGCAACTAAGGATGCAATGAGAACAATCTTCAAACCATTCTTCCATTTTCTTCTCGTTTGTAGATTTATTTGTTTCATATTATTGCTACCCTTCTCCAATGAGATTATAGTTCCTTCTTATTAATGGCCCAAAATTAGAAAGCAGTCGTTTCTGATCTACCTAGAAGTCTTTATATGCATGAACTTGGCACAGGTTACTGGAATCCTTTTTGTTTTGCTGACGTAACAATCTCTGCTGCAGTCTTACATGGTGTTCTCTCTTTTCATCGGTGGTTTGAGAGGCAATTTTTCATTACTACCAAGTTGGAACCCACCAATCATGTTTTCTCCTATAGTGTAGATCTATTTTTCACAAGGCTCCAAGATTCTATGGTTTACCTACTGAAAAAATTAGCTATGCGCTAACTAGTTGCTGCCATATTTGTGACATGGACATTTGTCTGATAGAAAGGAGCTTAGAGAGAATGGAGGTAAATCCATCCTCCACTTCCAAGTAATGCACTGAGCCCCTGAATTATTCTTATACTTGATGGCTTCTCATAATTCTCCGTGGTTTTTTTTTCCAGCACTTTATTTAGCTAAGTTCTTCATTGTTGTAGTCTATAATATTATGATTTTAGATTATTTGATGGCGCTACTTGTGATATCTGTACTTGCCGTTGATATGGCTTGCAAATGGATTATATGTACCGGAAAACACAGCAATGGATGCTCCAAGCCTAAAACTGAGATTTGTGTCATATCATTGGGCTGTCTTCACTTTTTAACTCGTAGGTGCTAGTTAGCTCAACCTGTCAAGGTCTTTTATTGTTAACAAGGTCCTGGAATCAAATCTCACCTTTACTACATGCCTTTTTGCAAACACTTTTCAGCCCAGTCAATACCTCATGAGAGGAAACTGAAATCTTTACTGCCATCTCTCCTCCAATTCCTTGGCAACTATTAAGGTATTCAGAGGACTCTGGCACCAAATACTGTAGTCGAGCCAACAAGAAGAGAATGCTCTTAACTTCTTTCCATACTGTTTGCCTGGTTCTCCATAGCAGGGAATATCTTCATATGGTTCTATTAAATTTTATGGTCTCAACTGTCTAATTGTCTAAAATGTTTCTCCCAGGTAATATTTCTTTTATTGTCTCACCTGTTGCCCATTTTCTCTCTCCAATTTGGTGGATTCTACAAGTCCAACTATCAGAAACTTGAGGTGCTAGAGAGCTGACAGTGGGCCTTTACTACAAGTGAAATTTTCGTGTTTATCTTCATCTAATTTCAGTTATAATATTTTTGGTTTTGTTATTCCAAATAATGTGCCACACTTGGTAGAAGACCTAAGAAAGCATGCTAATAATGTTAGCTAATGTGAATGTATTGCTGGGCTTCACTAAAAGGAAAGCAACTTTGAATCATTTTGCAATCGCGATGCTGGAAATGAGGGTCATATCTTCTTTAACTTTGTTGAATTTGTTGACTATTTCTGGTTCTGGGTCTAAACTGTAATCAATACAGACCGATTGAAGAACACTGTGGAGGCCTCCCACTACTTCTTAAGAAGCCATGTGAATGATGCTACTCCACCTCTTGATGCAACCCCTTCCTGTGGTCCGCACTCAAGCCCCACCATTCAAAATGACAAGAGGCCACGCACCATATGAGGATGGTACACTCATCAGTCATAACCTGATGCAACAGAACTACTGTAACCTCCATGTTGGAACAGTTCTGGTGAGTAATTGCCGACATTGAACCCGTGCCCAGTGATGACCACTTGAGAAGGCCATGCTTGACGCTGAACTTTCATGTCTGAGGCAGTCTTTTGTCTGCACCAAAATGAGGGAATCTACACATTGAGAATACAGATTAAAAAGTTGGAAGCGAGGACACGCAGAGGTAAAATGTGAAGCAAATTGGGTGGGTACAGGTAGGGTACTCCCTTTTTTTCCCCATACAGGCTAGGGGAAAAAAATTTGTATGAAGCCCGACCTTGATGTAAAGAGAAGTAGTACCTGAGCCAGTTGGGTTCTGATCAAGTTCAAACTCTTTGGTTTTGATTTTTTTTTTTTTTTTTGTTTCAGGTTTTCTAAAACTTCATATTCAGGTTTTTTTCCTATAAAATAGTTTATTTTGATTTACTAGTTGAATCTTCGTAATATTTTATGTTGTATTTTTCTAAAGTTCTTTTAGGTTCGCGTTTCTGTTTTTATTTTTTTTTCACTGGTTTTGGTTTCTTAAGATTCTTTTTAACTGTAAAACCCTAAAACCTAAAGTTCTGGGAAAGAAAATTTTAAAATCTTATCCAACCTGATAATGACCAGAATCAGGGATCCATTCAGGGTTGGGGTTTGGGTTGAATGAGGTGCTTTTTTTGCTCACCCATAGCAATCAGAACTGCGCACAGCATCATCATCAAGAAGAGGCATCATCTTTCTGGGACTTGGCATCCATTTCAATTGAGTGCAAATTCCATATACCAAAAGGAACCATCAGGTAACGTGACATGCTTCTACTTGCTCCTCCGTTATCAGATTCTAATCTAGGTCTATTGGCAGCAGGAAGGGGCCACAGTCCTGTTGCATAGGTTCCATGTTTATCATCACATTACGAGTTATTGATGCCACTGTTTATGACACTACTTAAAGAGGAAGCCTCCTGGTCCACCTTATCTTATCGGCCATGGCAAGCCAAGAAAATATCCATTCATGGATCCCAAAAGGAACTCCCTTTGCTGCTGCGGAGTGGCTACCAGTAAGATCAGGAACTGTAAGAAAGAGGAAGCTGAGGGTGACTGCTACTCACTCTGTTGCACAACCCAGCTACACAGGTCCCCCTCCACCTACAATTCAACAGCTACGTTGGTGCTCATTCTGTGTCATGTTGCCCAAATCTTTCACTTGATTCCACTGGCCACCATCAGCAACAGTCTGAACGCTGTCGACGAGAGCGTCGGTCGAATGACTGCCTTCGCGATATCGATCTCAATTATTGGATTTGAAGCAGTGCATGAAATGGAGTCCCTAGTGATGACTTCCTACTTTCCGCCTGTGTCCTGGTGATGAGTGATTTACTTTGGCAAAGTAGAGTGGTTGTTGCTTTAGTCCTAAGAGATGGGCGTGAAGATTGCATATGGAAAGTGAAAGCCATTCCAAATTGTGGTTGCATCTGCAAACATTCATGCATCAATATGGAAACAAAGAAAGTTACTCTCCAACAACTGATTCCCTTTGGGAGTTACTGAACTCGGTGACTCGTCTAAATTCTAGAACGGATACTGCAACTTGAGTCGGTATCTTTCTGTGATAAGACTTTGATTCCTTATGGATAGCCTGTTTATAACTGCAACTAGTTGTTCTATCAGTGAGGTGATCATTTTAATCCTCATCCATGTTAATTATGAGTTAATTTTTGTCTGTTATATTAAAGAGTTACAAATAAAATGTAGCATTTATTGTCTTGAAGTGAACCGAAAAAAAGGATGCTGATACCTTACTGTTTCTGTTGAATAAAAAGAATCCTTGACAGGAAAAGTGCATAAACTAAGTGATACACACTTTCATTTGTTTCTTTTTTTACATAATCTACCATGTCAAAAAGAAGAAAGGGGTAATTTTTTAGCTGATATATGCATTTTTGCATTTCTCCCGTCTGCTGTAAAATGTCTCACTTCATTATAATGAATGAATGAAAGAATGCAGAACTTTCCTGAAATTTCTGTTTGAAATGAAACGATTGGAGCTCTTGATTTGTTTTTGTGCTCCCTTGAATTTTTAGATGTTGCTCGCTTTTTGGAGATCTAACCATTATTACGTCTACTCTCGGACCAAGAAGGTCCAAGACATTAGATTGTTGCCTTCATTATGGTTTTGAATATTGATCTGGTTATTACTTACCAATTTCCCATGGGTGTCATTGCAGATAGGATCAATCAGGTTTTGGATGCATCTGAGTGTAATGATCTACTTTCTGAAGTTAACTTTCTTCTCCAAAGAAGAAGAAAAGTTTTGAACATTTTTTTCGGGCATCAGAGTACAACCAAAGGAAATATAGTCAGTGTTCTTGGCATAGCATAGAGCCAAACCAACGCAGGGGGTCAGCTACTAAGAAAGGCTCCTTCAACTAAGAAAGCCAAAACAACAGGGTGTGGGTCCCAAGGACCACTGGCGAGGAATGACCGGGGGACAAGGGTTGGCCTACAGTGACAGGAAAATCACATCTACAGCAACAAAAGGAACGGGCATCTTTCAGAAATAAATCCTCCTAAGTAAGAAGATGCATGGAGGCTTACTATACAAGATAGTGTCTTTGTTGTTTTTATCCTCCGATGAATCTGCCACATAGTAGATACCCATCTAATGCACGTGTGTCTTACAACACGCTTGACAAATTGCATTTTGCATATCCCATCGGATGGTATATAACGCATGTACCAAATGACAGTGATATCCCTCTTACCTGTAATTTCTATGTGCTTCTTTGGTGCTTCTAGTCCAATTTTTGAAGGAAAAAAAATGTATTTTTTTCAATTTGTAATTCTTTCCATCGGGAGAAAAAGAAATCAAATTGTTAGCTAATAGTTTTGCAATTATAAATTTATGCTCATGTGTATTCATCAATGTTTGAGGAACTGATTCAGTACTGGTCGGTTCCTTTGGTTGGTATCAGTTTGACGAGGGATTGGCACTGAAACGTGGGTCGGAGTAGCGGATGCTAGTGCTGTGATAGTAGAAGTTTTGAATATTGGAAGCTTCGTTTAAAACTTTTGCTGCGGCTTGGTTCGTCGGTACTGTACCAGTCTAGCGGCTTACTGAATCAAGTCGCCAGACCGATTCTTCGAACCTTGAAATCCATTGTATTATTAGCAATTTTTGTGAAAATAAATTTGACTTAATTATAAAGTAAACCTTTTTATTAAGAAAAACAAGTTTTATCAACTAAATAAAATAAATATAAATTTTATTATCAAAATAACCAATCATTTTCTTTTCAAATATATCCTCCACAACTTAAAATTAAAACAACTCACCCTCTACCCTTATAAGCAATCTAAGTCCACAATTTTCTATTCAAATAGTACATCATATGCCATCTAATCAAGTGACATTTTATCTTAAATTATGTGATCAAAATAAAAAGAATAACCACCACAACAACAAATGGCATGTTTCAAGCATCAAATAATATTTTAAAATCTTACCTGCCGTAAAATCCAAGCATCAAATTATGCCTCCAAATGCAAGATGCTACGGACACCTAAAGAAACGACAAGCAAACCCTAGAAGTTTTTCTTCGGTACAAAATAGGCCCTCATTCCAATAATAATGTGCGGCTTTGTTCACACATACATGCAGTACAAATAGATTTATTTAGAGCAACCGGCATTGCGATGCGTTAATCGATGTGATGTTGGGGTTAAAGGCTCTTTTTGCCGACACAAAGCTTAAATTAGTAGCCCTAATTGGAGAAAGTATATTGGTCCTAATGACCTAATCTATATTTTTTTTTCTCTATTTTAAATTAATTTTGTTGCTTACTACTGAAAAGAGTAAAGTAATTATATTTTTTTATATTCTTTTTCCATAAATTTTCTCTCAATTTTGAATAATTTAATTCAATCAAAATGAGGATTATTTTTTTTTTCATAAAACCCCATCTAACACTTTTTATACACAATTATAGAAAAGAAGTTTTGCATTGTTTATATAAATGACAAAATTTTCTAAGTTAAGGTATTTTCCTTACTTGCACGAATCTTAGAGCAACTCAAATATGATTTTTATTTTAAGATTTATAATTTTAGAAAAATAAATGGTTCAAATATCATTATGCCTAGGATTTGTAGGTACCAACCTTTCCTAAGAATTTTTCTCCATGTTATTCTTTTACTACGAAGAAGCAAATAGGGGCGAGTAAGAGGTGATAAAAGAAGAAAACAAAGAAGTGAAAGGAGAGGATGGAATGCATGTGATGTGTAGATGGGACAAGAGCAATCTTTATGTCACTATTGGCATGCTTTGGTGATACAGGGGCAAGTTTAATGCTTTTCTACTGTTCTGTCTAATTGTGGGGTGTTTGAATATGAAAGGATAATTCATGAAAGATTCTGTGCTCTCCTCCTTCCTCTCCTCCCTTCTTTTCTTTCAGTTTCATGAAATCAATTGTCTTGTGTACCCTCTCACCTAATCACTTTGGTCTAATCAGTCTGTCTTTCCTCTGGTTTAAGACACTACTGCCTAATGCTCTGAATCTGCGCGCACACACACTCTCATCTGTCCTGCAAATTCTTTTGTCAGCAATCTTTCTTTCTCCTCGGAGTAAAATGACCTGATGAGTTCACTTATATGTTGTATTGAAAAATAATTTTTTTCTCTTTTGTCGGTGTGGGACTAATTTTAAGTATCATAGTTTAACTTTTTGTCTCTGTTATATTGAAAGATATTTTTTTTAATCACTCTTCAATAATTTATGGGCCGAATTTCTTGTTATTGTTAGACCATACAAATGGTATAAAAATAAATAAATGTTGGTTGTGTATATTTAAGTTTATGAATAATACAATGTCATATATTTTTGCATCAGCCAATGCATTCCTTATATTTATATTTTGAACCCTTTAATTAAAAAATAAAATGAAGCCAAAATATTTTGGGTTTTCTATCGTTTGATCAAAAAGTAGATGGAAGATTAATCATAAAGTACTAATTTGGAATTTTTTAATTATGTAAGATAAAAAATGCAAAAAGGAAAAAATTTCTAAGGCACAATTTGAAATAATCCCCTTTTATTTGTAATGCGATTATTTAAGTTGATATACTTTTTGACTATATAACGCAAAATTATGGGTAATATGGACATTTCCTGTAAATTAAATAGTTCAAAATAAGAATTTAGTTGAGCAAACAAATAGAAATTGTTGAAGCACATGAGCTAATTTAATTTTCTTAAATATTATGGGCTTCATTGCAAATAATAAAAAATTATATAAAGGGTAGTTTTAAGTAAATCGTTTTACAGCACACGAAATTATATATTGAAATATTAAATACTTCTTAATATAAATAAATAAATAAATAAAATATTGGAATCTTTCCCTCTCTTTCTCGTCTCTTTCCTTGTTCCACTAAGAATATTCTCTGTGCTAACTTCTCTCACTCACTCGCGCGCAGGCTCGCTCCTTTTTCTCTTCTTCCCTTCTCCCAAGCTCGCCACTTTTAATGGTAGCTCGATCTCTCACCGGAGGTTAATGTCACCGCCTCTCGAGCATGATTACTTAGGCCTCTCGGAGCTCCATCCCGCTGCCGAGGATGGGGCCCTCAACCTGAAGGAAACGGAGCTCAGGCTAGGCCTTCCAGGCTCGGACTCCCCCGATCGCAAAGACAAGGTGGGTCTCACCCTCGGCCTCCTCCCCAAGGCCTTCGTCTCCGGCGCCAAGAGGGGCTTCTCCGACGCCATCGACGGGGCCGCCCAGTGGGGCCTCGCGGCAGGAGGGGGCGGATCCGAAGCGGATGCTGCGAAAGGCTGCGCTTTGCTCTCCCCTAGAGGGGAGAGCGTCGGTGGGCAACTAACCGGCCACGTAAACGCTGGGAAGGACGCGGCGGTGCAGGAGAGGAAGGCCGCCGGGCAGGATGGGAACTCTGCTGGTAATGACCGTGGCGCCGCCCCTGCTGCAAAGTACGTAGCCTCAACTCTTTCCATAGTTATCAGATTGACAAAGCTGTAATTTTGAGCGGAAATTTTCGGTCTTTTTGCCTCCCTTGGGATAAATGTTTGAATTGTTCTAAGAAAGTTTTTTTCTCGGGAGAAGGGAGTATGAAAAAAAATAATAGTTTTTTTCTTTTACAAATGTACCGCTTTCCTTGAAGTTTATAGACCGAAAAAAGGGTGATGTTAAAGATTGTTGAGAAACATAGTTTACTCCGCTGTTTGTTTGTAGAACTACGGTACTAACTTGATTGCTAAGTGCGTTTTCATGTGAGTAACCGTTCTCTGCTCTTTACTTAATGCTGCTCGTAATTTCCTATTTTAATTTACCCGCCTTTTTCACAATTTTTTTTATTTTGCTGATTTATTTGTAACAGTTTTAAAATGCAAAGGAATCTTGATTTCTTCTTCTTCTTCTTTTTATAACTTGGGTTTGTCCCAGCTCATTCACCTCGATGACTTACTGCTAGTCTTCTGCTGCTAATGATTGTGGTTATGAAGTGAAATGTATGCAAATATTCTTTGAAGCTCAAACTCCAAAATGCTACAAACATTTTAGGAGAAAAGAAGTCATAAATTTTTCTATTCCACCTCGTCACTTGCGTCTTTAAATTTGGATGGATCACCTTATTTTGGGACAATATCTTTTTAGTTTTGTAACGAAAATTTAACTAGATAAATTTTCTTTAGATTTATGAGTATGCAAAATGACGTGTATAAGCTCTAACAGGGCACAGGTGGTAGGATGGCCACCAATCCGGAGTTACCGGAAGAACACTATGGCCACAAATCCCTCAAAGAGCAAAGAAGATGCCGAAGGAAAACAAGGACCAGAGTGTCTTTATGTGAAGGTCAGCATGGATGGAGCACCATATCTTAGGAAAGTTGACCTGAAAATATACAGAAACTATAAGGAGTTCTCCTTGGCACTTGAGAAGATGTTTAGTGGCTTCACCATTGGTTAGCTATGATTTTACCCCAATCTACTCATGGCACCTCTGGAAACATTCATGTTTTATTACCAATTCTTCCTAATTCATTTCTGACACTTTGATAGGTCTGCATCTTGGTAACTTTTTGTTGGTATATTTGCCAAAATAATGTTATCTTTATGTATATTTGCTTAAAACTGTGTCCATGATGATAGGATTCACTTGTTATATCTACAATCAGTGACTTGCATTGGCTATTCTCCTATATTGTGATTTACATGAGAGAACTGATGTTCTTGAAGATCATAGATTTTTTTTTTTAATTTCTTTCTTATCTCAATTTTCTTTACTAACAAAAGAAACATTTGGTGTATGTATTCTTACATAACTTACTTCTGGAACCATGAATATGTGCACTGTATATGTTCTAGTTTTGGACCATATTTTCTATTACGTTCTCCTGAATGACTATTTCAAGTAATATTGAGTACTATAATCCTACTTGTAAATTTTTCCATGTGAATCATAAATCTCCATGATACTTCTTATATACCCATAATAGACAGGCTGTTTCATATTTCAGATAGTGTGAGATCAAGGTAAATTAGTTCTTCTGATGTGCGACCTGGGTTATTTAAGTCTCCATTGTAATTCACAAGAGTATGAGTATCACTCCTATCTATGTTCTTTCACAACTGAAGTTCAGATTTATTCATGGTATTGCCTTAGTAATCTTCAACTCAAGGCTTTCTACTTCGCACTTAAATATTTTTTTAGCTTTGTTTTGATGTATTTAGAAGAACATAAGAAAAACACTAGACCGAATGGCGTTCTCTTTGAAGATTTCTAGTAGTATATTTTGAAAAGAAATTCGTGTTCAACCTTTTCCTTTTCCTTCTTGTGCTGAAATTTCACATACTATGATTGTTTTGGCATGGGGAGGAGTTTACCTGTTTTTATGTAAATTGTGCTACTGCAGATCAGTGTGGCTCTCATGGAATACCAGGCCGAGATGGATTATCTGAGAGTAGGTTGTCTGATCTCCTAAGTGGATCTGAATATGTGCTCACTTACGAGGACAAAGATGGTGACTGGATGCTTGTTGGGGATGTGCCGTGGGAGTAAGTAAAGTCTCAGTTAAAAAAGAAAAGTAAATGCAACAACATGTTTGTCTTTTAGTCTTACTGCTGGTAAAAATATTCCAGAAAATGTCTTATCATACACTTTGGTATTGCTTGCTATCCATTTGAGAAATTGTAGGGACATCAATAATAAACCTAGACTTTAAAGAACTTCCTAAAGAATGTCACAGCTTCAATTGTTTTGACACGTGACTGTTTGATGACTGGGTTATGATTCTTCAATACATCAAATAAGTTCTTGCAGCAGCCTATCTTGTTCTAATTTGTCTTTTTTCCTTTTCTGCGTTTGCTTCTGTTTTAGTCTCTGAGTTTGCTTGAGCACTAACGGTAACATTTTACTTTTGTTTCAAAATTCAGGATGTTCACTGACTCTTGTAGGAGACTGAGGATAATGAAGAGTGCAGATGCAATAGGACTTGGTGAGTGCAACTAAACAAATTGACACACCAAATTGCTACACTCATAATTGTGTTTCTGGTTTCAGCATACTTCAGTCTGGGTCTTTATAGCACATTTGTAGTTCTGATTAGGTAGCAGAATGGAACATTGATTATTGATGTATGAAACTGCAAGTCTTTCGTGGAGTATTAATACATATTCATACGTATGCTATTTTCCAACTGGCTCTTTGGTCTATTGTGAAAAAAAAAACAACAATAATACAGACCAGTAGGTTTCTCTTACACTTCCGATTCATAGTAGGATTGATATACTTCTGTTATGATATTCAGACAATTTTGGTAATTAATTTGACAATATAATATGATTTATATTAGTTGAGGTTTTACCATGTTCAGGAGCTGTTTAGTTTTCTGCTCAGTCTAAAATGCCCTCGCACGAGTCCATTATGTGGTAAATGTATCTGGAATACTTAAAGTCCTGCCTTAATCTGCTGTATATAGTATAGTCTGATTCTTCAAAATCTTATTCTGCCTTAATCTACTTCAAGTCCATTATGTGCTTTGTATTTTGAATTATATTCTACCAACATTTTGGTAAGAGAACACTAGGCACCAGAACTTGTATCTTCAGGTTTCGCTTAACTCACAAATGTTACTACTTGATGTCACTAAATCATTTCTGAAATATTATTCTACGACGGAAGGATGGAAGTGTGGGTTTTTTACTAGCAAAATGCCATCTAATGTCTTGCAGCTCCAAGGGCCATGGAAAAATGCAAGAGCCGTAATTAGGGGCCAATCTCTTTCATGAGTTTCATCTAAGCAATATGTGAATCAGAGGATCCGAAGGGCCTTCACCAAGGACTGAAAGGTTTACCAAGGTTCTTAGCAATTGTCTCATATTATTACGTTTACCAGGTCTGCCGCTTCACATGTAGTAATACTCTGTAAGCTAAGTTGTTCTAGGGACCTAACTTTTCTAAGATTGTGTAGTTAATGCTTGTATGGATTTGCTACTACTGTATGTGCAAACATGTGAATTGCTGTTTGGAATTGCTATAATTTATGTTTCCTGTTTCAGAAAGTTGTTCGGTTAGTCGTTGTTCATTGTCTGAATCATGAACAACAGCCATCTTCAATCTGGAAATTAAAAACAAACAAATTATAGGCAATTTTTAGACTAAGTGCCAAAGATTGATGTCGGTGATAGAAATTGCACTTGCATGTCCTTTACCCTTTTGGCCTTTGGTTATATGTTCAAAATTACCCTTAATACAACCTCATATTTTAACTTGCTCCGCGGGGGATATTGTATTAACTAGTGCAGATGCTATTGACTTCATTTGGAAACTGCTCGTGCTTCTTAGAAATTGCTCTGGCTGGTTTGTTCATGTGAAACTTTATCTGCAACCTCTCATGAATTTAACTCTCAATTTCTGTACCTGCCATTGTTGTGATCCTTCCATGTAGGCTTTTTCTTTGTCTCAGTACTCCAGACGTGCATGGTGAAATGTGCAGCTTTATTGAAAAGGTGTGTGTGCATCGATAGCCAACTTTTTAAGGGCCATAGTTGATATTTGGGGTTAATTGTACATTTGCCTATAAAATCTGCACTTATTTCATTTCCGCCATGTAGTTTGCAGGTTTAAATTTATGGAAAAGTAAAGGGCTGAACTGAAATTAACTCTTGATGCTTCCAAATTCTACCTAAGAGTTCACATGCTCCGAAACCATCATTCACCAGGTATAAATTATAGTTATAAGTGAATGGTGGTGGGTATATGTTCCCTCATTTCTGGGCTTTCTCCCCAGGGGAATCATGCTTTCTCCTCATAATGATGCTCAGTTCCACTTCTTTCCTCATGATGTCTCCTTGTTTGTGGCCATTTAAAGCACTGCACTCTATCATCAGCCCGCTGGAACCTGCTGAACTCTTTAACCTATCTTTCATGCTTCCTTTCTTATTTATGTTATGCTTCATCTTGCATCCAACTGCAGTTAGAGCCCGCAGGAACTTGAAAAAAAATGCAGATTCTTAGTTCCATGGCTGTCCCCTCATTGCTCAATTGGAGCCACTAGCGCACACACAAAAATAAAAATAAAAATAAAAATAGAAGGCATTAACATGTCTGCAAACACAGTCCCTGGCCTTTGTTTTAGCTGAATGATCTGCAACTTGAAGCCCTCTGAACTCTCAAGGCCGAGCTATAGAAGCTGAACATTAACTAAACAAACTAGGGCACAATGACAGGAAAATTTTTTTAGGGAGAGGGTCTCTAAGAGTGATTTTAGAGAAGGAGCTACTTGAAGCCGTTGGATCCCCAAAAAAAAAATGATTATTAGATTTCAGTGCTGTGTAGGTGAATCACGTTCTGCTCATCATGACATGCTTAAATGCATTAATGAAGAAAAGCATTTAAGAACTAAAAGATGAACCATCAGCCATGACTAATGTAAAAAAAAAAAGAAAAAAAAAAAAAAGAAAGCCATGACTAATGTCCTTATCAAAACAGTGGCAATCATGGAACAAAGTAACAGTGGATGTGATAATATAATAGTGACATGAGGGCATGGGGTGATACCTAAACGAGAGCGTGGGCCATGTGAGGGCCCCCTTGTACCATGAGGCGGGTGGGTGGGGGAACACCCTCCATTTAACTCTGAAGTGACCATAAACCAACTGATGCATGCTCTGCTTCCTATTGCCGACAGCATCGTTGTCACTGACCGCTGTGCAGGCCTCTTCAATTGTTTTGCTCTGAAAGTGAAAACATAATGCCTGAGACCTGCTACTTCTATGTGAGCCTTCGTTTTCACTTTGTTTGGAATTCTTTGGGGATCTTCTTCATAAGCACATAAAACTTGGGAAATAATTAGGGAAGAAGTGATGCTACTAAATCAGACAATCTAAAGTCAGTCGATAGAGCCTAATGGTTCAATATTAAATTTTATATAAATAGAACCAAAGTTCTTTCTAATTTTACAAAAGCTTCCCAAATATTAGTTTTGCCTTTGTTTGAGGATCTACATAAAAAGACATCCATCTAATTCTGATGCAAAATAATGAAGAAAGTAGGTACCGATGCTTCAGTGTACCTAGATCAGAAAAAGAAAGATGAAAGCAGACCAAAATAGCAGTCTGTATGGTAAAGAAAAGAAAAGAACAATGTGAATTAAGATATACGGCTGTGTGGTGAAGTATGAAAAAATAGCATATATGTAGATTTCTTAAATGGTATTGAATTCTTAGTGAGAAGGAGAACATCAACAAAGATCAGGGAGTTCTTAGGTAGTATACAAACATTCTGAACATAATTTTACCTGCTCAATAACATTCCCTTATCTATTTTGGGGACTGCCATTGGCTCTGTTTGGCCCAGCTAAAACTTTTAATTTTTTCTGGTTCAGAAAGTTTTGATTCAAAAAGTTTTGTTGGAAAAAGTTTAAAACTGTTTGGATACACAACTTTTGAAATAATGCACACTAGTAAGAATTTACAATTTCTTACCGAACTTTGATCACAATTTGAGTGATTACTAAAAATATTAAAATTAAACAATTTTATTTGATTTAATTTTAATTTAGTAAAATTTTGTATTATAATTTTAAATTTACAAGTATTTAACTTTAATATTTTGTATTATAATTCTCAAATTTACAATTTGAGAATTTACAATTTCTTACGTCTGCCCTCGTGATCTACAACGACGGTCACGCTGCCCTCGTCTCGCTGTTGGGAGCCCATCTTCACTCCTTTGCCTCTCCATCTTCACTCCTTTCCCCGCCTTCCGCTTCATCCGCCGACAGGAGGCGAACTGGGAGGAGAGCGGATGCTGGTTGGTCGCCGACAGGAGGCGGACGGAGGAGAGCGAACGCTGGCTGGGGCTAGGTCACCGACGGGAGGCGAACTGGGAGGAGAGCGGACGCTAGTTGGTCGCTGACGGAAGGCGGACGGAAGAGAGTAGTGAAAGAGAAGCTGGGTCAAGTCGCGAGAAGTTGGGTCGGTTCCGCTTCTCCTCAACAGTGAAACTTCTATTTTTTGAACCGGGAAGCGACTGACCCAAACGACCCAACTTCTCTAAAACAGTAGATAATAGCTAACCGCAACCCCCATAAACTGGCTTTTTAGATGGGCCAAATGGGCCATTGTCTATTTGGCAAATTTTCAAAGAATAAGTCATTATTTATGGTGAAAAAAAATGTCAAAACTATAAATAACAAATCTTACTCTACCAATTCATTGCATAAGCGAGCATCTCTATACTGGAGCTGGCTGAAATCATAGAAAAATATCTTTGTAAAGAAATAGCAAACAAAGTACCAAAGCTAACAATTATCAAGGATATTATCAAGATCTGGGATCATGTTATCAATCAAAGCAAATCTGTAATGCTTGAATAGTGCTGCAAAAACTGTAAATAATGTCAAAGATAGCAAAGCATATGGGAGATAACAAACTAGTGAGTTAAAAACGAGACGAAGTGATAAAGAATAGGGAAAGGAACAACATTTGAACAACCTACAAAGGAACCAAATTTTGATTTTTTTTTTTTTTTTTTTCTTCTCAATAAGGATAGCTATATAATTTCAAGATCATTTAGTTTGTTACAGTGTGAAATACTAATGATGATAGATGCAAGAAACTTAGTTATGAAATTGTTTTTCCAGATTCAACTGATACCTGTTAATTACCTCATTGCCGGCATACAATGACCAACTTCATCATACAGAAGTAGAGTCATTGCATTTAGGTACAGGGTCACATTAAGACAATTTTGGGTCAAAACGATGGGGATTGTGGAAGTCAGAATAATATAAACTCAGATAACATTGAATATCCTACATAAATTAGAAGGACAATGGAGTCAAAAGTTTGATTTCTGCTTCCTATCACAAAGATAGGATAAGGCTTGAAGTAGTGTCCTGTGGTGTATTGCAAAGAAAGAACATCGATGAGACACCATCTTCCACAAAACTATGTTCTACATAAATATTTTCTAACACAAGCATCTCATCCGTGAAGTATAATCAATTTGAATACCATAGACGATCAGCTTAAATTTAAAAGCAATAAAATGATTAAGAGACCAAACCATTGTAAACTGTAAACCCTTATCCGAATCCATGTAGCAGAAAGTACTCAATTTATATATTTTACCATTACAAGGAATTACTAGAGGAACATTCAGACCATCAATGACTACTGGTTCGGGAGCATGGAGATGATGCACTTTAAGCTGGTTTCACGAAATTCTGCTGGTCTTATCACTTCTTTTTATGCAAGTCAAACTGCTGGAAAATTATATAAGATTTTTTAAACTAAATGGGGAAAAATATTATGTATCTCAAATGCAAATTGAATATTCAAATTAACAAGCAATTATTTCATGCATGTATGCAGATGTCGTCCGATGGGTCAACTTATGCTCAGATAGATTTCGAGTTCTTGTGGAACGTAACAGGTCAACCTTATATCAACCACAAACGATTTTGTCAACGGAGTAGGATGTAAAGAGCAGCAGTTCTACCCATGGTTTGACCCCCCACTGCTGCCTTCCGTACTGTATCCTAGATGCTGCGTTGACTTATAGATGAATATTGTTTTGTCAATTGTGTTTGTGTTGCGCGGGTGGTTCGTTGAGGGGCTCCAACCCGCGTCCTTCGAAACTATCAGAGCTGTGGGCCGCAGTTCCCCCCCACGTGAAGCCCATGAAGGCCTACCCAAGCGTGTGGAGCGGCGACAACTGGGCCACTCCGGGTGGGCGAGTCCAGATCGACTAGTCAATATATTAAATCAACAATGGAGAGCTATCTACAGATGGGCCCTTTCTACTATATCTTATAAAGATTTCTTGATGTAGGTATATTATGAATTTTTTTCATTTTAGGTTTTAAATTATATTATGAGGTTTGTATTAAATAACTAGGAAAACTCAAAAATTTATTAATAATATCGTAATTAAAGCATGTACAATAGGCCAGTGGGAGTAAGATTTTATTTTTTTTTTAATTATTTTTTATGATATTTTATTTGCCAATAATAATAAAGAGTTTATAATATGATGTGAAATAATGACTCGGGACTTACCGAGATGCTGAGTGGCTAATTCTTGATCGAGACCAGGGCCCACCGAAAACCCCGCGAAACCCGGACACTCCGCTGCGTCTCTCCAATGTGTAACACCTTTTTGTTTAAATCTGGCGGGACTCCCTCTCTCCTGTGACCAACACAATGATGGAGAGAAAATAAGAACGAAAGTCTCCTCTGAAATATACAAATACTTGCATTAGAAGAAGAATTGTTTTTTTTTTCTCGTCTCACCAACACCAAAAAGCCTTTCCAGAGTGTTTTGTTTTCTTTGGTTGAGAATTGACAGGGGAGAAGGCCGCAACGCAATGATGATAGTATAATTAATGCTGATGCCAATTCCTTTGTCTAGGGAAAAGTGTCTGCAATGGTGGTGTGATTATGGTGATTCTACTTAAGTATGTCTGCCATTGATGCACTTCACTTGCATAGTGGCAGTCTCCAGTTGACCATGGAATATGGGCGAATCAAAGTCAAGACTCAAGAAGATACCTGGAATCAAACTTACACGAAAGTCTGATTGCGAATTTTGGATCATCGAGATGACGATGATGATGATTTAGAGAAGCTGTCTTATCTGATGAAGGCTCTTAATTAGTGTTCAAGGTAGTGAGTGGAAGAAGCAATCGGCCCACCGAAGAAAGCAATCATGAGAAGCGCCGCTCATAGTCACACACTTTTGATTTGATTTGATTTGATTTGATTTGATTCACCACCCACTTCAGTTTCGATCGCACGAGCAAAACTTGGCAAGATTCATCATCTCATCGTCCCACTTCGACTCTGCTTAAATGAGTTATATAAGTCGCGACTCTGCTTCAATCCCGTGCTGCGTTCATTGTTCGTGGTTTGTTGCGGGGGCATGGAGAAGCACCCCTCGCTGCCTCCTCTTCGCCACCGCCACTATGCCAGGTGCTCGTTCGCTAAGCTGGAGAACATCGAAGAAGAGCGTCCATGCCTCGCGCTGTCGCTGCGGCCGCCGGAGACGCCGACGGAGGCCATGGAGTTCCTTGCTAGGTCGTGGAGCGTGTCGGCGGTGGAGATTTCCAGAGCCCTAACCTCGGCCGAAGACAATAGCGGCGCTTCCTCGGTGAATGAAGCGGTAAGCCAAGAGCTGGCGCACCGCCTTTAGCGATCGCAAAGTGTTTGATGAAATTACCACGTCGCCTTCCTCGTGCAGAGTCCGGTAGCGGAGCTTAAGATTCCAGCTGTCAGTGAAGCATTTGGGATTAGCCCTCCGATCTCTCCCAGAGACCACATAGATCTCAAGGTAAATTAATAAGCTTCCTTTGTGTTTCATGCAAAGCAATTTTAGATCTTTCGATTATCAAAATTTGAAATCTCGAATCGTATCTCCTAAACTCGATCGTGGCAGCTACTTAGAAACGCGGCAAGAGTGAAGACGATGGGGGGATGGCTCAAGGACCAGAGGGAGAAGAGAAGAGCAGAGGCTCGAACCCGGAAGGCACAAGCCTACGCAGCGACCTCGGTGGCTGGAGTCGCAGCTGCAGTCGCTGCCGTAGTGGCTAGCACCGTCTTCTCCGGTACCGAAGGAGCTAAAGTAACCTGCGGCGACAACAAGATTACGGCCGCCATTGCCTCTGCGGCGGCGCTCGTGGCGTCTCACTGTGTGGAAATGGCGCAGACGATGGGCGCCAGCCATGATCAGATCATCAAGGCCATCCGCTCCGCGGTGGGAGCGCAGACCAGTGGAGATGTCATGGCGCTCACGGCGGGAGCTGCAACAGGTACAAATCTTACGAATTAATTTCAATTTGCTCCCCCCATACATCCTTTATTGTGAGTTTTAGTTCCTGTGCTTTATTTAAAAAATTGTTCTAGTGGTTTGCTAAGTAATTGAATATAGATTGACAAATTTTAAGTTGGGTCCCATTGGGGTTTGGATTGTTAATGGTTTAAAGTTTTCTTTCAAATTTCAGATTTATGTTTAGTTTTTAGAATTTATAATAATATAAAATATTTATTAACTTTTGTTATGATTTTTTAGTTCAAGTTGCAGGTTTATCAACCTTAATTTTGAGTTCATACGTTTCTCGCTTTATGAATTTTCAGATGATTAAATGTTGAATTTGGGGTGGTCGGATTCACTGCCCGACCCACTGGCGAATGATCCGATCGGTTGAATTCACATGACTCTGCCATATTAAAATAAAAGGGAAAAAACCTCAGAAATCCATAATTCAGTTTACCACTGGATGCAAACTTGGAACTGGATGATGGAAAAGAAAACCTGGTAGAACTGTCTATGAAAATAAAATCAATTCCAAAACATCTGAATGCTTATGAACAACAATGAAACATCTGAAGTGGCACCCACCTAGTGGCGCTGAGGTGTTAACGCTCATTAGACTAACATAGTGGCCACATTAAGAACCATCACACATATGACGAGAAAAGGTTTGAATTAACAAGCTGTGGCCTGTTTACTGCAGCCTTGAGAGGCGCAGCAACATTGAGAGCAAGGCTTTATAAGGAGATTCAAGGTGCAACGGCAACAGGAGAAGACAAGGAATCAGATAGGTGTTTATCTGCTTTAACTTTTGTTGCAAGAGGACGGGAGCTTCTTAAACGCACTAGAAAAGGTACCACACAATCATTTTGATGCTCACAACATTGACACTAACAAATTTCTTAAGAATCATACAACAAACCAACTTATTTACATGTGATCATACTACGTTCCCCCCATCGAGCTCAAGGTAATCCAGGATCTTTAGTTATATTAAGATCAACATATCGGAAACATCATGCTCCCAATAATCTACATCAGCACATAATTGTGCTAGAAAAATGGAATATCTTATGTAGTTTGTTGAGTAATCTATCTGTGGCAGGTGTTCTTCATTGGAAACATGTTTCAGTTTTTATAAACTCCAACTGGCAGGTATCAAATTTTATATTGCTAAAACTTGAATATTACCTAAGTAGCTAGCTAGGCAAAATGCTAATTTTACAACAAAAATGCAGGTGGTGGTCAAAACAAAAAGCACACACATGGTTGGGACCTTCGTAAAAAAGAAGAAAAGTAAGAAAAATAGGAAAGCGTATGCTTACTAATTCACATGACTCATTAGGTAAAATTGTGTTCTTTTTCAGGTATCGTTATCGATGTTTCTTCTAATGTTCAAGCATGGCCTGGAAGAGAACTGGAATATGACGGTAATCAGAAAGCTTATTTTGCAATCAGAACACCAGAAAGGTTAATCGAGTTTGAATGTAAAAAATGTGAGAAAAAGATCTGGGTTGAAGGTATCAGACAAATGCTAGACTGTCGTGAAAACATGGTCATAGTGAAGCCAATGTAAAAGAAGCACAAAATTTGTATATTAAATGCTCTTATGGATGGAAATGGAGAGACGACTGATCCGACATTGCTTTAAAACGGATGGAAAAAAAAATCTCAAAGCTACACCGCTGTGTGCTGGCTTCTACAATAATGGTAGGCAAAACTAATATGTACAGGTTGGGCTAATTGCTGCTTCCAATGGTGGAAATTATGCTCTTTGAGATGTACATGATGGCTGATCACTCCAGTTCTCTTGCAAAATCTAAATTGTCAACAAAGACCTGCGAAACAACACGATCCTCAATTATCAGGCCCTGCTACAGCAGTACTAAATGTATAATACAATGAGGCTGGGAGCACAAAATTTGCTATTCAATGGTTATAGTTATCACCTGATGTGCATATAAATAACAAAGGATGAAGTTCAGCTATTCATTTATCAACCGAAGTAAAATGACAATCAATTTTCATGTTTGTAGATGTAGAAATTTTCACTGTTCAAAGTAAATATAAGAATACGTCTAAAATGTGCAAAATATGCACCAACTCAATAATGTTTTCATAAAAAAAACATCAAACCTCAGCTAAAATAGGTCAAGGGATTGGTAATATCAGAATCAATCAACATATACAACACTTGCCAATTTAACCCAGCCAAAATCGTACAAAGAATGCCGGCCAAAGCAGATGATGAAGCTATAGATGAAAAATTATAATATGTAGGTCAGTGTATTATGCATATTATATTTAACAGCTGAAAGAAGCTTGAACTGGAATGAACCGAGACAATAGAATAGATTAAATGGTGACACATACAGTTTTCCAGCCATCTGGATCCAAGCAGGCAGTAATCTTGGTATTGATACTAGGTAAGAGACCTGGTTCACGAGTGATCTTTCCTCCATGAAGTCTTACTGCCTCTGCTGTCCTATAAACATCATCTGTGCCAATTGCGATCTAGAACAATAGAGAGGGTCAAATCTAGAGTCAATACACCATTAAAGAACGACCTTTCTCAGAATGAATTGATAGACATTCTGCACAAAAACAATTATGATTACAAGATAACAGAAATATTACCTGCGCATAGGCATTCCCTTCGTCATATTCTGTAACTCCATAGTTGCATGTCAACTCCAACACAGTGCTCTTATCTTCAGGACCATATCCCATCATCGCTGTAGTGTACTGAAAATGAACAAATACATTGGTAACAGAATGCATAAAGGGAATCAAAGTAATTGGAGAAATCAGCACCATCATAATGACAAGTAGCAGAACAAAGTCTTTACAGCAACAAAATTACAAGTTAATATCGTGCAACAAGTCCAGACAGGCCTTGTTCAAGTGAACCGAACAAGGTTCCTTCCAATGCAAGGGGTGGCATGCTTACAAACTTTAGGCACAACAGTAAAAGAGATAAGAAGCAGAACAAAGTCTTTACAACAACAAAATTACAAGATAATATCATGCAAGAATTTGAACAAGGTTCCCACCAATTCGGGGGTGGCATGCTAACAAACTTTATGCTGAACAGTAAAACAACTAACCTCGTAAACAGGGTTATCTCGTTTATGAAGAAGCTCCATACCAAATGCCTGAAAGAAAAAGAAGATATGCATATGTTCAGAACATAACAAACGACAAGATGTCCATCCTTCAACATATGACAAGTAGAAGTGGCATCAATGTTTCAGAGAGAACTACCTTCTCATAGAATTCTATGGAACGATCTAGATCTCCCACACGAAGCATCACTTGACACAAAGGCTCTGGCGTTGGACCCCTTTCAATAAGCTCGAACTTATAACCAGCTGGATCTTCAATAAAAGCAATCACATTTTTGCCCTCTTTAACAGGCTAGGTTCTCTAGTTACTTTTCCTCCTTTGGCTTTTATAAGATCCACTGCCTTGGTTACCTTTCAACCCAAAAAAAAAATCCTTGAATAAACACGCCTTATAAGAAAGTTGAAGGCAGACAAGTGAAGATCCTGTAAGAAAACCAAGCAACTAAAATAACCCAGTCCATAACTTTTCTCTTTCTGGTGGGGACTTGCATGTCATATTTGAGTTGGGTGTTGAGAAAAGTTCCAGAGGCAATAAGAACACTACGGTATGATGATCTTAGAAGGAATTTGGCAATTAACTAAGCAGTTTGTATGAGAGAAGGTAAGAGCAATACTACCTCTTTTCATAAGCCTAGATGTATAGTTAAATCATTGAGAAGTATGAGGAAAGTGACCTAACTACCAAGGCATCATAAACTCAGGCCAATATGTAGAAATGAGGCTTACTTTTGAGTGCTGAAGAGCAGGTTCAAAAAAGCATTGACCATGGTTCTATAGATTTCATTGTAGACATGCCAGATCAACTAGAAGATGAGCATAGTAGACTCTGTTCATTTCCAAAATTCATCCATAAACAAATTGCATGATCAAGTATGTTTGTCAAGACACATGAAAAGAGACCTTACATCTTCAACTGCAATGCCAAAGTGTCCAAAAGCAGTTCCAATGTCATACTTGTCAACTCCATAATCTGTTGATAATAGCATACAACAAAATTACACAAATATTTCAGGCATATTTATTTTGTTGTACCAAGTAGACAAAAAAAATACAAACTCTGATTGTCCCAACTAGAAAGAGATTCTGCATTAAAATTGAGCAAAAATATCTATAAAATATGCTCCACTGATAAAAATAGAAATAACTCATGTAGCTTACTGTAAATGAGCTCAACGACAAAATGTGCATCTTCTGCTCCATATCCTAGGAAAGCATTTGTGTATCTTTCCTCAGGAATGTCACGTTTACGCAGCAGCTTCATTCCCAAGCACTCTGTATAGAATCTGCACCAAATATGTCAATGGGCATAGAGATGTTAACTATTGAAACTGGATCTTCAATCCAAAGGTATAGAATTAACAACCAATGCATAATACTTTATCGTCCTTTCTAGATCACCAACATGATAAACAACATGAAGCATTCTTCGATTATCTTTATTCACCCACTCTAAGGCCTCTTCTTTACTAATGGTGGTGCTTGCTTGTGCCATGCTGCTGGAAGAGCTGGCCTTTATATAATGTTCTTTCTTTATCAGTCTAGAGGTTTTTATTCCAGAGAACTGCTTCTGTCGTCTAGCTGAATTTTAAGAGTCACAAAAAAGAAGAAAAAAGAGAGATAAGGGTCTACCAACATATGGTTCTGCAAACTAACACTTTAGCAGTTCAAACTGAACTATAGGCATAGATAGGAGAAAGCATGAGAACATATAGATAAAGAGAAACCTTCTAATATCAACAACGAACCAGTCTGAATTATCCAAAAAAAATGTAAATAATGGTTCTAACATTTTCTTTATAAATTGTTCCCAGAAATATGAGAATAGTTATCTTAGAAATCCTACTGTTAGGATAAGCAAGTTCAATAAAGAACTCAGAACGCCAAAATTAACCTAAATCGTTTTGGCAAACAGGCTATTGATAGGATACAGATAAAAGGTAAGAAGGACCGAGTTTTCTCTACCTAGCACTAGGAGTAGTGATCTCATGATCCTAATGATCCCAAAATTAAGAAAATCGCCAATTCAATATGACAGATAACATGGCTTTGAAGCTAATAACATTATGTTTAACCGCTTTCTAATCCCGCAAAACTCGATTTTTACTCTTGACATCGAAATTATGCGTTTTCAAAGAAACTTTGTAACAACACTGGTTATCAAAAGAGGAATGAAATAATGATCGAGCTATCCCATGTCCTAGAAGACGGAATTTGAAGCAAATGCATCTATAACTGAATAGGTGAACTCACAATAGCAATACGACAATACTGAAACAGACTTCTTAAAACCCTAGATTGAGTGGCCATGGTTGTCGAATACAACAACCGCCAAAATAGCAATAAAAAATAATCCTGTTCCTAAGGCGCCTATACAATTAATAAATAAAAAATAGAAGAACGGAATGAGGTGAACACAAAAACCCACTGCAAGTTAACACCGAACGGGTAAACTCACCATCCCCACTGCTGAACAAAGGATAGAGCGTGCGAGGAGGGGGTGGATAGAGGCCGAACCGAGCGACAGGCAAGAAGAGAACGGAGGAGTAGGAGGAGGAGGCGGTCATAGGAACGATCTTCGCCATCCCCCCGAGGGTGCAAATCTTTTCTCTCGATTTTGTGCGCTCGTCTCCTGCTTCTAGTAATTGTTCGTCGCGTGCTAGACTCGGCACTGCAAGCTCAAATAAAGCTCAGTCATCAATTTCAGGATGGCTCAAAGAGAAGCCCCAATTTTTTTCAATTTTTTTTCCTATATTTGGTACTTTCCAAAAATGTTTATATTTCAAGTCACTTTTTTTTTAAAAAAAAAAAACTCAACGCTAGACTAATTTATGTTTCATAAATATCTTTTTTTATTATTTTTAATTATTAACAAAAAAAATTTTAATATTTTATTTTTTTCCCAATTTATTAGTTTATATATAAATCTATCCGACATGGTTTTTAAATACCTTGCTAAAATTATTTTTAAAATTATTTTTAAAAGATTTTGTGTTAGTGTAGAATATAGTTTTTCATTAGTTAAAATTTATCTACCAAATAAGATTTCAACCAATTTTAATCTTTTCTTTTAATAAAAAAGCAGGTATCTAAAAAGAGAGATCTGAATAATAATTTTAAAAGCATATTTGAGTTTAAATATTTTTATTAAAAAATATATATTTTTTACATAGGCATGAGTGGGGTTTGACCCCAAAACCTTATTATCAACAAATAAAGAATAATTGCTAGATCCATTTAAAAAATAAATTGAAGAATGTCACGTTGAAAAAAAAATGAACATGAAAAAATAATTTCAAACACTTATATATATAGCTAATACATTTAATTGAGCATTTGTTATACTAAAATATAGTGCCACTATTATGAAGTAAGGTGGGTCCAAGTGCAACTTAAGTAGTATTATTAGGAAAATGATGAGTAAGTGGGGTCTAACTGATAAAAAAAATCGTATGTGGAGCAACCGCATTATCCACCATCAATTAATACCTTGAGATTTGTGTTTTCACAAATCTCTAAGTATTATAACATGAGTTGATGATGGATGAGGTCACCGCATTTTATTCGTCTAACTGCACCTCTGTGACTTTGCTTTTTTTTTTTTTTTTTTTTTACTGTAAAGCTTTTATATTTAAGGAAAGAGTTGAGTAAGGGAGAGAGAGAATGAAAAAAAAAAGTTTTAAGTGAAGTGTCCTATAAGTTATTGTTTTTATATAGAGGGTGTTTGTTTTAAATATTTTATCTTAATTTGCACCCTGCACACTAATAATGACTAATAATGTAATACCCCGGTTAACTTTAGAAAATATAATATAGTATATAAAATTTAGTAAACTAATTATTATAAATTTAGAATTAAGTATTTTTGATGGGTGGCACTGATGTCATTGATGTTTATATTTATGAAAGTGCCATAGATGTCATTGTGGCAACCTAAGCTATAGCGTGCGTTGATGAAATTGCATGATAAATTTCAGCTAACTTTTGCTATTTACTCCTCGTTGACTTTTCTTGGCAATTTTCGATTTCGTCTACAATTCATTAATAAGACCTTACACGAGAAATTAAGAATCTGAGATCCGTATATATTGAATAAATAAAGTTATCGTGGGTCCACTTCCTTTCACGATCAAAATCTTGCACATGGGATGCAACAAGACAAGTCAACGAGAGCAGGCCAAGCATGCGACGCCACGTGGCCATCACATGCATGGATTAGAAAATATTAACAGACAGTTTGAATGAAAATTTATATAAAAGTCAAATTGAAGAATAGAATAATGAGAATCTCGCTGTGATCAGAATTACAAATTTTAATTTGTCATTATGAAGACGCAGCCAACAGTGTGAATCAGCAGAAGCTCCACTTGCTCGTGTGTTCCGAGCACGCATACATGCATAAAGCATTGGAAACAGCAGCCGAAATAATTGAAGGGAAAGAGAAAGAGGACAAAACTGATGCGAAGGCCACCTTCCTTGTTGCCACAGCCAGCAGGGCTCAATCATTCTGCTGCAAATTGATGTCCACCCTAGACTCTGTCTACTTTACAGTGTTCCAGCAATGAAATCTCGACAAGTGAATGACTTGAAAGCTTTTATAGTAATTCACTTTTATTTTGTAAATCTCGTCCTGTCATGTTCTTTCAGTGGTCACTGCAATAAGGATCTGTAGTTATATGTAAACAACTTTGGTGCTAATCTTGTCTTGAATCATAGCGATTAAACAATGAGAAAATTTAAGGAACAGTGTACCTCTTCCACTGCTCTCGCCTATATTAACCAACGCCAGTCAGAGGGCACACGAGCAGCAGCAACCCGAGTTTTCTCCTTCCTTTCTCCTTTCTATCTCATAACTTGATGGCCAAGATCGCCTTGGGGCACCACCGCGAGGCAGCGGAGCCCGACTGCATCCGGGCGGTCCTCGCCGAAGTCGTCCTCACCTTCCTCTTTGTCTTCGCCGGAGTGGGAGCCGCCATGACCGCTGGTACAGTACTCCCCCCCCCCCCCCCTCTCTTTCGTCGTCTTCTTCTTCTTTTTTCTGTTTTGATTCGTGCATTTTGGTGCTTATATGGCCTCTGGTTGATCATCGTGAGCAGTGAAGATGGGGGCGGGGGACTCGATCGCGGGGCTGACGGCGGTAGCGGTGGCGCACGCGCTGGTGGTGGCGGTGATGATCTCCGCCGGGCTGCACATCTCCGGCGGCCACCTCAACCCCGCGGTCACGCTGGGGCTGGCCGTCGGCGGTAACATCAGCATCGTACGGTCGCTGCTGTACGTGGTGGGTCAGCTCCTGGGCTCCACCCTCGCCTGCCTCCTCCTCAAGTACCTCGCCGGCGGACTGGTAATTTCTCCTCTGAGTTAATTTTAAAATTAATTTTACTCAGCATAAAAATATATAATTTATATAAATTCTGAAAATACGAGTGCTTAACTGCAAACAAAAAAAAAATTAATGATGCAGGACACTCCGGTGCACACGTTGGTAGCAGGGATGGATTCCGTCCAAGGAGTGATCATGGAGGTCGTACTCACCTTCTCTCTCCTCTTCGCCGTGTACGGAACCATTGTGGACCCCAAAAAAATTATCCCTGCAGGCCTTGGGCCCCTTCTAGTGGGCCTCGTAGTCGGGGCCAACATCCTCGCTGGAGGCCCATTTTCGGGCGCCTCAATGAATCCGGCCAGGTCGTTCGGACCGGCCTTGGTCAGTGGGAATTGGACCGACCACTGGGTCTATTGGGTCGGCCCGCTAATTGGCGGCGCCCTCGCCGGGATTTTCTACGACAGTGTATTCCTGATCCGGCACACGCATGTGGCTCTTTCCAGGGAGGAACCGCCCTTCTGAAGGCCGGCCCAATTTTAAGCGGTTTGGGCTTAGTATTTCTGAAGTATTTTAGTATATTTTAGTAAAATGTATTAATCCTATTGCCCGTGTACTGTGTTTACTTAAGTATTGTTGTAATTTGGTTGTAATTGCGACTATAATTAATTTTCAATTAATATTATTATATATTTAATTATTTTTTAGTTAGTAAAGGTGTTGATAAGTTTAATTAGTAAATATTTAGTGATGATTAGTATATACGTAAAACTAAAAAGATTAGGGAAGAAATTGAAAAAAAGAATCCAGAGGGCTTGCAGATTGGTCGTAATTTGGGTTTTGTATGTGGATTAAAATGAATACTTCTCTTTCTCTTTCGGTTATTTATTTTCCCACCGATCAACCGAAACGGCGCATGGGCTGTCGGCCAGCCCTCACCTCCGTCTCTTTCGTGCCGCTCCTCTTCCTTTTCTAAAATCAGGAGCGATCTGCTTCTTCCCGTCGCTCACTTTTACGTCAAGGAATGGTTCGATCTTTCTTGTACCCTCCATTTCAATTTCTTCCATTTGGGCTGTTGATCGTTTCTACTTGGAGAAGTAGAGGCTTTTTGGCTTTAGATCCCGTTCCCCGTGTGGAGGTTCCTTGAATTTCTAAATCCCTCTTTCCATTTCGCAAATTTCTGTAAGTTTCCTCGTTGGGTTTCCTTCTCATTTACTTGCAAATGCAATCGCTTTTGCAGTTGCAGGGGAGTGCATCGCGGTAGTGGCGATTTTGATCCGTGTATCGGTTCTAGGTACCGTTTCTTTTGTTGTTCAATTCAATTGCCCCTTTTGGTCCTTTTTTTACAATTAGGTAGAATATATTTTTCTGAGATTTTTTTTGCATTTATTTAATAAAAATGCATTCTTGTTTTCATCTGATGAATTATTTGGGACAGACAAATTTTTTTTTTCATTCCGTTAATGCATTTGTTTATAGACCGCTTCAGTCCTATCGTGATGATTGAATAAGAAAATCATAATTAAAATAATGTATTTTGGCTCTAAGGCAATGCATTAGGACCATCTTCGAAAAAATTTCCTAGATAAACTTAAAGCACAGTAGTCATAAATTCATCAAAAAAAAAGTTTTCGCATATGGATATATCCATGATGATTACACATTCTAAGCTATTTAATGATATTTATATTATTGTGGATGAATATATCCATAATGAGAAAATGTAAATTTTTGAATGGATGGCGCTATAGTAATAAGAAAATCTATATTTTCTCATTGTAGATATATTCATCCACGATAATATTGATAACGTTGGATAGCTTAAAATATATAGAGCATCATAAATATGTCCATAAAAAAAAAAAAGAAAATTTTGGCCATTTGACTACTGTGCTTAGGATTTTTTGGGCAGGCTCCTGGGAAATTATTTTACTGACGGTGAAGTAATCTGGTTTCTAGTTGAATTTTCGTGTGAAATTTCTGTTTGTTAAACATTTTTTTTATTAACTAGCCATTGCATTAGGGAAGCGTCGAAGGAGTTATCATCATCATTGAGGCTTCTCTACTGCTAATATAGAAGATTCATACACAGCTTGGGCTTGACTTCCTTTCAACGTTAATTAGACTTGTAAGCCCAAGTTTGACATTTCTCGGAACTTCCCTAAATGCTAACAGAATAGTAATTCCAGAGGAACAAATGTGCAGAGTTGTGTAGGGAACTAAATTAGATATTTGACTAACTTAATACTTGAATTGTTCTGTAGCGTGAAATTCTTGAGTTTAACAAGGAGAGCTGACAGAGTACCGTTTAATGGCCTCAGAAAACGACATATTTGACATCTCAGGACCATTACATCTGACTTCTGTCAACTGGTACGCAGTCCTCCAACATTCTCACGATAATTGTTCTCGCCAAATCAAATTTGGATGTCTTGGAATTTGCACAACAGTAGATATTGGTTTTTCTTTTTTTTTTTTGCTGATTTAGTTTAACTTGAGCTTTTCTCTTTTTTTCGTTGATCCATTTAAAAGGAATTGCACACATCACCGGAGATCAGTTGCTGCTTGTCTTGTTCAAGGTATCTATATAGCAGAGCTTGATAGGCAATTGAACCGCAAGGGCAATGAAGCCATTGCGCCTCCTTGGTGGGAGTCCTTTCATTTTGAACAAACCAGCACACTTGTCGATGATGCTGATTCTTCAATCTTTGGTGCCATTTACAAATTCAACCCGCCTCCTTACTCCAAAGATTCTTCACTTCAAGATGCTCCAAATTTTGTCATTGCTTTCAGAGGTACGATAACTAGGAAGGACTCTTTAGCCCGAGATGGCTTATTGGATCTCAAAATCATCAAAAGTGGCCTTCATCAAACTTCCCGGTTTCATATTGCAATGCAAGCTGTTCGGAACGTTGTCTCTGTTGCAAAAAGTTCAAATGTATGGCTGGCTGGCCATTCATTGGGGTCAGCCATTGCAACACTAGCAGGCAAGAATATGGCCAAGACGGGAATACTTGTGGAGACTTTTCTCTTCAATCCTCCTTTTGTCTCAGCTCCAGTTGAGAAGATCAAAGACAAGTCTGTGAAGCAGGGAATTCGGCTTGCAGGCAGTTTCATAACAGCTGGACTTTCAGTTGCCTTGAAAAAAGACAATGAGAAATCAAGGCTGGTGGATTCTTTCGCCCTTCTATCGACATGGATGCCTCGCCTTTTCGTGAATCCAAATGATTATATCTGCTCAGAGTACATTGGCTATTTCGAACACCGAAAATTCATGGAGAAGCTTGGAGTTGGAAGCATCGAGCGGCTGGCAACGCAGAACTCCATAGGAGGTTTGCTCCTAGGCGCATTTGGACAAGACTCTGACCCCTTGCACCTTCTTCCATCGGCGAATCTGACGACAAATCTAAGCCCTTCCCCCGACTTCAGGGCTGCGCATGGTTTACACCAGTGGTGGAGGGCAGACCTGCATCTGCAATCTAAGAAATACCATTATGGTTGACAGTGGATAAGTATAAAATGATTATTTTAATGTAAGGCAACAACCGCTGCCTGACTCCCTTGTGCAGTGATTACGAATGGTTCTGTAGCTTTGTGCACGAATGATGGAGTTCAAGCGGATCAATGAGAGGTTCGACAATTACTTCGTTCGTTGGTTTCTTAATTCTTTTTAAACTTAAATTATATTGATTTGGCAGTGAGAATAGCTATCTCATTATCTTTTGGAACAGATTTTGTTTGTACGAACTGTATATAAAGAGTATTAAAATAGGTAAAAACCTAAATCTCATGCGTGTTTGTTTCGGTTTCTGCTTCATAGTACAATCGAGATATGCAATAATGGGAAGTTTAAATCTTATGGCTTGGTTCTTAATTTTTTTTAGTGTGTGTATATTAATAGGTTAATATATTAGCCCAATATTATATGCTCACAGAGGATATTCTATTTCACATGTATAAATATGATAATAATAATAATAATATAGTTGAGTGAGTGATGATTGGTAGAACAAGTTTATTAAATAGACTCGTAATTTTCCTATATGGATTTTACTTAGTCGACCTGTTAACCCTGAGACATAATGCAATATAGTCGTGAAGTGATGCTCAATAAGTTTAAATTATCTTATCTCACATAAGAGAAAATCCAACCTGCCTTCCGGAACTAAACGTTTAAAAGGGAATAAAATTTTTAATTCATTAGTTTTATCTGATTTGCCTTGCAAAATGCTAAAGTTAGCAAGCTTCAATTTATTTGTTTTCAATTAGTTTTATCTAACAGACCTGGCAGAGGCAGAATTATATTTTAAAATATTAACGAGAGTAATAATATATTTTTATTAAATTTTTGTATACTATATGATATGTATGTTTGTTTTAGTTTTAGTAAGAATAATTACTCACATTTTTAATTGTTGTATTAGAACATGTACAAGTGTACGCTATTTAAATAAATAGAGAAGAACATATTTCGTCGATGAGTAGCACGTGGCAATCACTAAAAGCTATTGGAGAATGCATTTACAAAGAACTTAAATAAAAAAAAAAACGTAAATTAAATACAATGCTTCAATCAAGTACGTCGACTATAAATTTTGATATGTTGTTTTCCATTTATATAATAGTCGACTAAGTATCTACGATAATCTCATAAATATTTTGTTTATAACGTGATATTGGGTTAAATACTTATGACAAATTGCATGTTAAATTTAAATACGAATAAATTTTATATACTAAAATAAAAATACCAGAATAATTTGTGTCATAATGCAATTTACAAGAAGAAAAGTTAATTGCTTGTGGTTTTAGCCACACATTGTAGCAAACTTCTTGCTGGATGGAGATGACAATTAACATGTTTAATCGGCGAAATTCGCTAACTTCCTAATTTAAAGCATCCAAGTTTAACGAACAAATACCACGGCACCGAATAAACATCCTATTTAAATAATTTACAGAAAACATGAACCATATGACTTAACCTCCGTTTTCATTGTGCTCATGCCTCATTGAACGTTTTCTACATTATACGTATTTATTGTAGAATTTACGAATGATGAAATACACAATGGCAAAATAAATGGCACGGCGAGATAGCACAATAGTTCCCAATAAATGAATTCACACAAAAAAGAGAACTGCCAAAGAGGCAGCCCAACGGCAAGGGCCTTTCAATATAGTTGGGGATGATGTAAAGGATAAACAGTAAAATATATGATTTTTGTCTGGGGCTTATCAACATGTGTAAATTAAACATATGCATATGTAATAATATGAACAAACATATACTAAACAATATATATATATATATATATATATATATATATATATATATATATGTTAAAGGAGATGCATAAATCTTCAAATAACAGATAAATTACACTTGAACTCATCATCGTCGATGCATCAAAAACGGAGTGAGGAAAAGGGAGAAAAAAAAATAAAGCTATGCCTTCACTGGGACAAGGGATAGAAGGCGGTGAAAGAAGAAAAGGCATCAATCTAAATTAATTATATTTATCATTCTTCATCGTTCCAAATCATGATAAGAACTCACTAGCAAATCATGAAAAGAACTAACTAAACACTACGAGTTGGCAACATGCTTCCCCATCTTATTGAATGACCATGGAATGTCTAAATTCAGAGTCATGTTAACATAACCCAACTAAGTTCAAATTTAACATACCATAATACACAGGGCTTAATAATTTTTTTTAGCAATGCAAGAATTTTAAAAAAAAAACTAAAATACAAAAGTATATAAAAACATCACTGCTATGATGGTTAATGATGTTGTAGTCGTAACAATAAAAAAAGTAGGCAATGACTTGCCATTCCGCATCATTTTTCTTCTACTATCATGATCTGATATGTAGTTCTCTGGTATTTGCAATCATATAAAGTATAAACCACCATGGTAAGGTATGGGTCAATAACTTTTATGGATGATTGCCAGTCGAGCGTGTAATATGGATATGAAGGCCTCATTTGCAACTTTCTTCAAGAAGTCCCGTCTCGTCAAGACCTCTGATTAGTGTAGTTATAATCTAGAGAAAGTTATTCTGAACTAATCTTTTCAAGTCTTCTAACCGCTGAATGACCTTTGGGTTCATCATGTCCCTTGCCTCTTTTATAAGTGTACCTTCTCTACTGAAATGGTAAGCATCTACCACCGTACCAATCCATGTGTACAGTGCCTCTGGAGTTCTGCAAGATTAGTACATACTTCAAAAGGTACTTGATGGGAAAAATAAATAGAAGGTGAGAAATATGACTAAGCTTCTTCTAAATACACAAGACTCACGTGTATAGACAATCAACATTCTTTCCTTCCAATTCATCTCCGGGTGTAAATGCGTCTTTTAGTGCAGATAACTGTTCCTCAGTATCCTCAATTGTGAGAAGATACTTCAGTATCCTGATTTCCTTTGGCATAAGTCTCTGCAGATTCCCTACAGCAGTCTTGTATAAATGGTATAGCACGTCCTTTACCTGGGCATAGTTGAAAAAAAAAAAGGAGAACAAACATATTAAAAATCAATTGGGAAAGAGCAATTCTAATAGAACTATACATGGACGCATGAAATTTGCTTTTCCTGTTCAGATCCAGAAAGAGAAAAGTGAGCTCAACAGATAATGGTCCAAACAAACATAACAAACCCCTTCTATGTTGTACAATTAATGAAATGATTATCAATTTTCATACCTCATCTTTCATCATGTTTGATTCTTTAGCAGTTGACCAAGCTTTTGTGATCATCAACATCAATGCAGAATCAAGTTCTTTTTTCTCAGCTAGAGCATCGATCTTCCTGCAGGCAGCATCTACAGTGGGTGAACTGACTATATCATTGAACTTCAGCTCAGCTGCATTTAGGGCCTCAATGCTTTGTGATGCATTGTCATACGCTTGTACAGCAGCTAAACAAACATTTCCTAGTCTTGCCAGATCTGTTGAACGTAATTAATTAATAGTTATTTCCGTTGACTCCAAAAAATTGTCCAGAAAAGGAGGAGCAGTATAAGCATTCGGTGAGACAGTCACAACAAAACCTCCTAAATCACACTAATCACCAAAACCAAAGCTTAGTGGATAATGTTGCCGTTGCAAAAGAATCAACTCTGAACAAGTAAATAGTAGATGTTTCAACATATATATATGTATAGTTTTTTTTATTAATCAGTCATCATCACTAAATTACATACCTGGTGATAAAACAAAAAATAAAAATAATGTAGAGTTACACTCTTCTTATCCATATCCACTAGTAAATTGGGCTGCTCTCTCTGAAATTAGACAATACCTATCCAGAGGATATATTAGCAACACAAAATCTAATAAGTGAACAAGATATGTTAAATAAAAAAAAGTTTCCTATTTGCCATGAATTGTAGGACAATATTCTATTGTTGCAACAATTTTCGTAATAAAATGGCGATGGATACGTTGCAACAAAAATCCAAAAATAAAACTGGTATACCATGAAGGAGAAAAGGCAATAACATTGCTAGCAGGAAGAAACATTTTACAGCAAGGTAATTTTTGATATACTACATTACAAAGTTGGGTTTAGCCTTACCATTTTGCTTTGATGGTTCGTCATAATAGGATTCTGCTACTGTATGAAGATGTATAAAGAATTCCTTTGTGAAATCCTTCCGACGCTTTGCTATGATAACACCTATTTCATCAGGTGATTCTTTAATAGCTTCAAGAAGTTCATTATGTCTTTGTACATCATCATCAATCTAAGTAATCAAACGGGAAAACATGGTCAGAAAATACCATAAAATTAGTCTAAGTTGAATTATCGACAGATGAATAGATGAATTATAGGTAGGTTATTTACATGGAGCATTGCTCATCAAACCTATTGCACGCTTTCAAAAGCAACAAGTAAAAAAAAAATCAAAGATATGTAAGTGTGCCTAAGAGACACAGGATGAAGACTATTCACCAATAAGGTGCAAAACTACCTCCTTCAACTTCCTACTCAGTCGAAGAAGCTTGTGCTTCATCCCAGGATCACTCTCACTATTGGCTTTTTCATGGCATCGTTTGTAAAAATGTGGCCGGATACTACTCCATTCTTTACTGAAAGCCAACAATTTTCTCCAATCAGTTGCAGTCGGCTTATCAACCATGAACACTTCAATAAGCTTGTCAGAAACTCTGGCCATCTTAGAATCATCTATAATACCTGGGCCACTGATACCATCATCTACTCCCTTATCATCTTCAGGGTACTCTTCACAAACAGTCAGATCCTTCGAGTCCCTAACGTTCGATGAGAAATTTTCGGTAGAGCTAGTTGGCGCCATCGTCATATCACCCCGTGCTGCAACAAAACCACTTAATATTCAGACATTATTTGAGTGAACCGACAAGCTAGAACTAATCAGGCGTTCCAATCTTCTACAAAAAAAACCACTTAATATTCAGAAATTCTAATCATTCAAAAAAAAGCAGCATCGGGCGCAATGATTCTGGAAAAATAGCATTTCCAGCACTCTATCTACTCTAGAATAATTTAAATTAGCTAGCAAAGTTTGGAAATAAAATTACGTGCTCAAACTAAGCAAACACGCAGAGTCGGGAAGGCTAATCTTTATCCAAAAATGCAACAAATTCCGTATGGTTACCTACCTCTAACTAGGATGGAAGAGGACATGCCTTCTCTTCGGCGATTGGATTGTGTTGGGAGTATTCTCGCAGAGATGATGGGCAACGAAGAAACACAACTGGAAATCGACCACTTCGTCCGATGAGAGTTGATCGGAAATGGTAAGGAGGGCCGGAGAAGGGAGAAAGAAAGCACTTCCATGGTCGCTCGATCGTAGGGTTTCCAGGGTTTGGACTTTGGACTCCATGGAACCATATATCTGGGCGGAAGAAGTATCGAGATGAGACTGGTCGTTGTAACGGTGCTTAGTGTATCGCGATACTCTGCAGGTTTGTAACGCTTCTTGCACCGGCTTACACACAAAGTGATATAAATATGATAATACAAAAATAAAATAAACAAGAATTCCGACCTACTCGCCGGATTAATCGCCGTCGCCGGAAGAGCACCACCGCCCACACAGCCGCCGGTCCCGTTCCCACCACCTTGCTGCTTCAACAAGAGGTTGGGGGGATGGAAGCGACCTCGTCATTCTCCATTGCCCCATCGGACATCGACATTCCACCCTATACCATCTGCTCCGATGCCTCGGAGGGCCAGCGGGGGAACGAAAGGAGGCGCCTTCTTCTTCGCGTTTCCCTTCACCTCTCGCGGCTTCGGCGTCTGCTTGTGGCCGTCGAGTTTTATTAGATTGGATGGATTCTTCATAGAGTTTGACCAGTTCTTTATTGCATTTAACTAGATTTTGACAATTCTTGACCCCACCTTTGACATGAACAAGATATAATTTTTCCCAAAATATAAGTATATATATCTTCACCCTTTCGCAACTCTCAGTGTGTGTGGCAATGGCTACATCTCTCTCCCTCACTCCTCAGTTCCCCTTCACACATCGCCCATCTCCTCCTTCCAGTCCTCATCTTCTTCAAGCCAAGCCACTCCATAAATCTGCCCTTGTCCCATCCTTTTGTTCATCTTCTTTCGCACAGGCGCCGACTCATCCAATTGTAGCCCAGGAAACAGCAGCGGAGGAAGAAGAGAGCTCCGCCGCTCCTACTCAACCTGAATCACTAATTTCTGCGACAGAAGATCCCCAATTCAGGTACTGTTCCTTTTACATTCATTGTGTGTTCATCCATGCCTTTGTTTTATGATGTCTTCCTTGTGTTCTGGGCGATTCCAGAAATTCTTTTAATGCCTGAGCTGCCGAGTTATGTAAACGATCCTGAATATGAGTATTTTGGCTATTTAAGTGTATCTTTTGGAGGTTTTGAATCAATCAGCTAGAAGTAATTATTTGGAGCTGAATATCCACAAGCTATGACCTAATGCTATCCTAGTTAAACAATCTGCATGATTTCGATTCTGACCTAGAAAACTACTGTGGTATTATTTCATTTGAGAGGAACTACTCGCAAGTAACTATGTGTATTTATATTCCATTACATCTAGTCCTTAGGCCCTGCCCTTTCCTTCTGGCTTTTGTTTGTTAATTTCAAAGGCTTATTTAGTTTACATGAGTTTTATTCACTTGATAGCATGAATCTTCATTCCCTGCATTTTAACACCACCATTATCTATAATTTTAGGTGACTAGAAATTCCATATCTTGGATCGACTTCAATGGAGAGCCCTATAATTTCTACACTTCCATTGTATTACATCAATTGAACTCTGGAAAGAATCCAGTCTCTTACATGTCTTTTCAGCAAGACCTTGAAAATTATCTTTTAGTTAATACTTCAATTTATCTCATCACTTTTGCTTTCTTGTGGCAGGTTAAACTATAGGAAGTATGCGGGGCTTCCTAATCTATGAAAAAAATATAGTTGTTGAAAATGGAATTCGTTTGTTTATTAGTTTCCTCTGCCTTCTTTTTCTAGAATCGTTTGATTTTAGGTTAATGATGGAAAACATAACGCAAGCCTTTTGAGTTTTGACTGTATTGTTTATCTTTCTGGTTAACTCTTTTATCATGTACTAGCTATGTGAACATACTGGTTTTTGTTACCTGAGGACATAGTATTCTTGTCTGTTTGGTTTTCTGCAGCAACTTGTTATATTAAAGCAAAGCAAATATTTTGCTACCTAAATCATTGATAGTGTAAGATTTTGTTTCAAGGGGCTGCAAAACATGTGGAAAAGAAGAAATTGAGAAGGGTTGCAATGGCGAGGGACGAATTCAGGGTGGGATAGCTACTGTCCCTGGCTTTGGCTGGTGGCCGATAAAAGCATTCAGGCCTTGCCCAGGGTTTGTGGCATCCGGTGGGAGATATAGGAGGAAAGGGCAAAGCATGGACGAGGTTGCATTTGGCAGGGGAGGAAGAGATATTCCTACCGAGAATGCAGAAAGGTTGAACTCAAGGTACAAGTCAAGATGCTTTTATGATTTCTTCTTAACTTCTAAACATTCTCGGTGTAAAAAAAAAAGAAAAAAGAAGAAAAATCTTCACTAAGCAAGAATACCATCTAGTACAGTTTATCAATTGGTTTTGCTTACTCTTTCCAGTTGCATTATGTTCTCCAGAGATGTCATAATTTACCACAATGTTATACATCTAGTCCAGTTTATCACTTGGAAGTGACTAGTTCATTCTTTAGGGGGGAAAGTTGACATGTCTCTTTATTATATGAAATGCTACCGAATGTGCCTTCGGAATCTGTAACATGTCAACTGCAATCTAACGTAACTATTCTGTACTTTCGACATACATGAAAATATAGTGAGACAATATTTTGGAATTGCAAAATAGTGATATTTTCAATACGGTCTCTTTTCCATTATTTTGAGCGCTATAATGAGCTTGGTATTTAGGCTATGTTCTATTGGATGGAATCCACAGTGGAAAGAATGAAAATTGCAATGAATCTACCCAGAACATAGTCTTAATCTTGCATGCAGAAAAAGAAGTGATGTATTTATTAACTCATTACTATGCTATAACCCATTATGTACAAAGTTCTACATGCTTGTTCGACATTTAATTTAGTTTTTGATTCATGTAGAGATGAAAGGTGTGGATGTTGTGTTTGAGATATTAGTATCCTAAAAGAATTTGTAGCTTGGTTTTGTTAATACCCTTGATTTTGGTCTTGCAAAAATAAGGAACATATTAGTATTCATTTCAACGGTCCATGAACCAAAAAGTATACGTCCCTTTTTTTTCCTGATCGAGTGAGAATAATTGTATGTACTCTTGAATTGGATGATGCTGATTTCTTTTTCTACCACATTTAATTTTCAGCATGCTGATGGTTATTTGTCTTCTCCGTAACGCAGCAAACAAGGAAAAGAACCTAAGAAACTGAAGGGATGAAAACAATCATGTTTTACTCTGACTGCAGTGGAGGAGCAATCAAACAAGAACAGATTGTCACAATAGCAAGTTTGCATGATGCTTCAAAATCATATTCATGACGTGACGGGTTGATTTGTGGCACTTAAACACTTTGAATCGATTAAACCAATAATTCCTAGTGCCAGTGTAGTTGTATTTGCAGCAAGAAATGCTTCTATCATGTAGTCGTTTCATATGAGCAGTGAAAAGTTGTTAGCTGCTCTTCGTATAGATCTTGTCGATGTCCTACTCCTTTACGTGTAGCTCCATTGCCTTGAAATTATTTATTGTTTCTCTATGAAAGTTGTATCTAGCATTAGTCAAGGAATTTATAAGGGTTCGTGTTGAACGATACACGTTTCTTGATTTCTTTTAAATTCAATAGTCCTCGCATCTCATTTGATGAGCGATAACTAAGGAGTGTTGGTCTTCTTTCTAAAAAAAAGAGTGTTGGTCTTCTGACTATGAGCTTCGTACTTGACGCAAGTGTTTGTACTCTTCGTGATCTCAACAGTCCTCGAATCTCATCTGATGGGCGATAACTAAGGAGTGTTGGTCTTCTTTCTGAACAAAAGAGTGTTGGTCTTCTGACTGTGAGCTTCGTACTTGACGAAAGTTGTTGTACTCTTCGTGATCTCATAGATAACCAGAACACTATTCATATGTCTTCAAATTAGAAGAGTAAAATGATGCAAAAGAGGCAAACTTGAATAGCTTGATTGTGCTAGGTTTAACTGCTTATTTTTAGGAAGAGAAAATTATTTTAGAACCTTTATTCCTGTCATAGTACGACAGAAATAAAAATATATAACCTTGCCGCGTTAGGGATCAGCATTTAATTAAAAAGGCATCTTTTTCTCTCCCAGTTTTGGATTACAAAAGTACAATCACCCCCAATAACATGGGTGTACATTAAATTACTTCTAATTAACTAGACGAGTCATGAAGCATTTTGTATGCTGTATGGAGAAATACGGAACCAGGAAACATGCCAAATGAGCTAGACGAACTAAGAAAAGAAGATACAAAGACCTTTCTCAGTTACCAAAAACCGAATTGAGTCACGAATAACAATATCATTTGCTCTGTATGGCTTTCCAATTCCTTTACAAAATAGCATTTGATACATTGTTAGAGGTATTTGCTTGCAACTGAGTTGTATAACCTTCTATTGTGTTTCACTAGCCTAAAGCATCTTTTTTTGCCAAGTTGAAAAATGGTTGCAGACAGCAAAGAGGATCCTTAAAATTGGTCGACTGCCAAGCGATGTGTAGAAGCAGCAACATGGATTCAAACACTGAAATTCTGAATCAAAGTGTGAAATTGAATGAATCAGTGAATCAGAGTTGTACAAACAATATATATTATTCCCTTAACTTATATTCTTATTTTGTAGAACGCCATTCCTTTACATTCATTAAAACAACATGTTTTTTTTTGACAACTCTCTTAGACATCTGTGGATGTTCATGCGGCGTTCAAAATGATGTTCATAGGAAAACCACTTTTCCTGTTTCCTCTCATCATATTCATCCTCTTCTAACTATGAAAATCATTTTCATGAAAATTTCCTGGTGCTGCATGACCATAGTAAGATGACTAGGTGTCATCTTAGTATATTGAACGAGTAGCATCAGAACCCCACTTTTGAAACAATAATGATCGGTGTAATTACCTTTTATAGAACCATGCAGGGGCCGGAAATTTGGAAGAGATACAATCATACAAGGTAGGGAAAGGCTCGAAGAAGCTTAACCAGATTAGTCAACCAATATTGCAGAATTACTTAAAAGCAGGAATAAGAAAAACAGAGGTCGAAATGTATTAAATAAAATTTTAAAAAAAAAGTAGATTATGTAGTCATGCTAAGGCACAAAATGGATTATCCAATGAATTATCAGAAAAATTATGCAGCACATATCCTCCCAAGTTAAGACGCAATATTATCTCGAAAAGAGCATTTTACAAATTACTCTGAAGCATGATTACCTGATAGCTTGGGGGACAGTCTCACAGTTGGTTAAGTGAAATAAACTTTCTTTCCATTATCTTCATTAAACACTGTTTACTAGGAGAGAAAGGATGAGGGAAAGGATGGACACAGGCATTTTCTCTCGTTTACTAGGGCAGATGGATCCAACGAAGGAAGGAAGGAAACGAAGCTATTTTCCTTCGATTTACAATTTGCCCGAACGACACCTGCTCACCTTGCTGGCGCTGCCTCGCCGACAATCCTCTCTCGCTCGCCGCCGCCTCTTCGGCTCGCCACCGTTCACCTCGCTGCAGATCCGACGATCCTCTCTCGCTTGCCTGCTACCACCTCCGCGAGCGAATGTTTTCCTCAACTCAACACGTGCTTTGCACATGATTCACCAGCCCTCTCCTCCCACTCTTTCCCTTCCCTCTCTAAATCCTTTCCTCCTATCTTTCCATCCACTCTAGTAAACAGGGTGTAAAGATTTTCACCTCATATGCAATTAGCTAAAATATCCTTTCAAAACCCTAAAATTTCAAAATTGCTCAAACTTCATTGGGCTGAAGATAATGTCCTCAAACTTCATATGTTTATTGGAAGTGTGATTTTTTACATAGTTATAAATTTCTTTTTAAAAAATGTTATTTCTAAAATTAAAAGAATCTCTATTTGAACCAAATTTATAAAACTGGTCCATATCACCAGCACGGGCAGCCAATACAAATACCAATCCGGGCCAATGCATCGGTGTGAACTGATATTTAAAATTTGGTTTAAAATATTTTATAGAAAGTTAAATAAACATATATTTTTTAAAAGAATATACGCTTACTTTTGGCTAGTAGAAATCTCAGCATACTTGGCATGCTTTTGCACATGTCTGGTCACGCCTAACACTGTGTTTACTTGGACGGATGGAAAGTACAAAGGAAAGAAAAGAAAGAAAGGAAAAATAGATGGATGGAATATGTTACAAGTTTTTCTTCCTTGTGATTACTTATAAGGAAAGAAAGTTTGAAGGATTGATATATACACTCTAATTTTTATTTTTTTAACTAATATTATATATATACTAATAATATTAAATAATTATTAAATACTAAATATTAAATACAAGCACCGATAGTGAGGATAAGCAGCGGCGGTAAGAACGAGTAATGGTGGTAAGAATGAGTAGTGGTGGTGAGCTCGAGCAGTGGCGACGAGCCCTAGCCACGACAACAAGGACAAGTAGTCGAGGAAAGCTTATAGTGAGCAAGGACGAGTAACGATGCAGTGAAAATCGAGATGTGAAATCAGTAAAGTTGAGATGTAATTTTAGCTTTTCGCCCGGATCGGGCGAAAAGCAAATGGAGGGATTAATGTCTATCTTTCCCGCTTACTTTCCCTTCTAAACTATCCATCCGCCCAAGTAAACAAGCCTATATTCTTTTCCTTCCTACTTTCTTTCCTTTCCTTCTAGCTTTCCCCCCAAGTAAACAAGCCCTAAATGTCGTGCCATGATAGTTAAGGCAGCAATTCCCAAACCCAAAGGAAAAATTGCTAGACATGAGTGCTGCCTTGCATATGAAATCTCTAGGCAGGGCGTTGCCTAGGATTTTTCTCTAATCTCCAGACCCAACTTGGTTATGGCAAGGGTCTTGTTGGCTTGACAGCTGCTCCAATAAGGCACATCAATAGTTGATTCATTTCATGCAGGTTACAGGACTGTTCATTTGACATTCTACTGTTTGGTTATACTTTATGTTTAACAATTTTTTTCTTCATTAGAAAAGCAAATATGTTTGTGGAAAGTCTCTTCATCTTTCATTCTCAAAATGATCAATTACAATTTTTTTTAAAAAAAAACATATGCCATTTCTTTGCCACGTAGTTGTCTACATTATCTCCTACATGTCATAAACTAATGTGTTTCCTTCATGGTGCAATCTTTAAAATCATCAACTCATGATTTAGTTTGGACTTGTAGATAGTATATGAAAAGGTTATCATAACCAGGTCAAAACAACAGATGCACAGAAAAAAAAGGAACAAACTTCGAGTGTTCGACAGCTTTTGCTGAACCTTAGCATATAAAGGAAACATGAATCTGCAGATTCAACAGAAAATATTCTAAGGGAGGAGGGACAGGGAAAGAGAGAGAGATACCTTTTGCAATTTCTGTGCAGTCTCCCTAAGGTAATTTTCATACTCTTCTTTTTTGAGGGCGAACATTCCTTTAACTTGATTCAGTAACGTTTCTTCTCTTTTCTTATCTTCAATGAACCTTTCTTTCTTCCAGTTCATAAAAGTAAGCTGCTTTTCAATCTCAACAACATCTACCGGTAGTCTTGATATCCCAGAACATACTGGGAACCTTACCTCAATATCTTTCCTAAACCAAATAAAATTAGTTAGCAAGATTCATATAATATACAATAATCCTGAGGAGAAAATAGCCATGTGGATAATTTAAACTCATATGCTTCACTAAATGGACAAAATGATGATTGCAAAATTCTGGAAGAGATTCGTTCTGTTTTTTTTTTTTTTTGACAAAAATAATTACATGTATCAGCAAATTATACTAGTATTACCTGCCACCTAGATAAAATAGACCGCTGCTTTTCATTATACCGCCATCTAAAGAGATTGCACCTTCACTTATATAAGGCATTGCATTTTGCATTTCAGATCTGGTTTTGTACACTTGCAAGCAAGAAAATAAGTTATAAAATAGAGTCTCTCGAAGTCCATGGCCATTAGATGTGACACAAGCCAAGTGCTTATGATCCAGATTGATCATATTAACAGCAAAGCCTATAAATCCTGGCGGAGGTTCCCCATTAGGTAACCTTGGCTTAAATAAAGAAAGTTTCTTTTGTGGATCTTCAGGCACAAATTCACCAATATATAGTCTGCAAAAAGAATGAAATTGTTTATTTGAATGGTATTCAACTCCTTATGTACACATAACTAAAAGGCGAGAAGAATATACTACCAATTTCATTGAAAAGCCACGAGTTCAAACCTTAGTTTCTCAAGACAAAAGACAAGGAATCTTCCATCTATAGGTCTTCCAATAGACTTGCCAAGACCATGAACACCAAACCTCTCAATAATGCCATCCTTGTCATACTTCTCAAAGGCTACAACACCTTCACATGTCTTGCAAACTATACCTAGCATATTCTCTAGTCCCAAGTACTCTGAGAAAAGTCTGATAGACATATGGGAGAAGAAAACATGGTGTCTCAAGTTATTTAGAGCATGTTCATAGATATAAATGTGTAAATCAGCATAAATTACTCTACCTGCTAAGGTTCTCATCGTTAACTTTCCCAAGTGTTGCCACTAAACCTAGTACATCTTTGATTAAAGGTATGTTAGATACTTGCAGAGAAGGGTGATTTTTCAACTGGTATATTACTCGAGCAGCGGTTTTCTCCTGCTTTAGTATGTTTTCAATTGTCTGTTTCTCAGTTTCTGCAGGAGAAAGAATATTTCCTTCCGCATCTTTTGAATGATACATACCAAGATAAACTGAGGAAAAATTTTTTATCATAGGAGAAGACTTGGATCAATCCATATGTAATAAGATGGTAAGAAAAAAAAAGAAAAACAGAAATGGTTCCCCAAAAGATGCTGGTATACATCTTTCTTCTTAAGTTGTAGGCTAAAAGTGAGAGGAAATTACGTTGCTACTCAACCTTGCATATCAAGAATTGATTCCTCGGTTCTACAAATTTGAGTCTTGAGAAACTTCAGATTGTCCTCATGATGTTTAACTTTCAGGCCCAGCTCCTGCAAGCAATCTTCTAGTTTCTGTATGGTCAATAATAAGAATCACAGCATATTTAGATCCCAAAACCACAATAAAAAACAACTGAAGCCAAGAAGCTTACTTGTAAGGAAAATCATATAATATTTACAAATATTAAGGCCACAGAAGAACTGCAAGGGACCATGTTCACATTTATTAATAACAAAATTGTGGAGCTCAATCTTGGGCGTTTGTGATCAAGCTAGTTTGTTAGAAAAACTTCTTGAATTTGTGGCCCAAGCTGAAACTTGGATCATACTTTGGTGCATACAAATGGGATACACTATTCACCAATGAAACTCCTTATCCATATATTTTGTGTATTATACATACTTCTAATTGAATACATAAAAAACATGTATGCAATTACTAATATGAGAATTATTTTTATGCAAATATATAATTTACATACTTGAATACCTTTTCTTAATTGGAATAATATTGCAGCGCCGCATTTATTATTAAAAGAGGAGGAAAGAACATACGAAACGATTGCAGAGCATTTTTTTATAAATATTAAGGAACGAGCTACCCTATGTTCGAGCTTGTTCTTGTATCTTATGAACTTATTTTAGTGTCCAAACTCCAAAATTTATCTGTTTAACTTAGCAATCGAAAACTAAATTTGTTCATGATCGTTTAGTTTGTCTTCATCCAATAGCAAGAGAAAGGGCACACCAAAGGCTCAAAATTGATAATTCTGCTAACCTGGGTATTGTTTCTTATGAAGTCCAGACTGAGGAGCTGGCAATCAGTTGTTTCTGTCTGTTGCATTGCTCGGCTGCAGTGCTCGACTCCACCAGCAGCAATTTCTGAAACGGCACAAGAGCACACCGCAACCAAATACAGGGGACGAAATCTGGGAAGAAATAAATATAGAAGAGGAAAGAAAAAGGAGAGGAAAGAAAAAGGAGAGAGAAGAAAAAATATCACGTGAGTTGCACGTGATCACAAGGAAGAAAGAAACGCAGGGAAGGAGGAGAGGCGGCGGTGCAGGCGGAGCTGCCGGAGGTTGGCGAGGCTGGCTGGGAGGAGGAGGATGGCGATGAGGCGAGGCTGGCTGGGAGGCTGGAGGGCGAGGAGGGCGACGCGATGATGGCTGACGAAGATGGCGATGAGGGCGACCGAAGGTTGGCGAGGCTAGCTGGGAGGCTGGCTGGGAGGAGGAGGATGGCGACGACGCGAGGATGGCTGGGAGGCTGGCGAGGGCGACGCGAGGGTGGCTGAAGAGGATGGCGATGGCCGATGAGGGCAACCGGAGGTTGGCGAGGCTAGCTGGGAGGCTGGAGGACGAGGATGGCGATGAGGGAAACCGGAGGTTGGCGAGGCTAGCTGAGAGGCTGGGAGGAGGAGGATGGCGCGGAGGCTGAAGGGCGACGAGAGCGAGGTGAGTAGGGCGACGCTGAGGCTGGAACAACCCAAAGGAGCAGGTGATACGTCCCCGATTCGGGGAGAAACTAAAGCGACGGAAAACAAACAGTTTTTTTTGGAAAAAATTTGGCAGCGAGGTACCTTAATCTTGCAAGTGAGAATCTTAATGCGGGAGCGTGAAGTTTGATGCAGCGAGGATTTCACGATAGCTGAACTGATTTCATGAAACCTTAACTCTTATCTAACCCTAGGTTTAAGTCAATTTCACGAAACCTCCGTCAACTCACACGAAATCAAGTCTAAGTTAGGGATTTTACAAAAGCTGGAAAAACTCTCGCCCCACTTTCCTTCCGGCGACACCTATCGCTCGTCTCTTCTTCACCGTGTGAGCGACACTTCCGGTGACACTTTCCTCCTGGCGACTCTCTTCAACGGTTCGCCGAACATTCGTCGACTCTCTTCAGCGGTTCTCGGCTACTCGTCGGCTCTTTCCCATCAAAGTTTCCACGGTGATCATCCCTCCTCGGACACTGTCTTGTAAATTTTCAACCTTTGTATTTCGGTACTGATATCTGAATCTGCACATCTCGTATGTATCCAAACATCTGCGTCGAAAACCCTAATTAGGTTTTTTGTCTCTTCGAAGGCTCCTAGGTAGAAATTGATGATTTTCTTTATTATTCAATCTTTGTTTATTGTCTGTTGAGGGACTATCTTCTTTGAACCATCCCTTTGGAAACCTAAGTTACGGTTATCCGGCGAACTCTATTGGAGGATAAAATCAGGTAATATAATTTTCGTGAATTTATTGTGTTGTTTACCTAACATAATACCTATCGTATGTATTTTGTTAGATATATCCATTTATACATTGAAATTGAAAAAGGAGAGAATTCGCATAAGGGAATTAAGATTAGTGATATCTTTGAGTGGTCATCCTCGAATGATGATCACATAGATGATGAACAAACTGAATTTGAGACAATAAGTGTGAAACTTGTAAGTTAATATAATCTGTTATACTTCAATTGGTATAATATTTTTTTTAGGCAACACAACAGCTTACAACTATGTTTATATGTATGCACTTTCTCAGGAAGTAGATGATGAAACAATTGCAACACAAAAGGGTGAGGATATAGAGACATGTACACCAACTGAATCCTCTTTTCTAGTTCCTTGTATTGGTATGACTTTTAGTGGGGAAGATCAAGCTTACAATTTTTATAATGAGTATGCTAGAAGAATGGGGTTTAGTATTAAAAAGTATTCTTTAGAACGTAGAAAGGACGGGAGTCCTAAATATCGAAAATTATGTTGTAACAAGCAAGGAACAAAGCAAATACGAAAAGATCGTGTTATTAAGAAATCACTACCTGATACCCGAACGAATTGTATGGTTAGTGTTGAATTCAAGATTGATAGGAATGATGTATGGACATTAAAGAAATTCGAACTGAACCATAATCATCCTATGACAAGTCCTAATAAGACCTATATGCTCAGATCACATAGAAGAATTTCACCTTTCCAGCGTTCTCTTATGGACCATATGACAAAATCTGATATTAAGGCTCATCACGTATATAACTACTTTCAAGCTGGTGGAGCTAGTAGTGATGTTGGTTTTATCAGAGATGATAGTAACAATTACATCCAAAGAAGTAGACGCAAAAAATTCGATGGTAAGGAAACTCGTGGTATTCTTAGATTCTTGAAGGATAGACGGGCCAAAGATCCTTTGTTTTTTTCTACTATGGAAACTTCAGATTCAGGCGAGATAACTCATTTCTTTTGGTGTGATGGTAGATCTATAATAGATTTTTCATATTTTGGGGATGTAGTTTGCTTTGATACTACATTTCAAACTAATGAATATGATATGCCTTTTGCGCCGATCGTTGGATTAAACCACCACAAACAAACTATTATATTTGGTGCTGCATTGTTATATGATGAGTCAGCTGATTCATTTATTTGGTTTAGGGTTTAGGAACCATTCATGTCTTACACGCAATTGATGATGGGTGCATCTGCTCCGCACTATGTAACAAATTATTATCTTGCTACTTTAGTTTGTGCGTGATTAGCTTATTAACATTCTTTTAATCTGTTATCTATATGCAGTTGGTTGATGAAGCCTCACAGATTCAAGGCACACACCTGTCATCTCAAGAGGGGCATAATTATTCTATCCATTCACATGAGAAATGATATCATCGGTTGTAGCTTACCATGTGGTATTTCACTTGGATTGTAGCTTATGTTATTCATGTATTAGTTCAGAATCTGTGTTGTAACAACAAGCAGTTAATTAGTGATGATTTCAGTTTTTTGTGAGTATGCAGTATAGTGAAATGATACAAGTTATTGTGAAATGAAAACAGGTTATTGTGAAATGTAACAATTTTTCGTGAAATGATACAAGCCAGTTTTTCGTGAAATGATACAAGTTATTGTGAAATGAAAGCAGGTTATTGTGAAATGTCTCAGTTTTTCGTGAAATGATACAAGTTATTGTGAAATGAAAGCAGGTTATTGTGAAATGTCCGAGTCTTTCGTGAAATGATACAAATTATTGTGAAATGAAAGCAGGTTATTGTGAAATGTCCCAGTTTTTCGTGAAATGATCCAGATTTATGGTGAAATGATACAGGTTATTGTATCAACCATTCATTACATATCTTAACTCAAAAAAACTCAAAAGAAACTCAATGCATCACTAGATTATAACATTGGTATCAACCATTCATTACATATCTGAACTCAAAAAAACTCAAAAGAAACTCAATGCATCACCAGATTATAACATTGTATCAACCAAATGTACAATACCAATGCCGATTCACTGTAACTGTACCTTACCACCAACTAGGTTTACACAGCACTTTACCAACAAGCTTACCACCAAATGTACAATCCAAAATTCACTGTAACTGTAGGTTACCACCAACCAGGCTTACACAGACATTGTACCAACCTAAAACTCATCTTTTTCACAATAGTTTGCCAGTACAGAGCTCCAATCCAAGCTCCGCCCGAAATCTATGCATGTCATCTTGGGTGAAGTCGAATTCCTCGTAGCGTGATAGATAGTCCATGAATTTGATCACAAATACCGCGCAGTCCACACTATCCGTTGACTGCTTAGGGAAATTGGCATCCCACCTGAAATTCCATTGGGCAATATCTTTGTCCTTGCCTGCCTTGCATGTTGGGAAACCCCGGGGACATTTTACAATTTTCAGAGTTGTAGACATACATTTTACGCAGCGGAAGAATGTCCCCGAAACAGGCCGGTCCCAAAAACCCAGTGAAGATCACAAGCAAGGGAGTCGACACGATGAGTTAGTAAGTACCTTAGGAGCAATATGGAGCGATGCCGATGTAGGCGTCCAAGTGTGCGCCCTCTGCAGTCTCGCACACACGGATCTCTTGAGTTCTCTTCTTCCACGCCCGGTGCTAGCCTCGGGAAGAAGATCCAAGCCTTAGGAATATGTTTTACTTCTCTTGCGCCACCTAGAGAAATAGATGCGCCAAGTGAAGAGGGAAAACTACCCAAGCCGCCAAGCCCTAGATCTCTTTGCGCCAAGAGGAAAGGAGGAAGAGGCTTGCGGTTATGGAAGATGCGCCCTTGCTCCAAGCACTCGCCCCTCTCCTTGTGTTCACGCCTTCAAGGATTGATTACACGTAAGAGGGGGCGACTAGGGTCACATTTATAGGGCAAGAGGCGGTTAGGGTAATGTCTAGGATCATGACAAGTGTAGGGCTAGCATGAGGAGGTTTGAGACAAGGAAAGTCTCCAAGACATTTCCATAATTCTCATTCAACCTTTCCTTTTGATCCCACGCCTTTCCTTGTGCGCCAAGGCCTTGCCTTGCGCCTCAAGCAATGCCATAAAGGCATTCATTCCATCCTAGCAAGAGAGGGGAGGCGCCCTTTACTTCCATAATGAAGCAAAGTCGCTAACATGACCCCATTATGCCCCTAGGCGCCTAATGGTTCATGTTTCTCCCCATTATACCCTTTTAGCCTCTCATCTCTTCATGAGAACTTGTCATTGGGCCTCATTGGATAATGAGCTAGCCCAAACTTCATTACATGGGTTGATTAAGCACTTGGATCCAATCCAATGCAACCCTAATCCAAATGTGACCAACCACGGTCAAATACGGGTCAACCTGCCAAAAATGAAGTTTGGCTCCAATAACATTCTTCCATCTCATCAGGCCCATTGGCGCTGATGAAATCTCCCAATTAGATCCGAGTTATCCAATAACTCGATCATAAGGCTTCCCGATCAATACGAGAACTCAAGTATCAAGGTGTGCGACCCTGTAGGTTCCTCTGACGCTGGCAGTGCTGACCAGAGGTCATCACAAGCAGTGAGTGGCACCTAGCAGTGCATCGCTGCTACCCAGGTCGTTGGAATGGATATCGACATCGACATCCCCATCATCGCAACTAGGTACAGATGCATTACAGTCTCTTTGCCGTACTGATATCCGATTGGACAAGTGTGTCACCACTTGTTTTCATCCAATCACATGGCTATGACTAAAACAGGTTCTCACCTGGGTATGGCCATACACTCTCAGTCATAAAAACATAAAGGAGATCCATGGATATCATACTTCCTTAGAGAAGGGGCAAATCCTATGTCTGTCCGTTGATCTTCTCATATGGGTCGTGACATGCTCAATAACAACCGTTATGACCTCCCAGCTACAGCAAGGTATTAGGTTGTATCAAAGCAAGTCCCTAACCATATAGAATGATCAATGACCTCAAGTCAAGGGATCAATGCATCTCCTGTCACTTATGAGGATAACTCATGACACCAAGTCATAGCCTCATAGCGGGTCTATCCAGTATATCCTCCAATGATATACCCATGTGTCTGCGTTAGCACCACGTGCCTAACCAGCCCACATACCAGTCTCTCAAGTACCAGAGCTGTCCCATATCCACTCAGGTACATCGACTGGGGACAATTATTTGAGCACAGATCCAATCTGTCTCCAGGGACATTATCATGTAAGTACACAATCGCAGGTGTAGTCAAACAATGATAACGACAATGTCAGAATGATATATAAATATCAATGTCAAGTAGTACATAAGTTGACCAAAACTAGGTCCTAGGGCATATACACTAACATTGCACACAACGGATACATGGAACCTAACCACTTCAAGCTAGCCAAAGCAATACACCCAGTCATTAGAGACATTTCTCAAATAATATATAATGGAAAACCGAGGTGCAATACTTACATATCTTTTTACTAGACCATCATCATTCTTCTTTGGTGCCATCGAATTATAACCGACGACCTCTTTTTTCTTGAAATCAAAGTATAACATGTACCAGTGTTTGCAATTGCATACCGGCGCCATAATACTTTTTATGCTATGGATATTGTCCTTCTTAATATGCTCTAATTGCGAGAAGCACCCCGCAATTAGTCCATTCTCGAATTGATACAAGGCTGCCGGGGGTATATATGCAAATGGCGCAAATTTCTTTTTGTTTTGTCTGGATCTATTAGCCAATAAGGCGGCATACGCATCTATCACCTGTTTCAATGAGAAAAATTCATTCAGATAATTCATTAAGTATAAGGAACTTCTATATGGGACTTATCAGATATCGAAATAAGTATAAGGAACTTACAGTTTCAGAAATTAATAGCCCAAATAAGAGCTCACCGACATGGGACTTCAAAATTCTCCAAGGATGAATTTCGTTAAACATACTTACATCCCATGACAAGAAGATGTCTAGCTGCCCTCTTGCTTCTTCTTTTATTAACAGACGGCCACAATAGTCTATTTTGTCCTTATACTGAAATACCAATGTGTAAGTTACTTTTATAAAATTCTACTATTACAGTCGAATTGTTCTTTCTTCTTATTTGATAGAAAAGTTAAGAATAACATATGTTAAACAAAAGAACATTCACCTTGTCCACTACAGGTATATCCGGTGCTGAACAATCTAACACCACGGTCTACATAAAAATTTGAAATTGTTACGAAGACAAGATTAACCAAATTTATGAATTTATGGATATGTTTCTCTATAGAACCATCTAACACCACTCACCTCCGTTGTCTTCGTTTTTTTCTTTTCTTGGGTAAACGGGGATACTACTGCCCAGGATGCCATTCTAGTTCTTTTCCCCCGTCCAACTTTCTTCTCGCTGCCATCTTCGGGGCTACTATAACCTCCATGCTCGACTTCAGTTCCAGTTCCTTCCATATCCATCTTTGTGTCTTCTTCCAGTATTAAAGACAATTTTTCTATTTGTTCTTTCAAAACTAAATTCTCTTCTGCAGATTCAACCAATTGGTGTTGTAATTTAACCATATGAAGAGTCATGATGGTCTTGATCTTGTCTGTCTCAGCCATAATATGGTCTTTCTCAACCTTTTTGGTCTCAATGTCCTCTTGAAGCCTGCTAACTTCTGCATTCAGGCTTTCTATTGCTTCATTGATCTACACAAAAAATCATGTATTTTGGTTGCCCTCTCTCAAATTGTATCATCATGTAGAGAACCAATTGCAAATTACGTAAAGAATCATACATGTGTTGTATCTATAGCTAATGGTGCCTCGGTGGGAAATGGAGCCTCGGTAGGTAGTGGTGCCTCAGAAGATAATGGAGCCTCGGTAGGTAGTGATGCCTCAGTAGGTAAAAGGGATCCTTCCCCTGCCTCTCTTACATGCTTGTCTTCAATTATGTCAAAAATAATCTATACATGTGTTGTCATTGTTAATATCAAAACATAACTAAAACACATTATAGTATAATTAAGTAATTCATTATACCGAATCTTTGTCTATTTTCAGACACTTTTTGAAGTAAATATTACGTCGAGGTACTTTAACTCTCGCCCAACGAAACATCCGTGGGTATGGTCCAGCCAACTTCAGATCAGCATACAACGAGGTATGCTCATAAAACCAAACCTGCATAGTGTATAATGTGAAATGACATTAATAATTCGTACTTGTGCAAATTACGAAATAGTTTGTATGAAGATACTTACGCAAATTACGATACCGCAACCACCAAACCCAGGTACTTTCTTCTTCTTCTTCATACTAGCTGTGAGCTCAGTTTTCAAATAATAGTGTACAGCTTCCGCCCAATTATAGTCTCCTATTTTTTTAAGGTACTCGACATACGAGGCAACACCGGCATCAAGTGATAAACTAGTCCGGCTGAATAGAAAGCAGCAGAAAACTAGGAGGACCACCAACCTCCTAACTCTCTCCCCATCCACTCTATTTGCTAGAGGAGAGCTAACTTGTCTCAACTTGTCTTCTATAACATTTCTGTTTAGTGGATGCTCACTAAATTTGTTACAACCCACTTAGTAAGCAAACTATTTATTAACTTGGTGAGCCGATTTGCAACATGGCCCAATCTATTAAAATGCTTAAGCCCAAGTTAACAATAGCAAGCCCACTAAGCCCTATATACCACATAATATTTTCTGTCACTTTCAATATGGGACTAAACCGAAGTATTACAATCTCCCCCACTTAAGACTTGACGTCCTCGTCAAGCCCAAACCTTAACACATGCCCAAGAATCATCCCTTAGTCGGCAGCATGTGAGGTCAGCCCAAAGGTGGCTCCACCATCCTCGGTAGCCCTCCCTTTCCTATTGGCCTCTCACCATGCTTAGGACTAAGTTTTGCTCTAATACCATTTGTTACAACCCACTTAGTAAGCAAACTATTTATTAACTTGGTGAGCCGATTTGCAACGTGGCCCAATCTATTAAAATGCTTAAGCCCAAGTTAACAATAGCAAGCCCACTAAGCCCTATATACCACATAATATTTTCTGTCACTTTCAATATGGGACTAAACCGAAGTATTACAAAATTCACTCATATAAAAGTCAGTAGTCGACCGAGCACTCTTAAATCGAACCAAGTCTCCCTTGTCTGGAAGTCCAAGAATTATCGAAACATCTCTCATAGAGAAAGGAACAAAATTTTCATTAATTATAAACCCACATCTCTCAGTGTCCCATGTGGGTTGCAGATATTCTAAAGCTAACATATCCAGCTGAATAGAGAGGCCTCCCAAAAAATGTTCAAATGGGGTATATCCCAATTGCGTTAGAAGTAAACTACCTCCTTTTATCCCCCTTATAAACTTATGCAAATGACTCAATGAGCATCGATTCAGAACGGGACGACGGTCCACATATTTCTTTCTTTTTCCTCCACTGCTTGGGCTAGTCATTTTTAGGCAATAACTAAAACAGGGAGCCAATTTAGGTTTTTACCTAAAGCAATATGATATAAACAATCTCATAATGCATTAAGACAAGATGATTTAGAGGACAAATGCTTACAACTTATGCTCGTTGGAGGAGGTTGAAGTGATGCCGGTTGAAGAGAGATTTCGTTGGAGGAGGTTAAAGTGATGCCAGTTGAAGCGAGATTTCGTCCGAGGTTGAAGTGATGCCGGAGTCAACTATCCTCAGTGCGAACGGCGCCGAAAGGGGAGATTTCGCAAGTGGCTGGAAAAAAAAAAACAAGGTCAGCAAGCAAAATTTTGATGTCCTAGCAAAGGGGCAAAAATTTCGCGTCGTGCTGTTGAAGTCCGCATGGATGACAACCGAGTTCCACTTCGCTGGCCACTACGGAAGGCATCCGGATGCTTCAATGGTCGGCGGCGAGGTGGACAGAACCCTGAAGGTGACCGGAGATCGGAGGCTTCAATGGTCGGCGGACGGAGGGAAAGGGGACGTACGAAATCCCTAAACCCTTTGATTTCGTGTGAGTTGACTGCGAAAACATGAAATTGACTTAAACCTTGGGTTAGATAAGAGTTAAGGTTTCGTGAAATCAGTTCAGCTATCGTGAAATCCTCGCTGCATCAAACTTCACGCTCCCACATCAAGATTTCCGCTTGCAAGATTAAGGTACCTCGCTGCATCTGCGGCAACGAGGTACCTCGCTGCCAAATATTTTTCCTTTTTTTTTAGTTTTTTTTTTTTCAAATCTGTCTCTTCAATAAAGTATACCTCGCTACCAAATATTTTTCCTTTTTTTTTAGTTTTTTTTCTTTCAAATGTGTCTCTTCAATAAAGTAGTGAGTTTCTAAATATGGCGGGAAGAGTAAACATCTCATGTCGCGGAGATTGTGTTTCATAAACCCTAATTGCCCAGCAGATTCCAACTCAGCCACAGAAACTTGCGAGGAGAAAACAAAGACTAACCTTGAAAAATCTTTTCCAACAAGTTCGCCAATGAGCAGATGCTACTTCGTCGCATCAAAACTCACGCTTCTTCAGTGCCGACATGAATGTAGAAGCGTAGCGATTACGTAAAACCGCATCACTGGCAGCGGCGAATTCGAACCGGCGGGAAGGTGTAGATGGGTGATAGAAGGGATGAAAAAGTAGAAGGTCTGTTTGGGAATGTCACGTACGTTTGGTACTACGCTGCCCTCTGCTGTGTTAGGAGATGCAGCGGATAGCAGCAGTTTTACTAGGGGTGGCAATTCGTGTTTCACGTGTCATAACGTGTCGTGTCATACTTGACACGTGACACGATTGTGCTTGACACGAACACGACCCGTTTATGTATACGTGTCAATATACGAAACACAGACACGACCCGCTTATTTCACAGGTGACACGACACGACACGATTAACACGTTTAATAAATAGGTCGTGTCATATAACATGACACGACACGGCACGATTGACACGATTTATAATATAAAGTTATTAGATGACACAACACGACACGGTTGACACGACACGACACGAATAACCTGTGTAACTCACTATATTAAAATTATCTATAAATTATTAATTTTATATAATATATATTATATATGAGTTAGACGGGTCAACCCGCGACACGACACGACACGACACGAATTTTAGCGTGTCATAAACGGGTCGACACGATAATGACACGAAACACGATTATGTTAAACCCAAACCCGCGAAAACCCGTGTCGTGTCGTGTCGTGTTGGCGGGTCGTATAATTTTTTGCCAGGCCTAAGTTTTACCTTGTTTGGTTTATAATTTTGCTGTAAAACAGTGATATTTTTTTGCACTGTAGCCTAAAGTAGAATATCCACTGTTTCTCCAGCTGCCATATTGACTTGACGCGCGCGTAAATAATAGCAAGTGTCCAAGTTCGATTCCCAGTCATTGTATTATTTTTTTTTTGTTCTTTCACAGCTACAGACCAACCGTTTCCTCTCTCTCTCCCCTCTTTTTATTAAAAGCTATTTTATATTTATATTTTATAATTCTATACAATAATTAATTATATTATTACATAAACATGTATAATATATAATATTATATTTATTTTAAAATTTAATATATCAATATATTTAGTAATACAATATATAAATAAAATTTAAAAATAAATTTAATAATTAAAATTTATATTAAAATTCATTATTTAATTTTATTAAAATTAATAATTTTATTAAAATAATTATTTTAAATTCTAAAAATAAATTTTGTTTTATTATAATAATATGTAATTTTAATTTTTTTCTTTAAAAATAAAATTAATAATTAAATTTTATATTAAAATTAATTATTTTATCTTATAAATTTTAATAATTTTATTAAAATAATTATTTTATATTTTAAAAAATAATTTTTATTTTATTATAAAAATATATAATTTTAATTTTAATTTATTTTATTAAATTAATATTTATTTATTCATTAACCATACTAATAACACGTAATAAATCTATCAAATAACTTTAATAATAATCACTACAACACAGTAAATCAACCAAATACCTTTAAAATAGATGTTATACTAACAATGCAGTTATCATAATGCAGCAGAATCAAACTAGGCCATAATGCAGATTGAAAAATGTTATACTGTATATTAAAAGCAATACTAGCTATGAAAATCCTATGGATTACTATTGTAAAACCTATGGATTGTTATTGTAAAAAGTAGTATAAATATTATTATATAGAAATCTGTATAATATTAAAATTATTGATAAATAAAATAGAATATTATAAATATTAATATATAATTGCAGGAATAGTAATCTCATCGGCGGCGACCGCCGAAATAGTACATGCCGGCCACTAATCGAAGATTGCCGGCAACTAGAATCACGCCGGAGTCGAGAGGATCACGCCGGTACTCTCGTTCGCATGATTGCTCGTCGGAAAAATGAGCAGGAAGGGTTGCCAGCGCCACCCACACATGTCGCTGGAGATGGGAAGGAGAGCACTTGAAAATGGGCTGGAGAGGAGAGGAATGTTCGCCAGAGGTGAGAAAACCCACCGGAGCCGTCGGAGGTAAAGTACGCGCCGGATCTAAGGAGAGGTGCGGGGTCGGCGATGGTGGGAGACGAGAAAATGGGGGAGAATGGAGAAAGAAATGTCCTAACTTGGGTACCTCATTTTTGAGCTAAATAATATTTTTTTAAAATTTTTTATTAGAAATGATATAATTCTTATAAGCTTTCTAATGGTACTAATATTGGAATATTTTAGATCACATATACGTATAAAATACCCTAAACAATATCACATATAAGACAAAACCTTAGTATTGTTTAGGGTATTATATTTATATTTATATTTATATATATAATCCCAATATTAGTATAATTAAATAGCTTATAAAAATATATCATTTATCAAAAAAAAACCCAGCTTATAAATCCTAAACCTGGGTACACCCAGGGTTAGGACAGGACATTTCTTCGAGAGGATGGGAGCTTGGTAGGGAGCCGGATGGGATGGGACCTAGCTGTCCCGTCCCATCAGCAGCGGTGATAATATTTTTTTTTTTTAAATTAGAACGTTACAGTGTTAAAGATTATAAATTGGCTTGTCGAGATTTCTCCTCAACTTCTAAGTTATAATTGCCCTCACAAGCCAGTTAGATTGTAGATCATGTATAACTCTAAAAAGATAAATTGAGTGAGTTGTGCAATGTATGAGTAGAAATAATTTAGGAAGAGATAATTGTGTTATACATACAAAAGGTGCTGTTTCATGTTTCATGTTTCACGTTTGTAGCACCTTGACAAAATCACAACAAAAAAGTCATAGCCTAGGGACAAAAAGGAACGCTAGTTTGGTAAAAGCAATGGAGAAAAAAATAGTAGCAGAAAAGAAGAAATGGATTATCAGACTTTGCAGTAATTTGGTCGTATCAATTGTCTATTGAGTTGTGTAAGGAAACAATGCAGGTTTCAAAGAACCAATCAAAAGTAGTAGAGCAGCAGCAGATAGCCAGCCTAAAGCAGAAACCACAATCTGATTCCCAAGTAATATGCTAATATCATCGATTGTGCGGCGTGCCACAGGAAGCACTGGCAGCAAATGCTAATGCCCAGGTTCATGTTTGGTACAGACGACATTTTCCTGTTCCGGCACATACGGTACATTCATCTGCATCTCCTGCTACATGGCTCAAACAATACTTCATCCGATCATTGACGATATCCTGGACAATGAATATTATCAGGCATGATAAAAGCTGAACAAAAATTCAGGTCACACAGAAAAGGGCATTCTAGCAATAAAATTTAAGCACTTAATAAAAACCTAAACTCAAATTATCAAATTTGGTATTGCCACAATGATGGAAACATGACAGAGCAACGTAGAGATTTGGTAGGTTATTACAAGAAAATGGCTTTGTTATAGAAGGCGCCATAAAGTTAGGACATCCTTGATTCTGATGAATGCGAATGACTATAGTAGATGGGAGATTATCACTTAAAAAGCCCCCCTAGAAAAGAAAATTATAAGTCCTTGAAACATCACACAGCCGAGACCATTACTTATACATTGCCTTCGAGTACATGGGCGGAAAAAGTTTGTCCACCACTTAAACTGAGATGAAGATTTGAAATGCTGTGTTAAAGTTATAGGCCCAAGGCAGCACCTCAAACATAATTCTGAACATTTTTATTCATGCAAGACACGATTGTTTGGGAATAACAAGAAGAGAAATTACCAATATCCTAACAATTCAAATCATCATAATTATCCTATCAAAAGATTAAAACCACATATAGGCTTTTAAACATAACCTGACCCATATAACCACGTGTTAAAAACATACTATTAAAATATGATGTAATAATCACCACACTATCATTAGACCAAGAAAAACCACAAATTAAAATTCCATAGTTTCTGCTCTGCATCGCTTATATCCAGAAAATCACATCAAAGACGAGGACATAACAAAAGAAGCAACTTTAGAAAAGGCATTTTACTTCCAATCCAATGTCAGAAAAATACAAAAACGTGATTATTGGTTTTTATTATGTCACTTTGTTGGTAGAGTACGTGAGCTCCTGTCAACTCTTTCCTTCTTCAGTTTCTATCAGTTTACATTTGTGCAATATTCTGCTGTTAAAACACAGTTGCTAATCAATTAGTAAAACCATCAGTTCATCAAAATGTCACGTGCTGTTAAAACACAGTTGTTAATCAATTACTAAAACCATAAGTTCATCAAAATGTCACGTCATGTTTTAACTCTTCCTGTGTTACTGTCAAGATGGCTCACGATTGTAATGTTGCTTGCATATTAGTTGCCACTACTATATTCATTAACTTACAAGGCGTCATATCAATGCAAATAGCTATTGATCTAAACACATAAAATTAAAGAGTCAGGATTATCTCATACCACCATAAGTTCATGAAGACCAATAGGTGCAGTTATGACGTAAAATATGCCCGGGTGCTCCTTGGATGCAGCGTCCACTAGATCTGGTATATCCTAGAAAACATGATTAAGAATTTATTTTGCTTAGACCCTTTTGTTAGGAATATAATGAGAATATTTTCTGCACCAGCCATACCTGCTGCCAATGTCGTCCTGGAAAAAGAAAAAATGGGCTGATTATAATCCGTGTCGCTCCTTTTTGCACACATAATCTAAATGCATCTCTAATTGATGGTTCAGCCAATTCCTAGTTTTCAAATAAGTATCAGCTTTCTTAATTCTTTGGTAACTTTAAACAAGAAGAGCAAAGCTGATGACTCCAGGCTAGAAAATGATACATTCGTAATACATTATTGGTATCTACAATGTGTATATTACATTAAAAGAAGCTAGAGCTAGAGTTATCAGATAAAAAAATGAGGTTGCCTAGAAAGCCAATAATCTCCAAAAGTTTCCAGCTTTTCCAGCATCAACAGTTAAGGAAGTTCAGATATGTGAATCCTCATCATTTGACAAGCAAGTGTAAGAAATAAACTAAATGAATAGGTACAGATTCTTAATTGAAAAACATGCCTATAAATTGGATCAATAAAAGCCATTAAGCCACAAAAGGCCAATATACATGTAGGAAGTTGATTTCCAGTTTGAAGCTATTGTATTGCATCACAAATTCACAACTTCATCAGACACTTGGTTGCTACAAATTTACTTCAGAGTTTAAATAATTTAAAATCTACAATCACAGCTGAAGGGCTTCAGAAGATCTCTGGCTCTACTTATCAGTTTACTAGGTTTTCTTAAAGTCCTTATATTGATTGATTCATTCAGGTAAGTTATTTTTATAGTAATACAATTTTTTTTTTGTTTCCTCCAGAATACATACTATTATAGACTAATATTGATAGAGAGGAAGTTTTAACTTATCATTTTATTTCAGTAAATCATGGACAACACTCCACCAGCCTGACACTACACACATAACACAGCACCATGATGATGCCATATCAAAGTTAGCAATCATTCGCTAAAGTAGCACAGTGGCAATCCCATGTAATCTCCAAAATTACATGAATGATGTAGGGGAAGCAGCAGCGCAATTATGCATAGTACAATTAGCAACTAGCACACCTAAATAATCTCTACAATTTGGAACATATCCTTGCATTATACATCCTGTTTGAGATCAACAATGCATTACATAACGAGCATCCTTCTGCTCAAATTATGTACTATGCAGGCTCCAATAAGGCCTAAATATTACTGAATATAGATATTTCTTAAATGTTTTGACTCTATAAGTATTCTTATAATGAATATACTTTAGGAAATGTATGAAATATCTGAAAAACTAATAACTGTAAAGCCAAATGCATCTTAACTTTGTGCACATGTTTTTTCCAGGAGACATTTGTCAAACAGCAAAATGCCACGCGCTAGAAGAGTGTCTTCAAACCAGAAATGTCATAACTGATACTACCGTGCAGTTAAATATCATTGCAAAAAATAATGTCCAAGATGGTATCAATAAACTGAGAGGATATACGTGATATGGCAATACCTAGGGAAATTTGGTTGACAAAAATAAACCCTTATGAATCATGATGGTGTAATGTACAACATAAACTACTGAATCCGGAGGCACAAGATGCAGATGGTATCTAAAATTTTTGGCAAAAAATGTGTTCACAATCACGATAAACATTATCTAAAATGTGATCATGTATTCTAAAGAATCACTCAGCAGCAAGGGGTTCCAATGGAAGATAGCTATAGGAATTTTCCTAAAATTTTATTCATCCAAAATCTCCGCTTTGCTTACACGATTTCTCTTTTAAAAGAGTAATTACACTGAAATTTAGAAATAACAAAATGTTCCTTTTTTTCCTTATATGCTATATCTGATCTCTATCAAAAGTAGAGAGCACTTACCATATGAGCAGGCTCCACTACCTTATAACCAGTTCTAGCTTTGAACATAGCAACAAACTCATCTGCAGCAAGAGAAATATTACCTTAGTTTTTCATAAGATCAAATAGGGTTGAAATGCCAAATAACAAGATAGCAAAAGAAACCATAAAAATTCAAGCTCACTAAGCATCATATTCGATTCATGCCGTCGAGATCCATGGTCCACAATGATTACAGCATCACTATCACCAACTGTGTGCTCTGCTCTTCCAGTGGCGACACTTTGCATACCCGAGGTATCCTTGGTGGCAAGAGGACTACTTTGTGACATAATTCTTTGCAACTCCACAAATTTGCACAAACGCAAGCTATGAAAAATCCTCACACATTCCCTGCTTCGACTTGTTCTTAATTATTTCAAACACAAAACTGCATCAGAATAACAATTTTATGCAACAAAAGCTACCACAAACAGGAAATAACTTCCTTTTTCTTTCCTTTAAGACCAATGATTTTTTTTCCAATTGTAATCTTATCAAAACATACTCCAGGAAGAAAGTAATTCTGACAGGTGAAATAAAAAGTAAATTCGTAAATCTGGCGGAGTCACGAATCACATTACCTTGTGAGATGAACTTGCGAAGGGATTATAGCAGAATTCATCATTCGTTGTCAAATCTGATGTAGTATAAAAATAGATGAGGATTGTAAAGGTCCTAATCTACGAAAGTACTATAGAATTTCACACTGATTAAGTATGTCAAATCTCCTACACTTGCAATGCAAATAATTACTAATAAAATGGCACTCTTAAACAAATATACGTAGATCTATTAAGGAGGAATATAGGGCAGTTATAAATCCTTTTTTTAAGAATGCCTAAAATTTAGAAATGCTTACTGTCTCAATGAGTCGGACTGCTGGATTGTTGCAAATTGATGAAGTCTGACAGCGAGACCACGATACCACTCCTTATCTGGTTGACAGCGAACGCACTGAAGTGGCAGCAATCGAGGCAGTTGGCGATGAGTGGCGTCGGTAAACCTTGATGGGCGAAAACAGTGACGACGCTCGGATCTAGTCAGCGATTGTGGCCTGGACGGCGTTGAAAGAGAGCAGCTGATAAGTTGGCGGATGAAGGCGTCCGGCGAGAGGGAAGAGCAGCGCCGGATTTCACAGGGCGCTGTGATGCTGAGCAGCTGCGGTCGTGTAGAGTCGATGAGGGACTCGTCGACGAGAGGAGGTGGAGTTGGGGCTCAGCGATGTTCGATCGGTGAGCGTAGCAGGGGAAGACGCGACGATGTTGGGAGGCGAGCGTGGAGATTGGCGAGCGGTGATCGTGCGCGGAGATGAAGGTGGTGAGCGGACGTTGGTGGCGGCGGGCTCGACGATGGAAGAGGGGTGACGACGATCCCTGCCAAGGTAGTGATGGCGGTGAACGAGGAAGGGGAAGGCGATCGGCTGGGGATTGGGTGGGGTCTCGGCAAGGAAAAAATTTCCTAACCAGCGGTGGGTGTGGTCTCGGCAAGGAAAAAATTTTCTTCCCGTGCACAGCCCCTATCTCACCGCTTAATCTATTTTGAGATTTGTGCTTTTCTCGAAAATAAGTATGTTAAGCACAGATCTCAAAGTAGGTTGGGCGGTGAGATAGAGGCTATGCATAATATTTCCTAAGCAGCAAAGCAGAATCAAGCTTCAAAGTCCATTAGTAGAGGTGGCCAACGGGCCGGCCGGCCGTGGCCCGGCTCGGCTCGGGTTGGGCTGAGGGTTCGCGGCCCGTGGGCCGGGCCGGGCACGGCACGGACCCGGGCCAGGCACGACACGCGGGCCGGGCCAGGCACGACACGACACGTGAATGAACATGCATTTTTACCTAAATGTCCTCATAATAGTTATAAAAATTTTAAATGTTAGGGATATAATTGTCTTTATGGTATAAAATTACTATTTTAGCCCCTTTTAATAATTAAAAATATGGTATAAATATGTAATTATACACTCAATTCATCCTTATAAATTGACCCCCAACCCTCTCATTTCTTCACACAAGTTTCCAACTATTTTTGGAATAATTTCTCATTCTCTCTTAATATTCTCTTAATATCTTTTCTAAGTTTTGAGTTACAATTAGTTTCTTAATTGAACTCAAACTTAAGCTTCTTTTTAGCCATCAAGAATTCAATGCTCTCTCGGTCTAGACTAGTCATTTTTTTCTATGCCTCGTGCTCACCACGTGATTAGACGTGGAGAAGATCAAGTAAGTATTCAATTGATTTACTTTTATAATATAATTATCACGTGGTGAGCACGAGCACGAGCATAGAGAAAAATGACAGATAATTAAAAGAGTGAAGATAATTATCATTATGCCAAATTCTCAACGTTCAATCTTCCTTACATCTACCATAAATTTCTTCAATGCTGATAAATGAAAAATCACTATTTTAAGTATTATCGAACGTGTTAGTCAAATATTACGAATTGATGTATTCAGGTTTGAAGAACACTTTATCCACTTATCTGATCATGCAAGACAAGAATTTTTGGCTTCTCCCTCTCCTTCTGGGGTTGAGATTGAGATAGAGGTTGAGGACTTTGAAATAAGTGATAGTGAGGAGGATAGTGATAATATCAAAAATGAGCCGGAGCAATATATCGAAACAACCAAGCACAAGAGTCACTTGAGTTTTTTATTATTGAAGAACGAGATAGAGCTGAAAACATGGAGTGCGTAATATGCATAGAGAAGATGGAGCACGGAGCGCAAGTATGCTTAACACAATGCTCGCATATCTTCCATAGTAGCTGCTTGTGTAGTTGGCTACGGGTCAATTGTGTATGCCCATTATGTCGGCAATTGATTTAAGCTTAAATGTATAATTTATGAATATGAAATTTAATCGAGTTGATTTTAACTTTAGTCATGTGTTGTTAGTATTGTTAATAAATAAATTAATATTAATTTAATAAAATATATTAAAATTAAAATTATATATATTTAAAATAAAATAATTAATTAAATAATAATTAAATATTTTTTTAAAAAAATTATGCAAAATACATAATTCTCAATTTCTTATTTTATTAATATTTTATTTATTTTAATGAAGCGGGCCAAAGTCGGCCCGTGGGCCACATTGGGGTCGTGCCTGGCACAGCCTGCTGGGCCGACCATAGCCCGCGGGCCAGTTTCAGCCCGCGTGCCGAATCTGGCCCGCGTGCCGGATCCGGGCCCGGCCTGAAGTTGAACCGTGCCTGGGCCGGCACGCCTAAACGTGCCGCGGGCCGTGCCGAGCCCAAGTATTTTTCTGTCGTGCCGTGCCCGGCACGGCACGACTACAATCGGGCCGTGCCAGGCACGGCCCGGGTACGGCCCATGGCCACCTCTACCCGTTAGTATATATGCCCCTTTAGCCGAAAAAATTTCTTTGGAGCATAGCCCCCATCAAACCCTTAAAAATACTTTAAAATTCGTGTCAAAGCATCTCGTGATTTGTGCCTACACTTGTGTATTAAAAACCGTGCAGCATGAATCTCAAAGCATCTTTAAGGGTTCGATAGGGGCTGTGCTCGAATTTCCTGAGCAGCCGGGCTGCTCAAAAATTTTTTCCCTTTAGCCTCTTCCTCAAGGACCTCAACATAGTGATAGTGGCAAGTGTCCGATTGCTTTCCTGTATGCAAAAAATCACCTTAGTTAATTTTGTGGTTGAAAAGAGAGGGAGACAACTATCATTTGAAGGATAATAGTAAATGATCTACATATTCTAAGTTTTCTAATGGTATCAATATTATCATAAAAAAAATTATGCACTGAAAAATTAATAAAAATATTATCGTAAAAATTTCTGATTACTATTTAGAAATTTCTACGATAATATTTTTATTAATTTCTCATCGTATTTAATTTTTTCTATGACAATGTTGGTATTATTAAAAAACTTAAAATGTATAGATTATTTTTTTATATTCTTTATTTTAAAAAATATTTTTGATATAAAAATAAAAGACCTAAATTTTTTCTGGGCGGCGAGTTACAGAAGCTACGTGAGCCGCGATAGGAATCGGGGATCATATGACCAAATTAAAAAACTTTCTAGGCATGTTCTGCCAAGACATCGCAGGATCCATATGACCAAATTTCATATAAATTTACTAGATTTGAGTTAGGAGAAACTAATCATATTTTATATAATGCATACTATATTTTATTGAATATTTCATATATTTTAATAATATTTTATAGAATTTGATTAATTTTTATAAAATCTTATCAATATCTACAGTATTTTTTTACTACAGAATATAGCTAATATTCTATAAAATCTGATTAATTTATGCGAATCTAGATAATATTCTATGAAATCTTTTTTTTAATATTTTTATAAAACTTGATTATTTTTTATGAGCTCTGATGAAAATCATACAAAATCTAGTCAATTTTTATAAAATCTATCAATATTCAATGATGTCTGATTAATTTTTATTAATTTTTTTTATAAAATTTGTTAATTTCTAAGAAATTTGCTTTAATTTGATGGGTTCTTTTGGATCGTGTATCTTTAAGCGGTGGCAATTTCATCCGACTAGTTCAGGTACCTGACCTAACTCGACCCATTTTATAACGGATTCAGATACTTGATTAGCTAAACATGTTGAGTTCGATTTAGGAATGTAGGTATCTAGTACCGGATATCTGATTTTAATAAAAAAATATAAATATAAAATTTTATTATTAGAATAAAAATAAAAATAAAATAACTATTACATAAATATGTATTACTATTAAAAATATAAATATAATAAATAAATAAATATTATATAAATACATTTATTTTTATTCTTAAAATATATTTTATATAATAAAATAATAAATAATTTTTTTATTTAGTCGGACACCCGCAGATACTCGTTTAAATACTCTACTCGAGTTTGGGTAGTGGGTGAGTTCTTAGTTTAGGGTAAAACCAAGTGTACTTGACCCGTTGGCAATGCTAATTTTTATGTGCATCAAAATCCTAGGAAGTGATGAAAGATAAAATGAAGTGCTAGGAACTGGATTCACAATAGAGCGGATCGGTGGGTCAGGTTTTGCTTGCCCAACCTTGAACCTGCTCCAAAAATTAACCCCAAACCCTGACGGTTTGTAAAAATTATCCCCACACCCAACCTATAAGGATAAGCGAGCGATAAGGCTAAGTGTGATTTGGTGATCGACGAGAGTAAGCTGCTGGCTGCAAGGGTGAGTGAGCGAGTAGCGAGAGATGGTCGTGACTACCCTCACTCTCACAAGTAGGGATGTCAACGGGTCGGGTACCCATGAGTTATGGCCAAACCCGAACCCGACTAAACCTGAGTCGGATATTTAAACGGGTACCCGCAGCTACCCGTTTAAATTAAAATATTTATTTTTAAATTATTTTTATAAAATATAAATATAAAATAATATTAATAATAATAAATATATTTATTAAAAAATATTTTATTATATAACTATAAAATTTTATTTTTTTTATTATATATTAATCTAGTATCTTAATCGGGTACCCAAACTCACGAGAGTAAACCTGAACCCGATCCGTTTAGCTAATCGGGTACCCGCAAGTTCGGATATCGATTGACACCCTTACTCACAAGCGGCAAAGCAAGGTTAAAATTACTAATATTTTTTAAATATCTCATGACGATTCTGGGTGGGTTCCTAAAACTACACCGACTTATATGACTCTAGAGTTTTTCTTGAACCCTAACCAATATTCGGTCAAATTGGGTCCATTTAGGTTAGATTGGACTTGGGGATGGATTTATAGCCCGACTAATATAACCCGATTTGAAAAACTGGGATCAAGCTGGTCTACACTCTAAAACTGAATAAACCGTTCCAAACCCAAAGGAATAATGAAGTAAAAAAAAAAGCAAATTACTAAATAAAACAAATAATAAAAAATGGATAAAACACAACAAAATTAGTGAATTAAAATAATAATAAATTAAGAAATGCTGAAGGGTAGATTTTAAAAAATCACAAAGAGGTCTACAAGAAAAAAAAGAGACTCGATTAATAACAAATTCTTTTTTATAAACTTTTTTATTGCATTATGTAAATTCTAATATTCAATCTATCAATGATATCTTCATCTATTGGCTTTATATATAATATATTTATATATCTATTTATACATTAAATATATTATGCGAGTTAGATAAATCAATTTATTTATAAATCAATTATATATGAGTTGAGTTAGATTAAACTAATTAATAATTGAATTAAGTTGAAGTTAAACTTAAATATAATGTTGTGTACGAGAGGCGGGTCACGTTGAATATGAAAAAAAGGTAATGTGTTGAATATTTTGACCAAAAAATATTCAACATTACCATTTGTTGAGACACATTTATTTTAGGAAAAATAATAAAAAGCGTCTTTAAATTTCTCTCCATTAAAAAATCGCAAAGACACTCGAAAGAGAAAGCAAAAGGAGAGGCCAAAAGCAAAACTTTCCATTTGCTCACTCGCCTGGCTCCCGATGGCAGCGATCCCCGCTTCGCCGCTTCCAGGGCCGTCGAGCCTCGCTGCCGCATCGTCCGGCTGTCGCGCTCGCACCCGCTCCGCCCCATCCTCCGTCACCTCGCGTATGCCCCTCTGCCTTTTCTTCGGCCATCGGTTCTTCTCCCCCCTCCGGCTTGCCGTCTCCTCCCGCCTCCACTCCTCCAAGTCCTCCTCCTCCGGTCCCAACGGATCCCTCGAGGGTTCCTCCTCCTCCGGAGGTGGCGGAGAGCTCCACAACACCCTCCCTCCACCATCGCGATCCGGCAAGGGGGCGCCCGTGTTCGTCTCACTCCCGCCCGACGCCGTCGGGATGTCGGGGCAGATGACCCGAAAGAAGACTATGGTAGCGTCCTTCATGGCGCTCGCGTCGGCTGGTGTGGAGGGTGTCGCCATGGAGTGCTGGTGGGGGATCGTGGAGAGGGAAGCGCCCGTGGTGTACGATTGGGATGGTTATATGGATCTGGTGATGATGGCTCGGCGCTTCGGCCTCAAGGTGCGAGCGATCATGGCTTTTCACCAGTGGGGGACAGGCCCTGGAGATCCTTGCTGGTCTGTCTTCTCTTATCCTTGCTTGCTGAATTCCTTGTCCCTCTTTTGAGACTTCCGCTTCTTTCTGTGAAATACCTTGTTCTGCATTGTTGGTGTAACTGGGAAGGAGTCCCCTGAGGCTTGAATTGGCTGCAATCTTTGGAACATTGTGGACCTAACTTCAGTCGCTACTTTAAAAACCAAGTCTTTCTCACTCTGCTTTTCATCAGACAATAGTAATGCCTACTATTTTCAGATTTTTAATTGTTTCAATGGTGTTTCTTTTAATCATGTTTAGCTATTTAACTTGTGTAATTAGTGGGTTAATCATTCCTGACCAGATCTGCGGTATGATTATCTCATTTTCTTGTTACAGGAGACATGTAGAAGTATATAGATTGGTGTTCACTATTTATTTAATTATAATGTTCTAAGTTTAATGGATGGATTAGGTAATGCAATGTTTTCCTGAAGGATATAATCACAATTAGTTTACTCTGATACCTAGATTCCAGGTACACTTGTGCGCAGATTGTTGTTATACTCGCACATTTGCGCACAATCTACCACTTAAGAAATTTATGTTTGCCTTTTGCTTCCTTCTATACTTTCAAATAAGGATTCACACTCCTGTACTGCATCTTAAAAAGGGATACATTGATCAATGAATCCAAACTTGCTAACTGAAAAATAATGGAAAATTTTCCTTTTCTGAAAATGAAACTGATTTGGTTGACTGAATAAACTTGAACCAAGCTGATATATCTGCATTTACTGAATTAATGAAATTAAACAGAACAAGTAGTGTACTATGGTGGAAAGAGTGGAAATAAACTCTTTCATGATTTTTTAATAGAGGAACCTGAGGCCTGAGCCCACGGAACTTCACTGCCCTAGCTTCTGGCATTATCAATTGTTGAATTGTTCCAGTACTAGTGAAAAGTTGTATCATCTGAAAAGAGCTTAAGTTATATAGCTTAGTAAGTGGAAAGGAAGTCTAGGATATGATTGAGGTTTTCTTATGTTATTGCTTCCGTAGCTGTGGAAAAATTCAGGTGATCCATGTACACATGATTAATCATTTTTTATTCTGTATAATCCTACGCATGAAATTTCATGATTTCTTGTAAGAGGCGGGATTGGTGATTTGATAAATATATTGGTTGGAGTTCATGAAGTGTTAAAGAATTGAGTGTTTAACAAGGTATCAAGTAGCTGATATGGTGCAAGCTAAATAATAACGGAACTTGGATTCAGGGTCATCTGAAGGGGACAATGGATAGTGGACATTGATATACCTCATTTGCCGATCATATATTCTCATTAATGAGGTATTTTGATGCATCTTGGAGGAAAAATGTTCCTGCCTTTTAAATGTTGGGTTCTGTAGATAATGCTAAGAATATTATTGATTGAGATTCCATGAAGTCACATATTAGTAAGTTTTGGTTGTGGATTGAATTTTTTGTTATGTCATGGAACTTTCTACATTAGAAGGAGAAGATCTAGTTTTAAATTGGATTTTGAACTCAAGGAGTGGATTTAAATGCTGAAATAGGAGTTTTTTTTTTTTTCTTGCATCACTATACAAATGCGATCTTTGGGAGCAAGTCCCAACTTGAGGGCCTACAAATATCAACCAGTGCCAAATAATACTTATTCCATAGATGCTATTTGTGTATTTCACATAGGAATTCCTTGCCAACTTTTATATAACCAAGAATTCAGAACAGGTACGAACAACCTAATGTAACTGTTATGTACTAGTTCGACCTTACCCCAATATCAGTAAAGGTAGTATCATATATATATATATATATATATAGATTTAGATTTGTGTTGCCGATACCATATTTCTGTATTAACTATTACGTACTGGTGCAATAGTGAACCATTACATCGGAAAGAATTGGTATTTAAAATCATGTATACAACTAACGTAAATTTTTACCCATCACTTGGCAAAACCAAAGATTGACGTAATTATGCATTTATTTAATTATGGAGTCATCATAAGGTCCAAGACTGCTATAAATATAGGCATCGCCATCGAGTTATTGACAATGGGGGTCTCCATTGACCATGAAGTTGTAGTATAATCTAAGTTATGGTTTGAAATTCTAGTTTGATTAATATATACATATTGTATTTAGAAGTCCATACAAAGGCTGATAATGGACTATATAGATAGATCCTGGATAGATAGATCTATTCAATATCAATAATCATTTTAAAATTGAAAATAAATGATGAACATGAAAAAATGTAAAAACTTTTAAAGAGATTGATTGGTTTTGATCAAATCTAGACAATTGCCTTAAATATAGTTTGACAATTTAAACATTCAATACCATTAAGTAGCTTTGTATAATTCTTTTTTCTCATTATAGCCTGGTTACAACTTAGAAATTTACATATTTTTTGCTTGTAGTAGAAGCACGCTATATATAGTCTTAGTAAACAAATCTTTGAATTCTAATGAATTTGAGCTATTATATGTTTGAATTTTATTTCTAATACAGTGATTGACATGTGTTGGTGGCGTTATTGGGGCTGATTCGAGATTTTTGAAGACTATTCAATGTGTTGTAATATGTTTGCCAATGATAATAACTTCATCCACAGTGCGAAGGAATTCCTCATGTCATAAGTTTATTGGAAGTTTTATATGGGCTATGTCAATCGTTTAAATGGGAGATTGTGGTTCCCTAGTAAACCCTCTTGTGTGTTAATGATGAGTTGGATTAGATGATTTAGATTGCATATCCAATAGCAATCCAAGTAAGCAATAGACTTATTTATATGGTCCATGGCGGCTTGCATGCTCTACATGTGGTCCATTTATGCAATGCAAATTGCTTTTCAATCACTTAGCTAACCAAATCAAGCCAAATTGGCTTTTCTAGTTAGTTCAAGTAAGTACATTTCTACAGTCCCCCACAATTCAAATGAATACTTCTTATTACATTTAATACAAATCTAACAATGGACAAATAATAAGGGTAGATATACCATGGGTACAAAGGATGAGAGAATGTAAAAGGGTGACTAATTAATGATTCAGAATTAGAAGTTGCACCTGGAATTTTTATTGAATTTCAGAAGCCACCAATGGAGAGAAACCCAAGATTTCTTTCTACATCCATAGAAATAGAAATTAATAAAACTCAACTTTGATTCAAACAAAGATATGGTTACTACCAATGATGTTTCCAGTAGTGCCTACGTTCCTAAATTGTATTTTAGAACATCTACTTTTGACATTTTATTTTGTAGAATAATTAATTTGCATGAAGTATACTGTATTAGTTATGTTCTTAAGACATCCATAATATATGTAGTATAATTAATATTTTTTAGTCAGGATCAAATATGCATATGCATACTGTATTTGATTTGAGTGTTGGCCTTACCACATACCATCTGCATATGTCTTCTAAATCTTTGCATTTGGTCCTCGTTGCTTAAGTCATGTTCTATAGTCTCAGTGGATTTGTTAGACGTACTCAAGATAAGCAATATTTTTAGTACTTTATAAGGAACATGCACCCAAAGAATAAACTACATTATGGAAACTTAACATGCTAACGATCGGTTGATGTAGTTTTTTGTGAACAAAGCAAAATAACATGACATGAAAGAACTGTCTGACAGTCTGAGGTCGTGACCAGCTTGAACTGGTTGCTGACAATCTCATCTGTAGCTTCCAACTTGGTAGCCCTTAGGCTTCCTTGTTTGGCTATTGAGAGATGTAACAAAAGGCTATTTAGGCTTCCTTGTTTGGCTATTTGCTGCAGGAATGGCTAGCTTTGCAACTGATACATCCTGGAAACAAAATTGTTAGTCTTCAGACATGCAGGTCGGAGGATTTAGATCTTATTTGGACAAATAGTGTAAAACGAACAATCTGATACTTTATTTTAGTGCATTTAGCATGCTTTCTTAGGCTGAAGGGAGAACTTCTTATTCCCTGGTCTTTTAACTACCCATATGACTCATAATCTTGTAATTAAGGTTTAGTCAAAATCTAATGTAAATCTCGTTAGATTTATAGTGCCCAGTCCACCTTAATGATATTCTGAATTAAGAGGAAAAAAATTGTTACTGTAGCGCTTTAAAATGGTTTTGCATTGAGGAAGTGGTTTACATGGTTAATAGTTGTGTGCATGTATTGCTTTTTGTTGTTTCAAGCGAGGACCGCCAGTATGGGCAATATTATACCAGTCCTACCATTAACGTACTGGTAGTATATACTGGTCCTACCATTTACTATCGGTACATCCGGTACAGATTTGTACTGAAAATTTTGAATTTTAATTAAAAGTGGTGTATGACTATACATATTTTGAACAAAGTACTGAATAGATGACGTTTAAAGAACTTCACTTTTAGTTAAGTGAATGATGGTGATTGATTAACCTAAAGATGATTCTGAGTTTACTCCATACAAGAGGAACTTCAATATGTGAACTTTTTTTGTTTAAAGTTTTGAACGTAGCTTCTTGCGTCATTACCATTTCTATATCCGTTATGTACAAGTTAACTTTGTTTTCTATTGCAGTAGTGAACTTGCTCTTTGATTAAAAAAAATAACTTGCTCTTCCTTTATGTAGGATACCTCTACCACGATGGGTACTACAACAAATGGATGAAGAACCAGATTTGGCTTTCTCTGACAGATTTGGTAGAAGAAATAAGGAGTACATCTCTTTGGGATGTGACGCCCTTCCTGTTTTAAAGGGGCGAACTCCAATGCAAGCTTATTCAGATTTTATGAGGAGTTTCAGAGATACATTCCGGGAATTTTTAGGACCTACAATAACAGTATGACTTCTGGACCGGAAAGCCTTTTCATTCTAGATTATAAGTTCAATTTTGTACCCTCTTTTCTGACCTTCACAGGAAATTCAAGTTGGGATGGGGCCTGCAGGTGAACTTAGGTACCCTTCTTGCCCAACTGAGAAGCTGATGCAAGCTAGTGCTGCACCTGAGCTAGGAGAATTTCAATGTTATGATAAGGTCAGCGAGAAGACCTAGATTCCACCAACACTAAACTAATCTTCTTCTATGTATTTATATCAGTTCGTTTCATTGTGTTTGCCATGATGTGGTTCCCAATGATTTAGTTTTCCATCACTTCTTTGGCAGTACATGCTGGCATCATTAAGTGCTTGTGCACAAAATGTTGGAAAGCATGAATGGGGATATGGTGGCCCTGTTGGTGGTACTAATATGCTACAGAATCCTGAGGAAACAGACTTCTTCAGAAACGATGGCTCCTGGAACACGCCTTATGGCCGATTTTTCCTTGAGTGGTACTCAGGTTTGCTTCTTCTTCATGGCGAGAGGTTATGCATGGCGACTAACGGAATTTTCTGGGGTACTAGTGTTAAGATCTCTGCAAAGATTGCTGTTATACACTGGCACTATGGCACAAGCTCGCATCCATCTGAACTGACTGCTGGTTATTACAATACCCTTATTAGAGATGGTTATCTTCCGATAACTCGCATGTTTGCTCGGTACAGAATGGCATTGTGTTGCACATGTTTTGATATGCGAGATTCCGACAAGAGTAGTCCAAAGAGCAGCCCAGAAGGATTTCTCAGGCAGCTTCTGTATGCCGCTAGGATGTATGACCTTCCACTTACTGGTGAAAATTCTTTTTCCAGGTTGGATGAGGCATCTCTGAATCAGGTAGTAAAGAATTCCAGGCTTTATTACGGCAGTGCTTACGCTTCTTCGTTATCTTTTAACTATGTCAGAATGAATAAAAGTCTATTTGATCCTCACAATTGGAATCGATTTACAAAATTTGTGAAACGTATGTCAGATAACCAAACCTTTCGGGCCAGATTAGATCTTCGAGGAAGTGAATCATTTCTCTCCTCTAGTTCTATAGTTGAGGAAGTCGGACGTGCTCTGGTGTGTCACTAAGATCGCTCTGGAACCATTTTTATTTCTTCTAACATTCTTAGAGCAGCATGCATATGTTGAAAAATAATTGAACAAGTTGTGGCTCATTTTTTGTGCCCAAAAGAAAATCAAATCCATGCTTCTTCACATGTCAGCAGGTTCCATGTATATTCCATTCCGTCCGTTTCAGGGTTATGTATTTTTTCTGTTACTTTTTGTTCTAATGCATCCATATTTTCGAGGTTCAAGATTCACGACACAGAGGAGGTAGTTTGTAAAACTTTTAACGGCCATGGTATTCTGCCGTTAAATTCTTTGCATTTTGTTATTTTTGGGTGGATTTCAGTATTTATGAAATCTATGAATTACTGTCTAGCTAACTGTGGATTGCTGTCGGAAAGATTAAGAAACATTTACTAATGCATTAGTCATTTGCGCCTACTAATCTGGCTATTGAATTATGCATGTCTCTTGAGGTACACTCGTGCTTTGTCGAATCCTCATGATTACGTACGTTGACAAGTAACGAATATTTGGTTATGTGCATTTTTGCAGTTCATAAAACTGGTTATGTGCATTTTTGCAGTTCACCAGTTTTATGTTATAGTGTGGCTATCTTTTTTGCCCTCTGTTTTTTTTAGGAAGGAAAACTATAAGAAATGAAAAATTACAAGAAAAAAAAATTCTAGGAAAAGAAAAAAAAATTTATATCTTATTTTTTGGAAGGAAGTAAAAGAAGAAGAAAAATTAATTTCGAAGGTCGGGCGAAGCATTGTGTTTTCTCTAATTTTTTCGTTTGATTCGGGTGGAAAAATTTTGGAGAAAAAGTTATAAAATTTTTTACCCACTTTTCTATTCAAATTTTCCTTCTGCCCAAAGAAATAGTGAAAAATTTATTTTTCTTTCTTTTCCCTCTTGTCCTTTTAAGGTTCCTTGGAAGGAAAACTAGAGAGAAAGAAAAAGTTTTTCATTGTTTTCTTGGACGGAAGAAAAAATTTTAGTGGAAAAGTTGATGAAAAATTTTGTAATTTTTCCCCCAAAATTTTTCCGCTCGAATTCGATGGAAAAGTTAGAAAAAACACGACGTCACTTCGTCTGACCTTCGAAATTAATTTTGCTTTCTCTTTTCCTTCCTTTCAAGAAAATAGGATATGAATTTTTTTCTTTTTCTAGAGTTTTTTTTCCTGTAGTTTTTTATTTCTTACAATTTTTTTTCTCTCTAAAGAAACAGAGGGTTAGTTGTATGAACAAAATGTAATTGCACTATAACTTACTAATATATACATATAGCAAGATAAATAGTTTGCCATAGTTGTATTGTGTTACGAATCCTCAATTAAATAGTATATATTACTAATAATGAAATATGAGAGTCAGAGATAATAAGTCCATTCATTATATACAATTTAAATTGAATTATTATGGCATTATGAGTTCATCATTATTATTTTATTTCAATTAATACATGTGGGATTAATATTTTTAGCATGTAAATAAATGTGATGCTTATTCTCCTATTGGACCGGGCCTGGGGAAGCTGGACGGCCCAATCCCTCGGCTGAAGCCCAATTGCAGGTCAACCAGAGGAGTTGACTGCTTCTGGATTTCGTAGGCGCGGACGAAATCGATCGCGAGGTAGACGCGATCTCCGGCTTCAGCGGCATCATCGACAATGCCTCTGGAGGGATCGGCGGCGTTGTCCTGGGCGAGGACAGCGGCACTTTCTCCGGCTTGATCTTCGGCGAAACTCACGGAGCTTTTCGGCGGCAAATTTGGAAGCAAGAAGGCGCCAACGGGATTCGCGGACGTCGATGAAGGTGGAAACCCAGCAGGCACCGGCTGGCTTTCCAAAAGAGGCGCGAGCGTGATCTCGGAGCGGACGTCGGCTGCTTTCCAAAGAAGGCGACGCGCCATCCTCTTAAGACGCAGAGGGGGCGAGGGAGGAGGGACCAGGGAGGAAAGCACGGCTTCCCCTGCTGCAAAACTTCGACGCCACCCCGGTAGTCTCCATCCAGAGTGAAGAAGAGGGGGAGTGATGCAGAGGGTTTAGGGAAGGTTTCTGGGATTGCCCTTCTCTGTGAAGGTCGTGGAGGAGGTCAGGACGAGCAGACGTCTGAGGCTGCAGAGTGGCTGGACCGGGGGGGGGGGGGGGGGGGGGGGGGGGGGGGGGGGGGGGAAGGGAATACCACCGTCTCGATACGATCGGAAAACGAAGCGTATCGATGGTAAAATGAAACAGTAACGAAACGGTATGAGGGTGTGGCGGCGTGTAGAAGAGAAGATGTGGATCACGGAGAGGACCTGGGGTGCATACGTCTAAGACTACAGAGTGGCTGGACTGAGGAGGAAGAAATACCTTCGTCTTGCTACGATCGGAAAACGAAGCGTATCGATGGTAAATAAATGAAACAGTAACGAAACGGCATGAAAACGTTGCGGCGCGTAGAGGAGGAGGTTTCCGGATTCAGATCGCTCAGTGAAGATCACCGAGAAGATCAGGGTCGTAGGGAATCTGTGGCTGCGTGGGGTAGGGCAGGGGAAGAAAAGCGTCGCGTTCGTGGCATAATAAAAGAAACAGGGTAAAGAAACAGAGGAAAACGGATTAGAGAACACTGACGAAAAAACAACTTACGATGCAGCAACGAATCGTATCGGAGCAACAACAAACGCAGCAAGATATAGCAGCGACTAAGAAAAGACACTCAGTTTCGTTACTCACCTTCGGTAGAGGGAGCCTCCAAGCTGCAATTGCCAAGAACCAGATCCGCCGACCCTTCCGCATTTCCTCGTCGAGTCCACACTGCCGGACCTCTAGCGCACAGACACTTCTTCGTACAAGCCGAGACTTACAGGAGAACTACAGGGGGGGGCGGGGGCGGAACTTCATCCGGATCTGCCAGAGGGCAGTCTGGATAGGAGCATAGCACCGGGGCACCTTGTCTCAAACGAGAGCGTAGGAGACAGGAGGATAGCGAACGCGAGACAGCTCTATAGGGAAGAGGAGCTCGTGTCGCAGCGTGAGCTATGCATCGGGAACAGAGATGAGTTATTACACCGTCGAACTTCCAGGCGGGGACGATTCACCCGTCGAACAACCATAAAAAAAACAGAACTACTGCATTAAAGAAACTGGAGAAACAAGCATTACATTCATTCTGCCCTGTCTCGAGAGGGAGGGGCATTATTTATAGGAAAATTTAACAGAGCTGTTAACGTAAGTGAGCGTCGCTAATCTCCAATTAGTTACACTGAATATTCTTCCAGCTGTGTGTCGCGAACGATCTTTTACGTGGAGGATTGTTCGAGAAGTGGGCTTGGACATTTCTTCCCGTGGCTGGTTTACAGATCCAGTCGCTTCAGAGGCCGTCGAGTTCGTTTGGATCGGCGTGGGCTGGTGTTGCGGGCTGCATTTGCATCAGGGAGGCGGGCGGAACCGCAGGCGGCGGGCTTCCTCCGCCTCCCCCAAGCGATTCCGGCGACGACGAGTTCTCCGGCCAGGAGTGTGAGCGAGCTGTAAGTCAACGGCGAGGTGCCGTCGGCTTGAGGGAGCGAGGGAGAGCTCTGTTTAGGGTTTATGTAAGTTGATCTGGCCAATCAACGTAAATTTCCCTAGATCCGGTTGTCTTCTCCAGCTCCGGCGTGTTTTTGTGTTTCCGGCGACGAAACCTCTACTGTCTCCTTCCTCACCATCTTCCCGGCGATCGGCTTCCGCAACGATGAGGCTGAGGCCGGACGCGGTTCCGGCCTGCCGCATGCTCCCCTGCCCGTCCACCTCCTTCTCCGGTGACGACGGCCGACGAACGAACGCAGGCGAAGGCGCGTTGAAGACGAAGGCGTCGAGGCGGCGTTCGAAAAGAGGCGTTGACCAGGTCAACGAAATTTCGATTACACGCGGAGCGAAATCGGAATCCGATTTCGATTTTTTGCTTTCGCTCGGCGCACAGTCCCACGCGTAAGTTGCTGACGTGGATGGGCTGAAAAGGCTGGGCGTGACAATAAATATGATGGAAACTATATATACATTTTATATTAATTAATGTTATATTATACTTTAATATATAATTTATTTTACGTGAACATTATGACATATTTATGTGTATATATTATTCATATTGCTTGGCGCTTTAAAGTCATACGTGGAAGCTTTTCTACCTTTAACCAATAAGAAAAAGAGACATAGGTAAATTTGAACTTAAATAAATCTTATATATTATATTATTTTTATTTTTATTTTTTATACGGAACTAAATTAGAGTATTACAACAAGAAGTTAAAATTGAATCCGTTAAATGTTAGATTTTAGCTTATATCATAACATGAGAACTCCAAAATAAAATTTATTAAATCACTCTCAATTATATTATCTTTCTTTTATTGTATCTATTATTTTGCATTAATTATTTTAATTACATTTGACTTGATTTTTATGATTCAACAATATTTAAACAGATAAATCATTTACATATAAAATTTATTTTTATAATAATCTTCGGCTCTATTTTGGGAAATTCCATGTTTCCAATACCAGTAAACATGGAATATCCCAAAATAGGCATCCCAAACTCCAACTAGCATTTATAATATTTCAATGTCTATTTTGGGATATTAATGTTTCCAATACATGCTTTTATAATAATCTAGTAGTATTTTCTTTTCAGATTTAATGTGTTTTTTTAATATTTTCTCTTAATTTTTCGTCTAAGAAAACACAATGGGAGTCTATTTACTAGCAAGAATTTTAGAAGAGAAATCCGTTGTATATTAAGACGGACGGATCTAAAATGAAAACAAGTTGGATGGATGGATGAGAGCAAAATCCCTCCTTTCCGATCTGTCCAAATCGGGTGGATTTACAAAACGCGTGAGGCAAAATTCTCTTTGCACGTCTTTCAATGCCGCTGGAGCTGCTGGACACCAATCTCGCGCTGGAGTGGATGCTTACCAAACCTATGCTCACAGAAGCCGACCTCGCGCGACACCAATCTCAATCACATGACACAAATTTTTCTTCCTTTTTTTTTCATCTTTTCACGTCTTGCTGGTAGACATTAATGCATTAGCTTTTTATTTTTCCTATAGGTAGGAGCAGAAAGCAGCCCAAATGTAGCCCCATACTAGGTCTCTATCAGAGATCGTGTCTAGGAGGATGCACTCTCAAGATTTCACTAGAGGTGGCCAACGGATCGGGCCGGCCCGCGGCACACACGACACGACACGTTGACCAAGTCAATGGGCCATGGGCGGCACGTGGCCCGGCCTGGGCTGTGCTGGGCCGAAGAGTTTAGGCACGTGGGCCGTGCCCGGTAAGGCCCAGGGCACGGCACGCGCGCCGGGCCTGACACGACACGTGAATTTGGCGAAAACGGTAAGAAAATTTGAATTTGAACATGCGTTTTTACACAAATACCCTCATAATGGTTATAAAAATTTAAAAAGTTAGGGATATAATTGTCTTTATGGTATAAAATTACTATTTTAGCCCCTTTTAATAATTAAATATAGGGGATAAATATATAAATTTACACCCAATTCATCCCTATAAATTGACCCCCCAACCCTCTCATTTCTTCACACAAGTTTCCAACTAGCTTTGGAATAATTTCTCATTCTTTCTTAATACTCTCTTAACCTCTTTTCTAAGTCTTGAGTTTCAATTAGTTTCTTAATTGAACTCAAACTTAAGCCTCTTTCTAGCCATCAAGAATTCAAAGCTCTCTCGGTCTACTCACGTGGAGAAGATCAAGTAAATATTAAATTAATTTACTTTGATAATATAATTGTTGTTCTATTTAAATTATTCTAATATATATTTTTTCGTAATTATGTTTAAGTTGAAGTTGTTGAAGGCTGAAACCTCAACTTCTTAGTTCTTATTAAGCGATCTTCAATCACGTGATAAGGTAATTTTTTAATATATTGCTTATTAGTAAGTATTTAATCTTGTTTTACAAATTTGTTTAGCTAACTTTTAATATTATATGTAGAATTAATGGCTGGATTTAACAATGTATGAGATCTTTTGCCATGGGAGCTTGAGACATTAGAAAATGAGCTAATGGGAACAAATGACCCCGTTATGCCACCCGAGCACGATGCCAACCCTCCGCCCTACGACCCAAATCAACAACAGCAAGATAATGAACCTACTAATACTATGCAGGGAGAGGAGGGATGCAGTGCAAACCCCCACGATTTTACTGTGTCGAACTCAAGAAAAATGCACGAGTGACGTTTGGAAGAGCTTTGATGTGATGATAATTAACGACGAAAAAAGAGCTAGCTCCAAGAAGTGCAAAAAAGTAATAACTTGCAAATCATTGGGTGGAACTGGTCATTTGGCTCGCCACATCAAAAGCCATCAAACTCAAATCGATCGTGCACAGGCTACTCTCAACCTTTCCTCTAGTTCTTTTGAAGTTTTTAATTATTCTATTGAAGTTCTAAGACAGGAATTAGCTAAATTTATTGTTTTGGATGAACAATCATTTTCTTTAGCAAAAAATTTTAAATTTAAAAAATTTATACATAAATCACTACAACCTAAATATATAAAAGTAAGTAGAAAAATCATGCGTTAGGATGCTATAAATTTTTTTTCTGAATATAAAACTAATCTTTTACAAACTTTAATTACATTAACTTTTTGTATTTCTTTAACATCTGATATTTGGACTAGTAATCATTCTGATCATTCATACATGTGTATTACGACACATTGGATAGATAGTGATTTTTTTATAAAAAAAGAATTACTGCATTTAAAATTTTTGAATATCTTCATACTGCAAATGCTATAGTTAGACAATTTCATAGCATTTTACATTCATATAGTATAATTAATAAAATTTTTTTAATTAGTTTTGATAATGCAAGTAATAATGATAGTGCAATTGATAAATTAAAAAGATTGTTAAATCCAATATTTAATTGTGCTTTTCTTCATATACGATGTGCATGCCAGATTCTTAATTTATGTGTTCAAGATGGAATAAGAGAAGTAGATGAACATGTAAATAAATTAAGAAATGTTGTTAGATTTGTTACTTCTACTTCTAGAAATCAAGATTTTAGACAAATATGTAAATCTTATAGTTTATCATATAAAAAATTTAAACTTGATGTTAAAACAAGATGACATTCTACTTATGATATGCTAACAACATGTTTTCCATTTAAGGATCCTCTTACATTATTTTATAATGAAAGAATGTCTGATGGAAATATTGAAGAAACAGATTGGGAAAAGGCAAAATTGTTACATAATATTTTAGAAATTTTTTCTAATACTAGCACTCATTTATCTGGTGTTTATTATGCTACATCATATTTAATTTTAGAACATTTAGTTTTAATTAGTGAAATTTTTTTCCAATATAGAAATGATGAAAATGTTTTTCAAGTAATTTTTAAAATAGAAACAAAATTTTAAAAATATTGAAAAAATATATCTCCTTTAAATAGAAAAGGAACATCAACAAGTAGATCTAGTAATTTTAATGAATTAAGATTTTTTTTGAAAAATAATCATACATATGTACTCACATAAGAACAAATAGATAATTTTGATATTTTATCATGGTGGAGATCACAAGGAAAATCATATCCTATGGTTTCTGCTATGACACGTGATCTACTAACTCCTCCGGTGTCTACAGTAGCATCAGAGTCTTGTTTTAGTGCAGGCGGCAGGGTGCTAGACGAGAAGCGAAGCCGAATGAACGAAGAAAGCGTGAAAATATATATTTGTCTTAAAGATTGGCTAGATGCTGAAGATCGTCTTCAAGATAAAGGTGGTCATTCAACTTCATCGGATGATGATGAACAAAGCCTTGGAAGTGCAAGCGGAAGCAACAATGGATAAACGTTGTAAAAAATAGTTATAAAAAAAATATAAAAAGAAATGTAAAAAGAGAACTACGTAAACGTGATTCCTCCTTTGAGTGGGGTACATAGGTAGCCTGTAACAGATCCGATCTAAAATATATAATAATTTAATATTTTTTTCAAAAATTTGTGCAACATACATATTTCTCAATTTTCTCATTTTTTTTAATTTTTTCTTATTTTTTAAACTTGTTTTAATGAAGCGGGCCAAAGTCGGCCCGTGGGTCATTTTCGGTGGGTCATTTTCGGACCGGGCCAGGCACAGCCCGCATGCCACATCTAGATCCATTGGGCCGAATCCGGCCCTCGTGCTGACTCCAGCTAGCGGGCCATGTTCAGCACGCGTGCCAAATTCGGCCCGCTGGTGGGCCGTGCTGAGCAAAGTATTAAACCGTGCCTCGGTCGGCATGGCTAATTGTGCCACGGGCCATACCGGGCCCAGATTTTTCTCTCCCGTGCTGTGCCCGATTGGAAGTCGGGCCGGCCGAGCACGGCCCATGGCCACCTCTAGATTTCACAAGGAACAATGAGAGTACTTAGACTAAAAAAGAATTGGTACCTCTAGATGAGAAAACTTTTCCATATGTCACCTGCTGCTTACTCAGACTTCTAAATTTTGAGCACAATGCATATAATTTATAGAGGTAAAATAACTTCAAATGTCAATTTCACATTCTTGCCACAAAATTACTAGTCTGCATTACAATTTACATGACACTGGACCCTGAAAGAACATAGGTAAAGAAGAATTCTTATCAAGCTTTTGATTACTTTAATATTATCCTAGATTTGCAATGGTAAGGAATTCGATTCCAAATCTTCATCAGAGTTGAAAACCTAAACTTGCACATGGAATCCAGCATTACTTTCTCTTGAACAGGGTACTCTGTTCTATATGCAAACGATTCCATAGTGTGAAACCTTGGACTTTTTAAATTGATGTTGCCTCTAGAAAATACTGATATGTCAACAACAATATTAGTATCAACCAACACTTGCCAGTGAGATGATTGGTTGGCTGTTCAGAATACTTAACATGGAGCCACTGTTGGATTAGCTGAAAACTTCCCTACTGCCTTTGAGCAGCTTTTGTATGTAAATTCTCATCGTTTGAACATTAATATCAATTATCCTTTCTTAAAAAGGAACTATATACATCAACTAGCAGCTGAGAATGAAGATAACTTGTTTTCAGATTGCAAAATTGTCCTTCAAATATATAAAGGATATTCCCTTACAACAGGCAGCTTCTTCTTGAGAAGCTATGAATGGAGAAACTTCATTTTTAAGCTTGCAGAAAATAGTTTGATGCTGTAATAGACACTAGAAAACCTTTCGTGATTTCACTAATTTGTGCCTGCACAATAGTAATTGAACTCAGCGGTCAAGGGAAGACAAGAAGCGCCCAGTCCCCATAAAAAGTAACCAATGCTTGAAACCCAAATTCATTCTATCACTTATTTTATTGTCTTGGCAGCGAACAAGGGAATAAGCTTCACACCATTCATATCCAATAAGCTTATATAAATTTTATAGTTGCCTATATTATGTGCCATAATAGCCATTCAAGTCATCAACCAAGGAATAGAAATTTGGTCCATAGCCAACCCCTTCACGAGTAGGGGCTTTCTTCTCCAAAGATGAATGCATATTTGCACCATTTTCCATTTGTTTAATAAAATCTGAAGCAGAAAAAATCGTTTCATCATAATCCTTGTAGTGAAATTTTGACCTGCCCTTGGTATATCTCTTGTTGTCTATGTTAGCCTCAGCATTAAGCCTTCCCATCTGCTGTTGCAGATCGACAAGAGAATCGCTTGTTACTTTCCCTTTAGTACTCTTCTTAGGATCAACAAGCTTCAGTTCCAGTCTATACAAGGCACACACATCGCAATTGTTGATCTCATACTCATAGAGATGCCACTCATAATGGCTGAGCGGCTGAGGATCCATATAGTAGGACCTCTTGAGCCCTCCAAATTCCTTCATTACTTGCTTCCTTGATTCATGCCAACCACGCCCACTGTAATCAGGCAAGGATCTCTGCTTTCTGTTTCCACTCTCAAAAGCTCTTCGAGGTTTGTCAAAAAACAGCCATTCTCTAAGTGATTCACCATTCAGAACTAGAAGATCAAACAGCTCTGCAAAAAAATGAAGTTGAAAATCACGTCACCTCAGGCATGGGTTAGCTAAGATGATATTAAAAATGTCAATTATTATGTACCTGGGGCATTCCATGGAGATTTATTAGTTGCTGCTCCTTCACATTCTGGTATACCAACAATTTTTCCTTGTGCTTTTGCAATTAGAGCTGCAAAAAGGGGGCCGTCCTTCAGGTCGATACCACCTGGACGGAGCACTGGAGTCATACCTGGAGGCCCTTCATTTAGTGCTAAAGTGGCATGAAAGCTACTACAGTAATCTCCAAACCATTCTGATCCCCTGGCAGGCCTAGGGCAGTCCCATAGTGTGCATTTCGGTCTCATGAAAGCTGAAGGTGGAGGGCATATTGCCGGTATGGTTTCAGTTAACACTGGCACAAGGTCCCCTACATCGAAACTGTTAGCATTAAAGCCAAGAAATACACTTTGGGGTAATTCTTGATGCAGGTTGCAATGATGAAAATCAAAACTATTAGCTCCATCCGGGCAATGCAATGCTGCATGTTGCTGAGCCCCTAGAAATCCGTAATCAGGGATTCCCCGAGCCACAAAATATCCCTTCAAAGCAATTTGAAAACCATATGATGAGCATTGCCATATTCTACAGTGTAGTACAGAAACAACATTACAAAATTAGACGTGTTGTATTGTTAAAGGCTACTGCTTTTAGCCAATTATATTCATCATTCGCACTACATTGTAATGCAATATGCCAGTTTCTCAAGCTTACTGAAAAAAACAAATAAAGCATAAGTGGAAGCATTGTTTTGTGCGTATTACCGTATCAACCGTCGATGATCAGAAGTTATAATTTTAAGTTTATAATGGAAAATTGCATCCTGCAATACTTGTTCATAGGTATAAGCTTTGAAAGTATATAAAGTTAATAAATAATAGTTTGATTTAGTAAACCTTAGAAAAGCTCCAGCAAGATATGGATGCACTATGAATGCTCCACGTGACATTGAATTAATGTCTCACAGCATCAAAGGAAATGGTCGTTACGATGAGTTAAATAGTATCTTAAATCATATTCAAGTAGCCTTAAAGGTGTCATTCTGGGAATCATAGATAGATGAATCATATACTTCTTCAAACATTGCATAAGATGCAAAACTTATGTTTGAATAGAGGATAAAATAAGAAAATAATTTATCACGCAAAAATTCTTCATGGTTCACAATGACAATTTTTGAAAGCTTAGAATTCATCCTTTGAATCTACAAGCAAACAATAATAAAACATAAACGAGCAGTAGCTCCTGAAGAATGACTATTTACTTAAATTTTGAAATATTTTAGCTGCAGGGAAAAAGATTGTTGTATATTTTACATTTAGACATGACAAAACAGACCCATGAAGATGATGGACAATTATTGTTAGTCGTTAACATATTAACATATTATATATCAGCTCAATGGCTCAAATCAATGATGAAAAAAATAATAATAAGTAGATGATTAAAACTTAATTTTACTTGTGGCGAAACCACAAAAGTCAAGTTACATGTAAAGGTAATGCAGAATTACAAATAGAAGAAATATGGAAGCACAAAACATAATGCAGGATAATAAAACAATTAATAGTATGGAGAATAAGTTCAGAGAACTCAGAAACTGAAACTGAAAATTACAAACCAAAAAGCTAGAAGTTAATTTGAATGGATGAATATTTAACTAGCAGCGACAAAGCATGATACCCTAATCCAAATTTTCAAGGCACATCAATTGCGTGATCCTAAAAGGTTACCAGACTCAAATTATGGCAATGAAGGTCACTAAAGCAGCAATTAGCAGTCTTGAACTAAGTAAATATTTTCAATGATTAATACATCCAACGTTCAAGTTCTCTAAAATGGGTCAGACTTTGACCGTAACATGCATTGTGCTCTTTGTTCCTAATCTAGGCCTTCTGCCTCCCGCACTATATTTCAAATGGTTATCGTGTATACATCGAAACTATTTTGGTAGATATGCTATAGAATAGAGTACTTGAAACCCTAGATGTACAAATCCTCAGTCGGCGACAGTATGATGCTAAATTTGGAGTTCAGTTCAATGCATCGAGAATTGTTACTCCAATGAAGGATCAAGATATCTAGAATCAGTTCTTGCAAGAATAACAAGAAATCTCAGAGCATTCCTCTGCTGAATAGATGTCAGATGAGTACACTACGGCCAAGAGATTCCAACTTTTAGCTGATGAAACTTGACAGTTGCAATTCTATCCGACAAAGGATTCTAAATTGGGTAGCAGATCAAACAAATATGCACACATAAGGATGCTCACCTCCCTAAAAGAAGCGGCAGCTCCACCACTTTGAAGCCCCCCTGTGTCTGGGCCGATCACCTCGATGGGTTCGTCCTTGGGTGACAGTTTGGCCAACTTGCTTGTAGCATCGTCGTCTTCCTCGTCGTCCTCTTCGTTCAGCTGCAGCATTCGGCGGATGTATGAGGACAGATCCGAAGGCCCGCGGCTACTCCCCTTCTCACAGCCAAGGTAGAGAGAATTCAGACTCAATATTACCATCACCACCAAACCAAGAAGGAAGAGATCAAAGAAATATTAACAGGGAGGGGGTTGGGTGCCAACGAGAAAGGAAGAGGCGGCAGAGGCGGCCGGGGAGGGTTCGCTGAGCTCGGCCTTCCACTCGCGGAGCAACTGATGAAGCTGCTCCTCGAGCACAGCAACATCAACGGTGCGGCCCTCCTTGCGGGCAGACTGGAGGTCTCCGAACATCCCCTGAAGGTCGTCCAGTCGATTCTTCGCCTTCTCCTTCATCACTCGCCGGTGGTGCGGCATCGCGACGACGACGCCGCAGCCGCTTCTCTTCGACCCTTTTCGCATCCCTTCCGATCAATCCAAGGAGCGAACTTTATAGGCCAAGGTCGTCAAAAAGAGGATTTTGATGGATCAATTATTCATCTTTCTCCTCCTCCTTGCTGTTGTTGTTTTTGTGGAACAAGACGACGAAGGAGAAGATTGGAGATGGTTGGGAGTATTACAAGGCGGCCATGAACGAAGAGGAAGACAATGGGAAGAAGGAACGAATCTAGAAAAGCCGAAGACGCGGCAAAAGCGAGAGGAATATATTCGATAAAAGATCAGATCAGCTCAGCCCGACCCAGCCGGGTGCTCCGCCCTTCCCCGACTCTGCTGCCACACAATTCCAACATCCAAGCTCATGCATGGCGCTGCAGTTTTTGGTTCGGAGTGCGACTGAAACTTCAAAAGCTCACCCCATAATCCCATTTTCGTCCATTTTGCTCGACCGCGGTGCAAGACACCAAACCAAAGAGGCAAACGGGCCAAGCGGGCCTGTGCGAAGTCCTCAACTGCCGATTACATTTATACCTCAGCGGGCCACTGATAGATTTGGTTCGTGGTCTGGAAATGGGCCGATCGGGCCTTTTAACATCTGAACGGGCCAATGATGTGTTTGGTAGTCTACAGACCAAATATACTGATGCCAACCCCACTTTTTGTTCGAGCCACAGGAAAATATATGGATTTTTTTTAAAAAAAGTTATAGCTCTTATAATTTGTAAACTATAAATTTTTAAATATTTGATATTTTTAAATAACAGCAAAGCTTCGAAAATTGAGCAACAACTTGTCCTCCAGTCAAAAGTCTGACAAAAAGTTTCCAACCGAGACATTCTGGACAAATTTCATTAAACTCATACGAGTTAGAATTTATTGCAAGTTGGTCCCAAAAATATCAAAACTCTCACAACAGTTTCATGTAATTGTAAAAATATCAGTTGCAAACATCAACGGGAGTAATAACAGCAACAAGGTAAGCGAGCATCATTACTAAATGTACAGGAAATTGAGACTAAACTATCAATTATATAGAGTAGACAAATATTTATAAAACGTACAAACCATAGGGGCGAGAGTGAAAATTAACCAAAGAGAAAACAGAGTTCCCAGCTGCAGCAAACTGAAAGCATTTTCCACCTCATCATCATTACACAAACCAAAATTTAAGAGGCAATATTACTGGATAATGGAAAGGCACACAGGGCAGTGGCCCTTCTGCTCCACAATGTCCACCCTCTGGCTCCTCAAGAATCCATGTCAAACAGCTCCCAATTCAAGCATAACTTCATCGTAAGGATTCTTCAGCTTCAGGTGATCAATAGCCCTGGCTGCAGGACTTCAAACTTGTTACTCTCTCATAATTTAGAGCAAGAAATGAGTTTAGAGCAAATTGACTCACCAGGTGCAGTCGATAATCTAGACTTGAACGGCGAGGCAGGTTCATCGTAACGCATCTCCGCCGTCGACTGAATGCCAGTATCTGCACCGTCTGCTTTGTTCGGTACGACGATCATTTCAGTGAGTGGAAATCCAAAAAGCATGCAGTGATTTCTAGCATCATCTGGACCTTTCTGGGAAATATGAACAGTTTCATCTGCAGATCTGCAATGGCCTTTTGCAGAATCACGCATGTTACCAGTAAAAGAAGGTCTTCCAATGTCCAGCAAACTTGATGAACTGCCACCATAACATTTATTTGAGCATGGAAACTGCGCACTTGCTTGCTGAGGAATTGAAGATGGATGTAACACTTGAACTGGAAATGCAGATGGTTTCCCAGGGCCATTGAATCCCTGAATTGATCTAGCCCAACTGCCTTTGGTGCCAAGCAAGTGACCCAAGAACCTTACGCTGTTGTCGGCCCAAGTTTCAGTCGGAATACCCTGAAATGTGGGCATGGGTGGGTGTATTTCTTGACCTTGCAAGACCTCATGGAGCTGTGATTCTCCATAGCCCTTGTAGGGGAAGTCAGAAGCACCGAGGGGTACGCTGGCAGTGCTCCTCATATCAGTTTTCGGGACGCTGATAACATCACAAAGAGTTCTAGAACTCACAATTTCTTGACCTTGCAAGACCTTGAGGAAATTCACTGATTCCTCCAAGTCAGGATATCCAACTCCATCTGCAGTAGGTACTAGAGAATTTGACTTACGACTCTGAAGAAAAGAGGTGCTAACTTACCATAAAACTAAGAACTTACTTGTCATTGGATGGTTCATATGGCCTGAAGGATGACAAATTTTGGTTCTTTTTGGACCAGTTAGAAGACCATTAGCAAGTGCTACTGAACCTGTCAGCTCGATATCCCAAGGAGACACCCGATTATCTCCAGTGGTATCTGCCTCATCGTCCCATCTCACCTGCAAAAATAAATCTAACAGTTCAGAGTTGAAATTATACAGTGAAAACAATGTTGAGTGTTGACTTCTTTCAAAGTTCAATATCGTGACCACTGCCACAATATTGTACATGTTTGACCATTTGTACCTTTTATGCAATTCAAAAACTAGCTAGTCTACCTCATCGTCCTTAGGCACAGTAAATTCACAGTCCAAACAGCCGCTGCATTCAGCCTCAAGAGTTCAATTAATAAACAGTTTAACTATACATAAAAAGATAGGCTCACTCTTGCTTCAGTAAATTCATAATCACAAAGCATTTGATGAAAGATGTTCGACATATACGATGTAGAGTCATAAGCAGTAACACCTAACGTTGCTCAAGAACTTACTGATCAAGCCTTAAGGGGCAGAGTTCACAACGTACCAAAAGACTCTTCCATTTTGAACCAGGCCATCTAAGAGGGTCCAGTTCACAAATCCCCGTTATCAATCCTGTGTACCTGTAAATAAGCCACAAAACCGTCAGTCTGAGAATATATCGAAGAGTTAAAACTATTCCAAATATAAAATGATTCTAACCTTCTGTCTGCCCCATCTTCAGTGCCAATTAGCATTTTAAATCTACTGCCAACAGAAAATGAATGACTCAGGCTCCTTCTGAACTTCCAGTAAGGAATGATAAACCCTGATTGACTTGCCCTACAAGATGCGAATTTAGTATAAGTTTAACTGGGGATGGATCAAGAGTCTTGTTTCCGACCCTGGTCACATAGGTATATTATATTTAAGATCAAATATTGCAGTGCAATGTTTCAGAACCAGATGCATACAGTGCCAGCATAGAAATGATCTGAAGTTCATCTAGACTTACCTTGGGACATAGTTAATGCAGAAAACTGTTCTTGTCGACACAGCATTAGCTACATCAGTGAGGGTGCCAATGTTATTTTGAGTGCAAGGAGAAGGAGAATGAATGATTCTCTTAAGTTGATCGGCTCTCCTTATGCCCAACCTAAGCTCCCCATCATTCCCCCTGAAACACAGGAAAGGCCGAGTCAAAAAAGAAACATTGCTTAAGGTAGGGAAATCCAATGCATTAACAGTTACCCATACCTTAGAAAGAGCACAGCATCCCCAGAGACAAGCTTTTTCTTGTTAATAAATGCACTCCATCCAGTAGTCAGAAGATGCCGACGTGGTTGTCCTAGAAAAGACGTAAAAATCAAACATATGTAGGCAAACTAGCTACACAATCACATGATCTATCGAGACAAAAGTGGATATCACAATTAAATTATTGAGATTGTAAACTTAACATTCCTTCATATTGATAATCACATTCAACACCTTTCCAAATGGCTACAAGAGTTCAATCATGAAACCAAGTATCCTTCTTAGCAATTAATTGTAGATTAGATTGTCTTATCTGAAAATCATTTCAGACTGTAATATGATGATATTACGATGGTTAACACCAAAAATCAAGCTTAGTGCGAGTGAAAGTTCAAACTACAAGCAACAGATGCATATGCACTTGAGGTTTAGTATTAAAGTCTAGGGATGAATACATAATAGACATTTGAAGAATCGAATGCCCAAGCATCATATAGTTGCTAATAAATCATGTCTCATTATTTTGAAAGTCACATTATTCAGAAGGAACGTTTTGTTTCAATTTTTCATGTGAAGACTCTAAGCGGCTGAATTCCTGCAAATAGTATAATAAAACATCTGCCATTTTAATTCGAAATATCGCTAAAATGGTAATATTGACATCAGACTATATGATAATATTGACATCAAACTATAGCTTCTAGCAATAGACAGGAACCAAAATCCACAATGTGTTTCATCAACATACCCCTATAGATGTGCCGAAATCTCCACTCAATTCCATGTAAATCCTTGGCAACAAGCTCTTGCGACGGCCTCTGCTGCTTATAATCCTTAACCAAAAGGAAGAAATGCAGTCAAAGTCATCAGAAACATGGACAAGTATTGTCTGCTTCATTCCCCCACTCAACGTGTTTGGATGAACTTCATGGACTTACCAGGGGAGGGAAACAGTCCTCAGCAGCTCGGCGAGGAACAGAGAAGCCTCCATGGGTACTTGTGTCAGAAGCAGTAAGGGTCTTACAGAACATATGTGTGGCATGTGGCTTACTAAGGCCATCATTCTCCTCAAGTTGCTCTCCAGCCTCATTATCCAGTTGATCTGGATCCTGTTCCTGTGCCAGAGTCTAATGAGCGATTGTCAAAATACCACAACGAAACAGTCCAACATGGATAAACGCTAATCCTTCCAAATTTTGGTGTTCTTTAGACCAACTTCAATCTTCTTCAGAAGTATTATCCAAAAGTTTCGTTTAAACAAGATCAACAGGCTTGCGCAGAGCATGCGGGAATGCAAGAAGAGAAGATGAGAATTTTCATCCCCAAGAAGGTAAGAAAAGAAAACCCTAACCTTGTTCTCCGCAACCAAAGAGAGCTGAGCGTAAACTTCATCCGTTTCCTCTGCCGCCTGCGAAAATCGATCAAGCTCAACTCGGCTATGAAAGCAAACCAATGAATAGGAAGGCAAAAGAACGGACTCGGAGTTGGACATCGACGACCCGGCAGAGAAGATGGGGAGGGACATCGCCCGGCGCAAAGCCGCCACCGGCTGCGGCTTCTCCGAGATGCTCAAGATGCCCGTGCGGGAAGTAGACCACCAGGCACCCCTTCCTCGGCAGCCATATCTGTGGCCCGGCGCAGGCGTGCCACAGCTCGAGGCACACCATTCCCCCTCCGCAGCTCCCCGCCGGCGCCGCCTCCCCTTCTGTCTCCTCTTCTTCGAGCGAGTTCAGATCGATCTCCATCCTCAGTCAAACCCACAATGGAACGCCAAGAGAATAGCAAAGGGGAGAAGCGAGGGGCGGGCGCATGAAAAGAAAAGGGGAGCAAAGTAAAGAGAAAGCAAGGGCAGGCTCTGCTAGGGCGGAGGCAGCAAAGCAGCGTTCACGGAGCCATTTCCCATCGTGTCGTCGTCTTCTTCTTGGTCCTCGGCGCTCCTTCACGTCTCTTTCTTGCCTCTCTCCTCCCTCGCTTCCCATAAAAACATCAGCTTTGCTAAAAGCAGGGGTCAAAAGCCACCTGCTCCTAAAACAGGGCTGCTCCGTACCCTCTGCTCCATTGCTCCCCCTTCAATCCTGCTGCTGCTGCCGCTGCGCTTCTTCTCTCTCTCCCTCTCTCCCTCTCTCCCTCTTTCCCTCTCTCTCATATGATAATGTTTTGGTAGCTCGTGATTTGTTCTGATGCTGAGGGCCTGAGGCTGCCAATGGACAGTGTCAGGACAGCCTCAGCAGGGTGTTACTGCGTGGCTTGTCATTTCTGCTGTAAAACCAGCAGAGATTAGTGGAGTGAGTGAGCACGATGAAATTGTTTTTGTTTTTCAGACATCCGCGGTGTTGTCAATCGGATTGTCTGCGTGATCGTAGTTTGTGATTTGTTCTGATGCTCTTTGTTTACGATTTGAGGCTGCCTCTCGGAGGTCGAAGCACTGCATTTTACTGCCTCGTTTAGAGCTCTAAATCCCGCGCGTTAGTGCAGGAAAACAGAAACGCAGTGCGTGTGCACGTGACATGTTGTTTGAGGAAATCTATCCCCCCTCTTTTTTCAATTTGCCCCCCGATAGTTTGAGTTTTCATAGTAACTACCTTCAAATAAATTTAGAATTTAGTCTAAACTCTTGTTTTTTTTTTTGAGAAAAAAAAAAGAAAGAATCTTCTAAAAAACTTCATTAAATGGAGTGCAATAAGAATATTGGCAAAACCAGCAACTTAAAAAGGAATATAACAATTAAAGACAAAAAACCAATAAAATTAAACAAACCAACATCACATTAAAGAAATATATTAACCTTTTCCCAATTCCTAGGCACCTTAAAGAAAGGCAAGACATGACATAACTAACAAATTGATCTCCAACTCAATCTAAGAGACAAAAGCTACATAGTGTTGACTTTTCTTGTTTACTGAAGTTGCCTGCTGCTGCAAGCCTTGATTAAGATCAACTCAAATTTTTTTTTTGGGAGAGATATAGAGCCTGGCCCGGACAACGCAAAGTCGACACGAGTATAAAAGGCCTGGTAGGAAGCCCAGGCCATCCTTAATTTTCCTATGAGACTGTTTGGGCCGCCCAGCTTAAGGCCCATAAGGCAACGTTGCTTTCAACTGTTCTAGGATGGCCAATAGAAACAAAAACTGGGTAGACGTTTGGCGCATTACTGTGAAACAGTAGAAATCTGGTTGCTATTTTAATAAGCATGAATTTCAGGCTTTCGCCGCTCCAGACTCATGTAGCTATAGAAATACTCTAGCTATACATATAATTTTTTATATTAAGATATATTGATTAATATAATATATAATAATTTTAAAATAATTAATAAATTAAAATTATTAAAAAAATAATTCATTAAAATTATCAAAAAATAAATAAATAATTAAAATTATTTTAAAATAAATAATTATTAATAATTCAATAATTCAATAAACTTATTTAAAAATAATTAATTAATTAAAATTATTAATAAATATTTAATAAATAAAATTAATTATTAATTATTAATCTTATAAAAATAATTATTTTAAAATTTAAAAAATTATTTAATTATAAAAATATTATATATATATATATACACAATTTTAACTTTAATATATTTTGCTAATTATATTATATACTTCAATTTAATTAATTAAAATTTATTAAATAAATAAATATTTTATTAAAATTTATTTATATATAAAAAAACATGTATTCACTCTTATGTGTAACTATTATTTAATTATAATATTTAAAACATAAAATAACACTAAAACAATATAACAACACAATAACTCTAACAAATACTCATAAAAAATTATAACAGTAGTTTTTACCATCACAACACAGCTACTATAGCACAGTAGAATCAGCTACTATAGCACAGTAGAATCAAACTAGCCCTAAGTCTTTCTATTTGGTTAGACTAAGTGGAGTTCATTTGACTAGAGTAAGACTATCATTGTATTATTCCATAATTCTCATTTTTTTGGTTTTCTATGGCTTATAAGAAACCATCGTGGTCCATGCATGTAATTGACACATCTCACCAGACTCACATGACGGCTACGTACAGTGACTTTACTTATAAATATGGAAAGTATATGATACTATTATTATTATTATTCACCATTTGAAAATGATGATTTTGTGGCAACAAATTAGTGTAGGGTGGTCCCTGCAAACTTTGCAAGGGTGTAAAGTTAACTTTGCAAGATTTTGGTATTGCTTTGCACTTGACATGTTTCACCAAGAGCAAAATTATATATTTAATCATGTATTTTATATAAATTTTTATACTATATATATAGAGACACAAGACAGACGTCGTTGTATGCAGGCTCGAGCACCCACATCTACTTTGAGTTTCATTAATTGAAAAGGCCAGCCCCCACCAATTTGTACAACGAGCACAGTAAACGTAACAAATGTCTGCACTCATGTCTTTATCCAAAACAGTGCCACAATATTCCCCCAGAATAGCCATCTGCTCATCCACAAGTCACACCTGCGCTGCCCTTGGCTTTATAAGGGCCCCTAAAATTTGGTCACCACAAAAATTGTGGACGCGTGAGTGAGGGCGACACAACTCCCATTATAAGAACAGACAAGGCGACTGCAGTGCTCAGCCCAGACCCCCCGCCCTGCTTTTCCTCTTACCGAGAGGAGAGAAGTGGACAGTGATCGCTGCAGATATGCATGCAGCCATTGTCTTCCCTGACCCCTCCTCCCCTTTGGCTCCCTCCTCCTACTTGTAATTTCTAAAGCCCTCAAAATTACTCATCCACAAGTGTTTGAATTGTGTGTTTGTGCTTGGCGAGTCCAAACAAATTTCACTGAGAGAAATCTCAGCCAACTTGTGGTGGACATGCGACCTCTTCGACTCCGATTACTAGTACTCCGAATTCCCAACTCGGAACCAAGTCGGCCGCTGCGCACAATCGAGTTCCCGACTGTCAGCTTCACCAACCACCTTAATTGCATGCGCTGGTTCTTGTGATCGATTCCAGGAGTGTCGAGCGATCTGTCGGGTTTTTCTCGATTAATTTGCTGCTGAATTTAGAGCTGGAAGTAATATGCTCGCGGTGGAGCCGTTGAGAGGTTCTAATGGGGACGAGCGGGAAGGGGCGAGGGGGGGCTTCGCCATCGGCGATGGCTTCGGGGACGAGGCCGCCTTGCTGGAGGACATCAGCTTCAGCGACCTCTTCATGGGGATCGACGTCGGCTTCGACGACGACGACGGCGACGTGCTGCCGGACCTTGAGCTGGACCCGGCTGACATATTTGCGGAGTTCTCCGTCGGGACGACGGAGGACTCGGGCGCGACGACGGCGGCGACCGGAGGCGTCGCCGGTGGTGCCGTTGATGGCGTATTGAATCAAGATTTAGTAGGGCAAGGCGAGGAGGTGGCGAGTGCGATGAGTAATTTGAAGGAGGATTTGTCGAGCAATGACGTGCCGTCTCAAGGCGATAAAGTCGAACGGAAACCTTCGCCGCCGCCGGCCAAGGGCTCACAGGGGAAGCGCAAAGCAAAAGTATGTGCTCTAAATTTTCCTTGATCCGAACACTGTATCAATCCTCTTCTCTATAATTTCTTGTCACGAGAGTCACGGGTTTGGATGTATCAATTGGGGAGAAAAAGATTGTTTGATTTGGATAAGGATCTGGACCAACCGACGCAAAGAATTCAAGTGGCTACTTTAATCTTTAATTATTTCATAGATTTCTTGCCCTTTTCATCCAGCTAGAACAAAAAGTAAAGAGATGGCATTTCATCAAACAGTTGGCAATCAAAGTTAAGGAATCATCTCACGGGCATGCTCCGTCGGTGGCATCGATCCCTTTTGAAGAAATCTGTTTGATTCATTGACTTACAGCGATATGTCTCGCAGGTTGATTGGACGCCGGAGCTTCACCGGAGGTTCGTCCAGGCGGTGGAGCAGCTGGGGATCGACAAAGCCGTGCCCTCGAGAATTCTGGAGCTCATGGGCATCGATTGCCTCACACGCCACAACATAGCGAGCCATCTACAGGTACCAGTTCTTGCCTCACCAAAATTGGAAAAAATTGCTCTCCTTTCTTTTAATGATCAAAGATAAATAAAGTATACTCCAATCTTTGTCTTTTCTTGCCTGCATCCACCAAAGTAGTACCTGAGTCAGTTTAACTTTTAACTAAATTCCGAACATGGAAGAACTCGTACCTGCATCTCAATTTCTCCTTTTTCTCCATAAAATCATATATTTTACACACAAAATATTCTCATAAAAACATTTTGAAAGTCTAAACATTTGATTCGATTATTCTAAATGATAAAACTATAGCAATGTTCTTAATTGTAGACATAAATTAGTAAATTTTTGTTTTAAATATAATTGATTAATATTTGGTCGCCATCGACTCGTGTGATATCAATTTCTCGACCGATTTCTGTGACAGAAATATTTGCAAGTTGCATTGATTGAGAAAAAGACTAACTACTGGCTGACAGCCTGAAACCCCCACAAGCATTAATTATGTTAAGAACTTGGAGATTGGAGCATCTAATTAATTAATAATTTTGTGGGGTTTGTCTGAATTACTGTACGCAGAAGTATCGATCTCACCGGAAGCATTTGCTAGCGCGCGAGGCAGAGGCCGCGAGCTGGAGCCAGCGCCGCCAGATGTACGGCGCCTCGGCGAAGAGAGACGTCAACCCTTGGCTGGCGCCGACCATCGGATTCCCTCCGCCGCCACCGGCGCCGCCACAGGTGCAGCAATTTAGACCGCTGCACGTGTGGGGCCATCCCCCAGGAGAATCGCCGCCAATGGCTCACCCCTGGCTTCGACCCCTCGCTCCGAGGTCGGTGCCACCGCCGTCGTGGGTGGTTCAGCCGCCAGACCCCGCCTCATATTGGCACCATCCCTACCCAAGACTACAGCACACATTTGTACTCTCTCTTTCTCTCCTACAAATATCCTGATAGATCTTTAATTAACACCTTGATTGCGTCTTAATCACAATTTGTGGATGCATATAGGGAGGAAGAGAAGGATGGATTCCGCAAGCTATGACACAAGGAACGCCATGCTTTCCTCATCCATTGCCGGCGGCGACGTCGGTAATTAATTGACTTTATTTTTTCTTTAAGGACGAGGTCATTTGCTGAACTGCTTGTTATTAGTGAGGACAACACATAATTTCTAGTGATGCATGGATGCAGCGGTTTGCGGCTCCGGCAGTCCCGGGCATTGTTCCACATCACGCTATCTACAGAGCAGTTCATGCTGCTGCTCCTCCTCCTCCAGCGCCGATGAACAATCACTCCAGCTCACAGCTTCAGCTCGATGCCCATCCAGTGAGTCTTACTTCCAGCTCACGATTAATCAATGAATTCATCCATCTCCATGATCATGCAACTAAAACTGGTATTCAATTTTGTTTCAGTCAATAGAAAGCATTGACGCAGCTATTGGAGATGTTTTAGCCAAGCCATGGTTGCCGTTGCCTCTCGGATTGAAGCCCCCTGCAGTTGATAGTGTGTTGGTGGAGCTACAGAAGCAAGGGGTACCAAAAGTGCCACCAGCTGCTGCTTGTGGTTGACTCACTCGATCACAAAAATTTGCCGACTTGTCTCGTTCGTTTTAGTATCCTAATGAACTAATCAATCTTAGTTGTCCTCTCTCTCTCTTTATCTGAGTAATCATATGCCTAATTAATTAAGCGTGCATGTAATGTATGCTTAGTATACTAGTTTAGTTAATAATTATGTATAAATATTGGAGATGGCGAGTGCTGCTTTTTTGTAAAAGAGATTAATGTAATATGAATTTTCTCATGAGACTCTAAGCTTAAAAGTACGAGAGAGAGAGAGAGTTTGCATGAGATGTGAAGTTTAGTTGCACTTCATTGTTATTGTATGATGCAATTAGAGATGTAAACTGGTCGAGTATTCGTGAGTTGTGGTCAAATTCAAACTCGACCCACCCCGATCTGATCTAAATCTGAACCCGACTAAACTCAAGTCGGGTATTTAAACGGGTACCCGCGGGTACATATTTAAATTAAAATATTTATTTAAAAATTATTTTTTTAATTATTTTTATAAAATATAATTATAAAATAATATTAATAATAATAAATATATTTATTAAAAATAATTTTATTATATAAAATAAAATTTTATTTATTTTTATATATTAATTGGGTATTGGGTATCTTAATTAGATATTCGAACCCGTGAAAGTAAATTTAAATTTGACCCGATTAACTAATCGGATACTCAAATCTGCCATAAAATGGGTCAAGTACCCACGAATTCGGATATCTAATGACACCCTAGATGCAATGTATAGATCAACTCAAAATAAAACATCCAAGATAATATTTTTTACTTCATCATAAGTCTAATCAAATAGTATATGATGGAAAAAGGTTATCACATTTTAACCATTATAATTAACTTTTATATAACTTTAGACTCCTTAGGGATGATGATATTGTGTTGGGCATCAACAATAGTAAGTAGGATGATCAATTTAATGTGCTTGATTAATTATTTCAATTACTAGGTTGAGCAGCCCTATGACTGAGTGAATGTACGGGGGCATACGTATACTAGAGTCAAATGCTTTCTAATAATAAAATTGGTCAAATAAGATATGAACAATTCTTTTATAATATTGACTATTTATAGCAAAAAATTAAAGCTGTGATCGTGTAGGTATAATTAGATGGTTTTTAATGTGAATCAAAATAGGGCATATATTTGAACTTAACTTGATTGCTTTCATCAAGACAATACTGCTTAGAAACTTGATGTATAAGGCGCGGCGGCCTCTCACACTGTGGGGGCCAAATTTTATTTGAACAGAATATCTAAAGAAAGTCAAAGAAGATGAATAATATTTATGAATGCAGCAATTATTCCAAAGAAGATGACTAAATAAAGTCAAAACTGTTCAGAAGCAGCACTACTAATAGAGTTTCGATTTTTATTGGAGGACTATCCAAAACAGAATGCAAAATGAGCACAAATCGTGAAAGGATGCAATAGAGTAAATGAGGAACTCAAATCACGCTGTAAAGAGCTACGGATTAATTTCAAATGTATACCAGATTGAAACAATGACGAATAAGCAAAGAGCATATAATCACCAATTTTACAAGAATGCTGATATTCCTACGGTACACAAGGCAATAGAAGCCGGCTAAAAAAAATTCCAAAACGAGTTCAAGCCGTACATAAATGTGAAAAGATATCTGAATCTATTTTTTGAGACGATGAACTTTCATATACCAAGCCGATACTAGCTATAGAATCTCTAGTGATGCTCACTTCCATCGAGCTAGTGTCCCAACAGTGCTCACAAAAAAATGCCAAGAAGCACATCCTAATCTGAGAACCACTAATGGGCAATGAACATATCTTTAAGAAGCTAAGAGCAACACCCACTTTTTTTAACAGCTGATACATCATCTTTCCCCATGTTGAGTGTTTGTCCCTTCGGCAATGCTGCAGGGTCCTCATCACCACCATCAAGGACTTTTTTGCCTGTCATTTTGTAGATCTGAGTTAACACTTCTGTAAATGCATTCTCTACGTTTAGAGACTCCAAGGCAGATGTCTCCATGAAGAAGGTCTTCTCCTTCTCGGCAAAAGCCTCAGCTTCCTCTGCGGCGACAGCCCTCAGGTGACGCAAGTCAGCTTTATTGCCAACAAGCATGATCACAATGTTGGCATCTGTATGATTCCGAAGCTCTTTCAACCACCTATCCACATTCTCAAAAGTAACATGACGAGTTACGTCATAGACAACGAGTGCACCAACAGCTCCTCTATAGTATGCACTTGTTATTGCACGATATCTGTACCAAAAACAACACAAGGGGCAATCAATTTGCACGGAAAAAAATAGATTCATGGAACAATAAAGTAAACATGACTATTTTAGTACAATTTGTTAGTGTTCTCTTGTAAGAAAAGCTTAATAATTTCCCCTTGCCTCTTAATCGCATATTGAGAAGATTATTTTTAGCACGTACACTAGCGGGCGTGAGTCGAGTTTGGTTTCGTGCAAGAGCATGGCAATGTTTGTTGTGAACTTGTGATGTTCTATAAATAGGTTTTTCTCACTCATATAAATAGAGAAGGTAGCAGCCCTCAGACACCATTTGATGTACTATTCCTATGGATTTTCCTTTGATGATGGATAGTCTGTAAATATAAAGGTTGAATCAAGATTGTAGGTGGTTCAGTTTGGAGTGAGAGGGGCAGGGAATAGGTAGTGTAGGTCAAGAAAATACTGTTCAATCGGAATGAGGTTGAATTTGGTGCTAGTGAGGTAAAGGTGAATTACAAATACCATAAAGCAATTAAAGCAAAATGTAAAGTAGATGAATATCCATTACTAAAAATTATTAGTTGTAAGACTCACAAAGATTTTTATGGATCCATCATTCAAGTACGCATGGAGGATGGACCTTTATATGATGCACGCAGTAGAGCTAAGTTGAGTTCACCTCAACTCATATGCTTCGCAAATAAAGTTGCTTAGCTGATAGGGCACTTTGCAGACTATCAAGTGGCGCTCATGTGTTGGCTAACCTAGATCGCTCAGGTGGTTAGGTACTTAGCAAGTAAGAGATCACTTGGGCCCTCGAGTACTCGGGAAGCTAGGGTTTACTCGGGGAAATCAAATATGTAGCAAACTTAGATCACTTGGGTTATTTAGTACTCCAAAAAACTTGTATCACTCAGCTTTCTAAAACACTATGTAAACAAAAGCTTCTTTAAGCTATAATATAGATTAAGGAAGGGTTGAACCTCAATAGGATCCATCATAATAGAATGTGGACTCATCAATATCAACTCCATTAGAGAGCAGAACGAACGAGGTGCAAAATATCTGATGGCAATGTTGTTTAAGGATGGCAAACTTATGTGGATAGTATCCCGAGGAGGTAGATCTCGTGAATAGGGTAAAACAAAGGTGGGGACACATGATTGGCGGTGGCAACATGGAGATCAAAAGATAAGGAGCAGCTGGCTAGACCTCGAATCCCAACCAGTAGCTACAAGGCCTTCATACTTGCATGACAAACTTGACAGTACATAACAATCAAGCAAACTTACTAGATAAAGTTACTAAAACTTTAATGAATTTAGAATCAGATTGATCGTGAAGAACACTAGAGCTTCAAAGAATATGTCCAACCTTAAATTTTCAGTACTAGCTGCTGATGCAACATAGAGAAATGCTAGAATAGAGAGGTCATGCGATTAGTCATGACTATAGCATATTACATTACAAACACGCACAAAAAAGAATAAGTTCTATGGTTATGCCTTAGGCTAAAATCATCCATGAAAAAAAACTAGAAATATGATTCCAGTTACATGGCATAGATCAGAAAGAAGATTCAGTTCAGACACCCCCACTCCCTTTACACCAATTCCAAATCCAAATACATTTGAAAAAGAATAATCAAAACTTATCCTCAAAGTCTCATAGTCAATTTATGGGCATAAAGAAATTGGAGCCACGAGCTGAAGAACTCTTATATAAAGTGAGTTTTTATCCTGAAAAGATAATTACAATTTACAATTCAAATAATAATGTCAGGTCCAATCATGTTGCATGCTGGATCGTGAGAGATTTAGATTGTGTCCCACTTTTTCCAAAGGACCATGTTAAAATATCGAATTAGGTGGCAACAGAAACACAGAATGATTGACTTGTTTTCAACAGAATTATCCTAGACCTCTGTTGTAACGTTTCGAAAATTTTACAAAAGCTGATGGGACAAGACAGCCACGTCCCATCCCACTCTTTCTGCTCCCCACGCCGCTCCCTCTTTTCCCCTTCCTCCCCTATTCCTCCCGTGAACGCCGACCCCGCCACTCTCCTTCTCCCTTATTTCTTCCCTTCTTCTCCTCCGATCTTCACCATCAACGAAGCTGCTCCCTCCTCCTTTCACCGATCTTCCTCCCCGTGATCTCCCTTGCCCCAGCCGCAGCTCCGGCGACCTAGAACCGGCGGACTCCTCACCTTCGTCATCCACGCGAACGAACGGCGACGGGAAGAGATCGCCAGCCCTAGATCCGCCTCGCCTTTCATCTCCGGCGACTCCGGCGGGTTCTCACGGCATCGGCGGACGTTTCCTCCCCGTTCCGCCGCGTTTTCCGGCGTCGTCTTCCCCAGCTCCGGCGACATTCGTGAACGACGCCGCCAGCGGTTTTTCCTTCGATCCCGGCGACCCCGACCTCCTCTCGCGAAATCGGTGGTACGGCTGAACTCCTCTCGCCGGCGGCTACCTCGTGACACTTTCAGAATTTCGACCGGCCACCGAAGTTACTGTTCCGGCGGCGGCGCCACTGTTCCGGCGAACTCCGACGACCGCGACTGCCACTTCAGGCTGCGCGCGCGGGGTTATTCTGGACGTATATAACTGGTTTGATCTTGCTCAGACCTACAGGAACCAGGTAGGATTCTTACCTCACTATCCTTGTTCGGTGCCGAACTGCATGCGTAGATAGTGGCACCATCTTCTTGCTGACTGAATCTGATTATTACCTTCGTATATCCATTGAAATCTGTATTTTGCCATTGAGTCACATGGATGCTTGCATGTTATCTGATCTTTATGTTTCGGTGTATGATATTTGTTGATGGTAGATTTATATGCAGTACATATATATTTTGGCTGTCTCTACACCCAACTTGTGTTGATATTTGGGATGGATGGATAGGTCTGACTGGGATAGTCCACCTTCCGAGATCCTTGTGATTTTGGCCATTGGTAGTAGTCATGGATGCAGTCTGTGTGAGCCCATGGACTACAGGCCTCCGGATAGGTCACAGTCGGATGTCGTAGGACTCGGCATTCCGGGGTGATCTGGGTGTAGGACGCTACACCGGCGGACTGTCGACGGACAGTCGTTTCTACCGTTAGCTGGCAGTAGGAACCACTCTTTGAGTGCGCGCCCTACGGGACATTTGGCACAGCTGGATTTTCACTTGCACGCTGTACTTTCTGTATTTACTTAGTCGGGTTATATTTACTTATAGTGCACTTCTGTTTACTAATAATTATTGGATTCTCCTTACTCTTATATGCACCATCTACTTATTAAATCCTACTTAGCCTCCCGGCTAACTCCCCTTGCCTTGCCTCCAGGTTCAGGCTCGGCTCCCTCTGGTGCGCAGTAGATAGATAGGTAAATTATCTTCCCTATCATGTGTTGTATTTTCTTATGTGTCGCACGTGTTATTTGTTATTGTCGTATTTCGAGAATTATATCTGATGAGATTGTATTTATCTGGTCATGGACCAGTGTGGATTTGTGGGCCAGGACTGTTCGGCCCTGTGTGTATTGTTGACTTTGACCGCTGAGTCGGTCTGATGTGTATTTTTATCTATGTGGATTTCGTCGTTTATATTATTTGTCGTCTTGTATTGTATCCTGGATCTGTATGACTTTGCAGGTCCATTGTTTGTCGCGTCCTAAGGCTGGGAGGGTCTTGGGGCGTGACATCTGTGGAACATACATCTCTGTTTCCTCAAATAGTTCCATAGTGCGATGGACAGTAGAACAAGAATGTCCTCATTTTTAAGTGAAACACCACATAAATAAATCTGTCAACTTACGTTACACAAATATTTGCTATCTCTTGACTTGCTCTAAAGCAAAATGGAAAAGGTCAGATTCATTTAAGAGTCTTCGGATAAATGCTTCGATATGCTGCATAAAGATTCTCTACAAATCAAATTTGAACAAAGATCTTAACATTCAAGTCCTAACATACCATTGACTGACTGAACAATTTGCCTGCACGTGAAGTTGAAGTCAAATAAAGAGCGGATTCTCACACGACGAGAAGAGGATCCAAATTCTGGCAAAAGGAATCTAATTCATCGGTGATTTAAGGTAAAAACTACCCCTATAAAATGTAGAAGGCCATCCTGATCCAAGTTGGGAAGCTCAGAATTAGCAAATGTTGTAAGATACTGAGTGAAATAATAGCATACTATTTAAAAGGCCAAACAATTCAAATTGGAAATGGGAAGACGACACAGGAAGGACACCCTGTTACTAGTCATTGACAGGAGAGTACTCCAATCACATTCTAAACTTAAAACATGTCCTTTTGGGGAAAAACTCCTGCAGGCATGAGATTAACATTTACCATCTTAAAAATCCAAAAAGTTTTGAGAATCAAAGATCTAATATGGCTAATCCATCGCGATCCAACAATGGCATGGGTCATTCTTGTTCTATGTGCGGGCAGTTCATTGACCGGATCGACACTCCAATCACATTCTAAAGGTTCAAAGAAAACGCTTTTGAGGCTCAACTCCAGCAGAGATTGCGATTTCCAAATTCAAAAGTTGGGGAAAACCATAGATCTCAGGCAGCTAAACATGATCCAACAGTGGCATTGGACAGGGGGACGGAGCGGCGTACCGTTCTTGGCCGGCGGTGTCCCAGATCTGGGCCTTGACAACCTTGTCGTCGACGTGGATGGTGCGGGTGGCGAACTCAACGCCAATAGTGGACTTGGACTCGATGCTGAACTCGTTGCGCGTGAATCGGGAGAGCAGGTTGGACTTGCCCACCCCGGAGTCCCCGATGAGCACCACCTTGAACAGGTAGTCGTACTCCTCGTCCGCCCGATACGCCATTGTTATCTCCTCCTTGATGCTCTCTCGCTCTCTCGGTGTATTGATGGTGCTTGGCAACTCAGAGGAGGCGGAGGGCAGGAAGAGGGTAAGGAGGCGTAATAGGCAGGCAACTTGGGAGTTCTAATAAATACACAGAGAGGCGTAGCTGAGGAGTAAATAGAAAAAGATGGCGTCTTGCTTTGCAGGTAAGAAACGGTGTGCCTTAAATACTGAAATGGAGTTTTTTTTGTTATTAATCATCACAAATTCATAATTATTTTTTTTTATTTCATCTCAATTTACTTTAGATTATGAGTTTCACTATAACCTTTCATTTTATGAAATATATCAAGACTTATCATAAATCCGTTGTAGTCTAGTTGGTTAGGATACTCGGCTCTCACCCGAGAGACCCGGGTTCGAGTCCCGGCAACGGAATGATTTTTGCAAATAGCCAATGGGCTGACCGTGCACGACCCGGCTTTATTAAACCTAGAGTCCCGGCGACGGAATGATTTTTGCGAAGTAGCCAATGGGCTGACCCGTGCACGGCCCCCGACTTTATTAAACCTAGCCCACCCGTGACGCGGCAAAATTGCACGGACCTAATTTGAAAAATTAGAAAAGTTAACTAAATATTAGAAAAATCACAAAACAGAATTTTCAGGAAAAATTAGGGAAAATAAAAAAAATTAAAGCGTGGAAAATCAGAAAAAATAATAAAAGGGGAAATTTTAGGTCGGAAAAACAGAAGACAAAAAAATAAACTTTTGAAAAATCAGGGGAAAAAAGGGGAGAAATTTGAGGAAAGATTAGGGAAAATTGCACGGACCTAATTTGAAAAATTAGAAAAGTTAACTAAATATTAGAAAAATCACAAAACAGAATTTTCAGGAAAAATTAGGGAAAATAAAAAAAATTAAAGCGTGGAAAATCAGAAAAAATAATAAAAGGGGAAATTTTAGGTCGGAAAAACAGAAGACAAAAAAATAAACTTTTGAAAAATCAGGGGAAAAAAGGGGAGAAATTTGAGGAAAGATTAGGGAAAAATCAAAAAATAAAATAGAACATTATGGAAAATTAGAAAAAAAAAAGTAAAAAAGGGGAAATTTTAAGTCATGGGCTCAGCTCACATGTCTGGTTAAGTCAAGCTAGATCATCTTGTTGTCTAAGGGAGCTTATGGGTGTTGATTAGTCAATTAACCGTCAGAATTTATTTTGGGATTTTATAAAAGAGGGTTAGAGATGACCAATAAATCGTGTCGAACCAGCTAGGCACGAATCCACTATAGTCTATCATGGGTCATATTGGGTATGATTTCACATCATAAATTTTAGCCCATATCATGTTAAAATCTACACGTGCCAAATTGAAAATAAAAAAATAAAAAATTAGGAAAATCATACAAAGGCAAAAATTTGGGATAATCAATAAAATCAAAAAGGAAATTTTTTAAAAAAAATTAAATAGGGGAAAAAATATATATATAAACATTTTGGGAATAATCATGTAAAAAAAGTAAAAAAGAAAAATTTTAAGTTGTGCTTGGTAGCGTGTCATGCTTGGCTTGACATGTATTTGGGTAAGTCAAGCTATAGGAGTCGTCTTAATGTTTCTTATTATTTTGATACAAACTATAGCTATAGGAGTCGTGTTAATGCATCTTATTATTTTTGATTTTATGTAGTATCAATAAAATTAAGATTATATGAGGGGGTACCTCTCAATTATTTTGTTTTTAATTGTAATTCTGTCCATTTGCATCTTTATAGTGGTTAAAATTTATTGTCATAAAACAAATTCAACCAATATAACTGGCCATCAAAATCAATAAGCAAAGCTTGCTCTCATTTTAATGTTGTGCGTGGCATGAGAACCGTAAGGGTGGAATATTTTGGTCTATTGTGCAATCAGCATTTCCTTTATTTCAATTAGATTAGTTAGAACTTTGTTGTTGCACTTAAGGCCGCATGGGCTGTTTTGAAGCTGTTTTTAAGCAATTTTTAAGTAGAAAATGGTCTAAAATAAATTTGGTAATGAAAAATTAAAAAAAAATTAAAAAATTAAAAAAAAATTAAAAAATTAAAAAATTATAATTTAATCCTTTTGTTTTTTTTAAAAATATAATTGTATAATTTTAATTAAAATTTTAACTATTATTATTATAAATAATATAAAACTTTAATAATAAATAATATATATATAATTATTTTTAATAATTTATTTATTTATTATTTTAAAGTTTAACCGTAGTTAAAAAGTTATTTATCAAATATCTTATAAATTTTGATAACATAATATAATATAGTACAGTACAGTTTAACATAATTATAAAGCTAGTAGTAGTAGGGCCAAATAGGTCATTCGAACTATCGACAAGTGTCAATTAATTTTTACTTTATATTTCATAAAAGATGACAATTAAACTCAATTAAATACCCAATTATAGATATAGGATAGATTTTAATTTTTATATGCTGAGTTAAATCACTGCAGTTAATCTAGTACCTGCATTTTTTTTTTTTTCCTTACAAATATGCAACTTACATTCTTCACGAATAATAAACTTACTAAAATAGATACAAAATCTAAAATGACAATCTGGACTTTGCTTTTGGTCTGCAACAAGTCGGGTTGCTCGTTTGGTCCATCAGTTGTGCGGTTTGCAGGTACGGGGCGGGGGCGGAACGCACCGCAACGCGCGTTCTGCATTTTTCAATTTTCATCGCCGTTGGGCTCAGATTCTAGGCCAGCGGGCAACAAATTTCTACTGTGTCGAAGAAGCTGGTCCGTTTGGGCCTCCAACTTTTCGATTTCAAATGAAAAAGTTTTACTGTATTAGAAAAAGCAGCCCGTGCTTCTCCCAATCTAAAGCTGCTTCTTAGGTCTTAGCCTCCCCTTTCAATCGCGCGTTCGCTCAGCCCCGACAGTCGCCGTTCTCGTCGCCGGCCGTCGATCGAGCACAGCAGCCACCGTCGATTGGAACCGCGCCGCCAATCTCTTCTCGCCGCCGAAAGTCTCTTTCCTCTCCGAGCGCTCTCTTCCGCACCCCTAATTCCTCCACCCGTCGATCTTCCGAGCGCTCAATGCCGCACGCCTCCTTCCTCCTCCCGCCGATCTTCCCTCGCCGCTGAACCCTGTCTCCTCCCTCCGATATTCCTCTCGCTGCCGCACGCTGCCTCTTGCAGCCGAACCCAAGCAATTTTCGCACGCTGCCAATTCCTCTTGCCGCTAATTTCCTCCTCGAAGACTCCATTCCTCTCGCCGCTAATTTCGTCCCGAGGACTCCATAAGAGGTGTGTGCTCTGATTTCTTATTTCTGCCTGATGCTTGATACTTGTGTTCGGTACATGAAGCTGTTTGATTTTGATATTTTTACACCGAGAGGGAAGTAATCGCTCAAATGTGTGTTTGTATTGTGATACCAACATCATAAATTGTGATCAAAGATTGGTAAGAAATTGTAAATTCTCACTAGTATCCATTATTTCAATTAAACAGCGATTTGCAATCGGATGGTGCATTATATTCTTTATAATCTTCTATTAGTTAAATAATGATTTGGAATTGGAGGAAAGTGCATTATTTTTTTTAATCTTCTATTAGTTAAACAACGATTTGGAATCGGAGGAGAGTGCATTATTTTCTTTGCAATCTTCTAGTGAATTAATCTCATAATTGTCAAAATGATTTTGATTCTTTTGTAATGAATAATCAATGTGGATTCAATTGTCAAAATAATTCTAATACATATTGTTACAAATAACAGTAGTGACATTGATTGCAACTTTATACATGATTTTTATTATAATATTTATTTATGTGAGTTTTTATTATAATATTTTCATATGAGTTACCTGTCTATTACTCTATTAGTATGTTTTTAAGAATATTTATGCTTAACAGCACAACACAAATAGCACAAACAGAATAACCCAATCACAAGCTATACATCCAAATACCCCTAGAACTCATCTTTTTAACTAATACTTTTTTAGCCACTAGAAGCTAGAAGCAGAAGCTGGGCCAAACTGGCCCTGCGTTGCGGCAAGCACCCTTGCTGACTCGCCGGTCGCCCCCTCACTGGCCCGAGCCGCCGATCGCGTATTCGCGTTGGGTGAAAAATAATAATAATAAAAGAATGCCGACGACTTCTTGTCTTTCCGGCCATGCCTTTTCCATTCACTCGCTTTCCATTCACTCGCGATCTCGCTATGTCGCGTTTCTCTGCCGATCGTTGCAGACTTCTCGTCGTTTCGGCCATCAACATCTCACTGGTAAGTTTCCGACATCTGTTCCTTATTTCGATCTATCGCGTCGCGTCGGTTTCAACGGATGTCGTAGCCGGTGGGTCTGTCGCCAACTTCTAGATTTTCCTACCGCCACCCTCGGCAGATGGATCTCGTAGGCGACGGGTCCGTTAGCCCTGTTTGCCAGTTTTGACATCAGGGATTGAGTTGTTCTTTTCTTTTTCTGAAGTTGATTTCCTTCCCCTGTCTTGTATTCCAAAAGCAAAAAACATCCAATTGAATATGCAGACAAATAGCACAGAGGAGAGTGGAGGATTGAGTTTTTCTTTTTCTTTTTTAGAACTAGAGACTACATTGCTAACAGAGTCTAATAATTTTGATACAATAACAGAGGAGAACATTAGTGCTAGTGGAGATCTAAGCACATAAATGAGTTAAGCAATGGTGGTATATGAACATTGAGGGTTTAATTTATTTTAAGGAAGAATGGTGAAAATCAAGTTAATGGTAATGAGGTGGATAATGTTCGTAATCAAATTGCACTTGATGATTCCTTAAATTTGTGATTGTACTTTTATATATGTTTGAGTGAAACTTAACTTATGACTATATTCATTTTAATCTAGAAATGATTGTTTGTGATATTCTATTTATTTAATAAATGATTTTAATTATTATACATTATTCTTCTTTGGACCCTACAACACAACACAGCAATTTTTCCTTTTTCTCATGGTTTATGTGCTAGTTCATTCCATATGCCTTCTTACTTTTGTGTAAATAAAATTTATGATGTCTTTTTATAAGGTTTTCACTCTTTAATATATTGTTTGTTTTTCAATTGCTTTTCTCATGTATACTCTGCTCAATTTAGAATGGATGAGGTTGCACAAGCAGTTGCGAAACTGAAAAAGGAGTGGGATCAAACATTGGTGCAGATTCAAGAGCATATCAGATCAATTGAAAAATCTGGAATGTCCGGTAGAGGGACAGAGGATGCCAGTTCTCTTCCTAGATTAAATGGTGCTGCACAGGATGGACTTGCAGTTCTTAGGTCGCTGCAGTTTAGACTCGACTTTCTTGCTCAACAGCTTTCCACAGAAGAGGAAGCACAATCTGCGCAGCTGACTTTGGAATTTTGGAAGGAACAATATCAAAAGTAAATCTCTAGATATTGTTTCTCTTGATACTGTGGAATCTGCTGATTTTTTTTTTTTTTACATTTTTGGTTTCTGCATTCATGATTTCATGATCATATCTACTGTATTCTATTGATCTTGAAGTTTCCGTTTGTTTCCTGATTTTATTTGCTGGATTTAGTTTACATCAGAGTTTGAGGAATGCTAATTTACAAGCCAAAAGCAATATTCGAAAAGCTGCTCAAGAAGAGGTGACTATTATTAAACTTGTATTTCTGGTTACATTTGAGGCTCGCTTTCTGGTTAATTTGAATATCTCTGGTAGCCACTTATTACCAGTGTTCTAGAATTCTGTAGTTATCTTTGCTGAATCGCCTACTGAATTTTTAAAAGTAGCTCAATTAGTCCATCTAGTATAGTGTTTCTGTTTGTTTGGATTACGTTCTTGCTCTTATTTTCATTTACTAGTATGCAGAGAGAGCTGCTCCTAGGAGGTGGTGAAGAGTCAACCATGCGTCGGCGTAACTTGCAGTATGTTATCGATCTAGTTAAATTAGTGAGATAGAACTTTACATAATTATTTTTTATTCAAATATATACTTTTCATTGTGTATTTTTCTTGAATCTTGGATTGGGAGAAACAGTTTTTCATCTTCAGATTTATGCAGCTTAGATTTACTTCTACAGCCTGATAGTTAGGTCATTCTTCATTTTGCAAATCATAATATTTTAGCAGTATCAGAAAATAGTATTATTTTCTGATCATCTCAGATAGCAAAAATGACATTAAGTTTCTGTCTAGTACTTCAATAGTTGATATGGTCTCCAAGGGTTTTGTTTCTAACTAGACTGGTGAAGTTGTATTTTGTGTATGAATTATGGATTGTCTAAAATATATTGGGAGATTTGTATTCAGAGGATTATCCTCTATAGCTACCTAGTTTTTTTGTTGCATCCACATGTCGAAAGCAGTGTTTTCACCTCTATGTTGCCCAATAGTTCTGTCTATTCAAAAATTTTAGGCTTCTGAATTTGCTTCATAAGTTGTGTTGAAATACGTAACTTGGCTTACATTCTTAATTGAACAACATTAGTCTTACTCTTAAACATATTTCTTTGGTGTGCTGTAAAAAATTTGACAATGGATCAAATTCTTGTGTGGCTGTAGAACAAAGGTTGGTATGACATCTGCTGCTGAAAGCATTACTGAAAGCCTACGGCGGACTCGACAACTAATGGTTCAGGTAATTGTTCATGCAATAATTATATGGATCTGCAGCTGCCTAATTAGTTGTTATTGTTCTAAAGATGATGTTGACTTTTACTTTTTTGTAGGAAGTGGAGAGAAGTTCAAATACTCTGGCAACGTTTGGTAAATTCCTTTTCTCTTTTCTGGTTTCAATATATAAAAATGTTGCTGTGTGGTTGTTAGATGTTGGTTGGTTATCTCAAGATTAGTTCCACCGTTCAAATTTGTGCATGCATTTTTGTTGATTGTTTATGGTGTTGACTATTCAATTTCTATATTATATTGGTTTTTGCTTAAGATGGTAATTATATTGTTATTTATCCTTAAAGTTGTCATACATTCCAATTTTCAAGAGTTTGATAATATTTTTCCTAGCTAAATTTAATTATATTATATTAAACGGAACTTAATCTATGTAATATCATGTATGTAGATTTGCGAGTAGTTCCCATCCAAGGTTTTGATATTATATATTGTCAAAAATATTCTACTTCTAAACATTTTTGTAACCTTTATTTATGGTTTTTCCCACAATTTTCATGCACTTGTACCATTGATTTTTTGTTTTCCATTTGTTGAATTCTGACATTTCACTGACATGATGTGATTGTGAAACATTCTTGTCCTTAATCCAGTTGAACATGTATTTAAGAAGTTCTAGAAGTATATTTGGATAGTATTTTAATTAGATTTTGGATGCTTGAAATGAGTCTCTCATTTCAAATGTGATTTTAGTTCATAAGTTCTAAATGTAAATCACATATTATAAACTGGTAATCTCAGGGCTATTTAATTTGGTGTCATAACTATTACGCCCAAAGGAGGGTGAAAGCTTCACAAACCAAAATTCAATACAGAGCCTAATAATGTTAATAACCATTCCATCACTTTAGCAATACGAGCCATGAAGCATAATGTACTTAATCGATTCAATCACAGCATACTAAGCAATTCAACATCTAATTTATTCGATCACATCATAACACAACATAAAATAGTAAATCGTTATTTACAAGTTCCAAATACATAACAAATCACAATTCTAACAGCTAACCCTCTTACTAGATGCAAAGTTGACCTAGTTTTATATCTGCTATGAGTCTATCTTTCTTTTCTTCTATGATGGAATGTGAAAAGGGAAAGAAACAAATGACTAGAGATCAACACATTTGCAAGGCTGTAGTATCACAAAAAACAAATAATTAATTCCTAATTGCATGTTTATTAAAATATTATGTATATAGCATATACACACATTTAATCATTTACCGATAAGAAAAAAATGAATTCCTTGTTTAGTCAAAACAACATGTGCATACCTCACTTCTGTGAACACTGTTTAAATTTATTCTCTTTCCACAATCATAACATACTTGAATGAGTTGAATTTGCCCCAGCTGTTCAATTAACTACACTATAATCCTCTATCATGTTAATGAGAAGTCATAGACTGTCTTTCAAAAATTGACCTTTCCTTCCTGACTTGCCATGATCCTTGTATATAAATCTGTTCTCTTTCTACAATTATGGTGTACTTGCACCCTAGTTTTTCAACCAACACCACGAGAATCTTTTAATGCTGTTCTCAATGACAACTCACACTCTTTCTTTGAGACGTTCCTCTTGTCCTTAATAACTTTCAAAATGTTTCTTTAATCTACACATCAAGTCAACGGCTTACTGTAGGTTGATTACCTTAGCTTCTTCCTACTAGACGACTAGGCTACTAAACACCATTAATGTGTTAATTTCATCCCCATACATATTTATGTACAACCAGTACTTTCATTATAGCAGTATTTATTATACTTATCATATGGTCATTCAATAAACAATAACGAGATATTACTTTTACAACCTAATGTAGCAAACAATCAATAGCATAACGTTCCATACACGATACATGTAAAATATCAAGATTGTTACTTCAACGGTACTTCAAATGATGCCCTATTTTTACCTCTTTCTGTATTAAAAATTCTTGCTTTTAGAACATAGGATTGTTCTGATGCAGTATTTTCAAATTACTTTTGTTATTGCTCATGCAATCTTATTCAATTCCAAAGTTACTCTTATAGCATGATGATGCAGTTTATGTCGAACATCACATTCCATCCTTTTTCAAGCAAAAATAAGGCTTAAATGTTTTTAATTATTGCTACAATCATGTATGGATGACCATGGAGAGAAATTGGCCCATATCGATGTTCCGATCCAAGCTCGTACCAGTATCGAACTAGTACTTACTGGTCTGTACTGGAGGTAACCAAGCACAACTTCCATTGGCCACGGTGCTTGCAGCGATTATCTCTTCTGCTCACAAAAACAGCTTATATTGAAGGCGAGCATTTCGTAACTCCCTTGAGCCTCCACAACTTCACCTGCCTCAACAATAATGCATCCTCAAAGGAATGATAGCAAGTAGGGCACCTGCTCTTTTTATACTATACGTACCTGAACTCGAATAATTACTCTACTACCCTACCCAATTATCTACTAGATTTTTTAAAAAAAAATCCCTACCCTAACATCCCTATAAATACACGAATTGAGTAATTAACCCTATTATTATATATTATATGTATAATTACCTGAATAAAATCCGACACTTAAATTAAATGGGATATTAGACTACAAATATCAATTATTATTATTATTATTATATATATATATATAGGTTGGACGGTGGGTATTTGACCTTTACTATTCGTGACTCAAGTAGTATTCATATTATCCATACCTGATCGGAACCCGATTATAAGTCCGATTATAAGGGGTTCAGGTAGCTGCTTAAAATAAACCTGACTGCCATCTCTACATCTTTGCCCATCTCTATAGCTTCGTTTGCATGCTCCTCAACCCCTTCATCTATAAAGGGGGCGGCAAAGGTTATAGCAGCCAGACACTGAGTTATCCCTATTCTATCTGCCAATCCATGCTTAGACTCACACATACCAACCGTATATACCACATCATCTTTACTATTATCTCTCACGGTGGATTAAACTGGGTATCACACAATCACCCAAAAAAATGTAGAGAGTGGGTAAACTACCTGGGAACTCCCCTAAAAATTCTATTATCTTGTTCTTTGAAATTTTTATCTCTTGGATACTAAGTTGATATATTTGGATTCTACAATATTGAATTTACTAATGTGCAACTGGCCTTTAATATTTTACAATTAAACCCCCTCAATTATCCTATTGCACTACTAAAAATTTCAAGTCATAACAATAGTTTCTCTTTGAGCCATTCCTTGGACATACTGTTTCTATTCCTGTGGAACTAGGAGTCATTATTTAACATAAATTATTAATTCTGGTATAAATATTCTATTTTTTATTTAACTACTTCCATATTTTTAGTAGTCTTCCTTCCACTCATCTAAACACAGGTTCCTGCTCTATTCGTACTTATTTTGCACTCGTTATTGTTGCAAGACAGAATATGATATATTGGACATTTGTACTAATTTATTTCTTTGGATGTAAGCCTTACATACGAACGGAAAGCTTTGAATCGTACGGAAGGTTTTATTTGTAACAAATTAGTGAGCAAAAATATATAAAAGACAGCAGGACTGTTTATGGTCTGATTGAGGATTAGCATCAGAACAAAAGATTCCTGATTGACTGTCCTTGGTATACAGCTAGCTGTTCCAAGTTAACTTGGAATGAAAAACATGCCTCAATTTCACCAAATTGCATTATTGACCTGAAATGGAATGGTTGTTATGCTTGCTAATTCTGCCAAATTCCCTTAGTATAAACCTTCCAAGGTCACTTGTATCTTTGAATATCTGGATTCACTGGCATCCTAATCTGTGATGCATCATGCAGAGGAATCAACAGGTGTATTGAGGCAGGCTGAAAGTGAATACAAAGGACACCGCTCCTTGCTGATGCGGACACGAAACTTACTTTCCACAATGCGCCGGCAAGATGTCCTTGATAGGTACATAATTGTTTATGGCTTGATTCTTCTTTACGAGACTCGTCAAAGTGAACATCCTATCATACCCTCGGTATCAATATATGCGAGAGCGAAAGTATAGTTTCATATCATTGATGATAGTAAAGATCTTTCCTTCTTGTCTTTTTGGTTTAATAATGAATTCACAAGCCATAAAATGCTTAATGTCTTTTGTTTGCTCAGTCATGCTTATATGTAATTAAACATTCAACAGATGATTGATCATGCTTAACTGTATTAATACAGGGTGATAATGACAGTTGGTTTTCTCATATTTTTCTCTGCGGTGCTATATGTCGTTTCAAAGCGCATTGGGCTGCTGAAGCTGCAGAGGAATCTAACTGCTGCCTTCAAGGCAGGTTCAATACCTCGAGAGTTTGGGGAGGAGTTGGACATGGCTTGAATGATCAGCAGTCAGAGAATCTCACAGATTCATACGTAAAACTGGTACAGATGCCACATGCTTGTGATGAACTTTATGTGAATCTTGTTATTGTTTCACTATCCTTTTGGTAATGGACAATGCTGTAGCGGAAAAGTTGAATCGATGATGGTATTTTATGTACACCATACTTCAATTCAATTAAGTTGATTGGAGTTATAACTTTGCTGTTCGATTACTATTCTAGTTTATATCTACATTAGAAATTTAATAATAACATAAATGAACTTTTTATATAGAGTGATATATATATATAAAATTTAGAGTGGCCAACAAAGGAAGATTGCAGAAGAAATACTCGAGGAACTAGTGTGTATTAATGCGTACTTGCAAGTGGATGAGATGGGAAGTTGCATAGGGTTTATAAAGGAAACATTTTCCTCGCGGGGAGCCGAAGGAATGTTAGATGAGCCTTACATCTAACTCTTGATATTGCTTTAAAAGTTGTGCAATATTGATTTATCTTTTTTACACGACTTTTAAAGCAGAACGAACGCCCAAAATGAATGCGCCTAACATTTTGCCGAGGAAATTTGTTCTTTATAAAAATAAAAGCGTCTCTTTCTGATCAACGAGCATCACCTCAAGCCTACCAAAAGAATGTGGTCAATGGCCACAAGTGCATTGGCGTGTGATGTCAACGGGTTGGGTATCGGTACTTCTTAGCCAACCCTGAACCCCACCCGACCCAAATCTGAATCTGACTAAATCCGAATTGAGTATTTAAACGGGTATCCGTGGGTACCCGTTTAAATTAAAATATTTATTTTAAATAATTTTTTTAATAATTTTTATAAAATATAATTATAAAATAATATTAATAATAATAAATATATTTGTTAAAAATTATTTTATTATATATATATATATATATATATATATATATATATATATATATTATAATCGGGTATCGGATACCCGCGGGTACCCGTGGGGGTAAACCCGAACCTAACCCGATTAGCTAATCGGGTACTTGAACCCGCCATAAACGGGTCGGGTCGGGTACTCGCGAGGTCGGGTACCCATTGACACCCCTACTTACATTAAGATTCTTGAGTCTCTTACACTTACACTGTGTATACTAGGGAGGAAAAAGGAGAGAAAAATGAAGGAAAGAAAAATATCCTTCATTTTCTTTAGTTTACCGGAAGAGAAAGGAAAATTTATTCCAAATCCAATACCTCCAAATCGAAAGGAAAAACATATTTTTCTCTTCCATCTATTTTCCTTCTAATTTTTTTTCCATCTATTTTTCTTCCATTTTCTATTATCTCTTGTATACATAGCCTTAGTTTCCTTGGAAGAGAAAAAAGAAAAAAAAAAGAAATATACATATTTTTTCATTTTTTTGGAGAGAAAGAATAAGGAGAGGAAAGATATTTTCCCCAAAACAGGTGGAAAACAAAAGAAAACACAATAATTATGTATTGGTAGTTGGATAATTATTCGAGTTCGAAAATATATAGGGCAAAAAAAAAAATACCCTAATTGTCAGGCCCATGGAACTTCGGGCCGAGACAAGTTGGCCAAGCCCATGTCGCCAACACCTATGCGGAGCCCAGATTAGGGATAAATCCCTTTGGTCAACCAACTGCATTGACCCCGAGCGTGCAACATCCGTTTCTACCACATACGTGTCTGCCTCGCGAAGCTCGGGCGCGAGCTCGCCGAAGGAAGCGGACAAGGCGGCGGCTTCTTCCCGATCTTCATGGACGGCGATGGCGATAGAAGCAGCAAGGAGTGAGGACGCACGCGGAAGGATCGGACACGGACAGACACCCTAATCTGGGAACGGCAGACGCGGTCGGCGCGGAGATTTGAAGGCAATGGCACATCTCTTTAAGAAGAGCGGACGGGGATGAGAAACGAGAGAACGACGATCGAGTGAACACTAGCCAGAGGAGCGACATCACAAGTGGGAAGTGAGCGAAGCCTTAGGGTTGTTTTCCGTTGCCAGGGGGCTTCGGAAAAGGGGTGAGTTTCGAGTGATCTGTAACTGGCGATAGGGATCACCGGCGAGGGAGGGGAATGGGAGTCCACGGCCAGAGGGTCGTTGGTGATAGAAGGAGGGTTTTGTAACCTGATTGAGTGAGGAATAAAGCAAGTGAAGTTTTCCCTTCCCTCCGGCGAACTCTCTTTACTTTCTCCTGTTTCGGAGTTATTTCCGTGGCGGCGATGAGTTCCGGTGGTAGGTGGCCTCCGGACGTCACGAGGCTGGGGGCAAAGCATTGGGGCTTCTTCCCCTGCCGCTACGTTCCTCTCCAGTGAGCTCGTGAGCGCGGCGGCGCTCAGCGGAAGAGGACGCAGGTGACTGAAGATGAAGGAGATGACGCGCGTGATTGATCGAGGCAGCGGCGATGATTTTGACTTAGTCAAAACTGGTGAAACGAGAACGACAGAAATCAAATCCAACGCGGCGAATTCGATTTTGAGGGGTTGACGTCAACAATCCAAATCAAATCGGCGAACGGCAAAATTCGGTCGCTGACGCCATCCTGACATCATCGATCGAGTTGATTTTCGAGCAGCGGCGCAGCGTTGACTCGGCATTAGCGTTGACCGGTCAAAATCGGGAGAGGTAAATTTGATTTGGGGATAAATTTCGATTTCTGAATTAGGGTTAGGGTTTTCCGATTATTTTTTTAATTTGGGGATAAAATATTGGACGACAATTAGGGTTTCCTACATGGAGGTGATTTTACACCCAGAGATTAGGATTTTCACGCCGATTTGAAAATCCGTCGGACTACCATTAGGTTGGGGCATGACACTAATTGTCAGGCCCCAGTCGGATCAACCCCGGACCGGCATTTATCCGTTGCCTTAGGGTTGTCCGACGGAACACCGGAGCGCAGACTTCCTAGGGTTTCCGGCTAATTTTTTTCCCTAAATCCCGCTTAGTAAGCGAACTATTCATTAACTTGGCGAGCCGATTTGCAACGTGGCCCAATATATTAAAATGCTTAAGCCCAAGTTAACAATAGTAAGCCCACTAAGCCTTATATGTCATATAATGGTCCATCCCACTTCCAATGTGGGACTAAACTTGAGTCTGGATTACCATCCGGCCCACTGGGTTAGGCCTGCTGGGCTTTGAACTGAACCGGGTGAACCCGGGCCTAACACTAATGGCTGATTGCTCTCCTGCTTTCTCACAAGTACTAAAGATAAAAGTGTGCCGATCTTGGGTTTGTACACCAACCTATTTTTTTTTGGCTTTAATGTCTTGTAGAAGCCAAAATTCTTTAAACTTGACACTTATTGGTTATCAAACGGGGGATGCCAATTGCCAAACCTCGCGGTTGTTGTGTGCCTTCCACCAATCGTCTGGCCAATATATCCCCTCTCTCCATGAGCATCATAGTGTTATGTCGTACAAAGTTGTATTATATGATTTATCTTATTTTAATACTAACTATCACAGTTTTATATTTCAATATGGAGAAATCTTTGGCAAGATGAAAGAATTTGTGTGATTTATGCCTCCTTCCTTAGTAATGCATGGACAAACGAACGATGCACATATTGAACGGGTGAGACTGAACAAAAACAAATCAGTATTTTAAATAGAAAAGCCTCACAACTAACAAACAATTCATCAACGCGGTGGAATATCAGCAAATAGATCTTTGAATGTGCGCTTTGGAGCATCGGCGCGTGCCACGATCTCCACCACTTTGTGGAAGGATTCAGGACAGAGTACTGCTTCTACAGCAACTTCTGCAACGAGATATCTAGAAATTGAACCTTCAAAAAGCGTATCCTGCAAATCATATTTATATAAAGATTTGAATGCAGCAGGAAACATGGAACAAAATATCCTCAATGTTTAAGACCCCTAGTTCCAGTACTTGCCTCTGGTTTCATAATAACGTTACCAGCTGGAGCTTCATCTGTCAGGCTTCCAGGTCTTATGATTGTGTAGTTTATTCCGGATCTTCGGATGTACTGCTCGGCTTCAAGTTTTGCAATCAATGCTAATCCGAATACATTTAGTATTAGATAAGCGGGGTTAAGGATTTGGCCAATCGCAGCTCCGTTGACTAAAATTGAACTGACAAGGATGAATCTATTAACCCCGATCTTCTCGCATGCATCCACTAGGTTCACTGTGCCAAAGTAGTCTACCTGCATTCTTTATTCCTTGAGCAATGAAGGATATCGAAATCGGTTGAGAAAAAGCACAGCTTACACTAGATATAAAGAATGACTGAAAAACTATGAATAGTCTAGATATCTGGGCACTAGCAATGGACAACTTTCTTTCTTTTTGAAAAGTTGTCGATGATATTAAGGAGTTTTGCAAGCTATGTTCATATACATTTTAAATAGAAGCTAAAAAGAGTCTCTAAAATGTTACTCAAGATGGGAGATCTGGGATGATGAGGAATACAACTATTTAACTATAAATTGCCCATAGGTAACAACCTAGCGAATGAATTCACCAAGAGCAACAACTACAATTTAGCTACCTAAGTAACTATAGACAAGAAGGCTCAATGCATTTTATGTCCATTGCTAGGGGTGAGCAAAATTTCGATAAAAACCAAATTTACCCAAAAATCACCAAATTTGGTTTGGTAAATTTGGCAATGGTGATAACTTCGGTAATATTCTTCTCAGAATTCGGTAACAGTAAATATTTTTTCAGTTCAGTAATATACTAAAATTATATATATATATATATTTATATTAGTTTTTAGTTTGGTAAATTCAGTATTTTTTTAGTTTGATTCATCAGACTCCTCTTCTAGCAGGACAACTGAGGCATTACTATGGAGTCCTCTGCTAAAAGGAGCGAATGGTCTAAGTTTTCACCTAGTCTGATTGCCTTCAACGGATTCAAATTCTCGCCAACCAAATTGAAGCTCCATGGACAATTAGGAATCAAAGCAACGAATATGAACAGCTAACTTTTGACGTATAGGTCACAGATATTGTACATGTTATTAACACAAAAGCTCGTATAATGCGAAACATAGGTAGGATAAGAATGCTTTTCAAAATTTTGCAAGGATAGATCTTTTGCTCAAATCCGCACAGAACTCAACCTTCTTATGTGCCCTTCTAATTTTGTTTAACAACAATTTGTTTTTAAAAATATAATTCACAGCGTCAAAATCCCAACTTACTGCAGCAAGTGTGCACAAGATTTGGAGAATTCATTCATAAATGCACCCAACACTAACTGATGCACTGACCTTCCAAGGAGCATTAATATCCCCTGTAGCACATATCACCGCCTCCGCATCACCGATAGCTTCAATCAACTTCTCCGCGCCCTCCGTAACATCCGCCCGAACCTGCCAATCCAACCAAGCAACGAAAAAAGCCAAGGTCGCGTCTTCCAAAGGAATACGAAGCATTCACGAACCAAACGACTCACGATTTCCATATTGGGGTCCAAGGGAAGGCTACTCCTCGCCTTACCCAAGTCCGGGGCACCTGCCCGCACACTGTACCCACGCGACAGCAGCTGCTCCACGATCCACTTCCCAGTCCTTCCGGTCGATCCGGCGACGAAAATCTTCTTCTGATCAAGACGACGACAATTGAAACAAAAAGAGGAAGACGGATCGAGAACATGAGAAGCATACACTGGAAGTCATGACGACGGAGGAGACGAAGAGCTTCCTGGGGATTGTGCAAAGATTTGGGATGGAATTGAAATGAAGAGGTGGTCGAAATGGGAGGCATCGATGGAGCGTCGTCGTCGCCGCCATAGCCACGGCTCTGTTTTGCTAACACTCCGTTGTACACCGCCACTTCTGTTACAGGTTAGTACATTGATGTCACTATTTTTATCTAAGCAGAATTTTACTTTAATGGAAAATGCTTGCATTTTAATATATTTACTAATCAGTATTTAAACTTTTTAATTTGTCTGCCTTTAATAGCTTTGTTTATAAAGTAATATATGGAAAAATTAAAAATATGATATATGTGCTAAATATTCAAATAAAATATTTTATCTAAAAAAAATATCATTTATTTTATTTACAACGAATAATATATTCTTCTCAATTCTGTACTTTTTTAATCAATTTAATTTAGTTTTCATTAGTTTTCTAGAACCCGTTTAAGAAAAAGAAAAAGAAAAAGAAAAAGAAAAAGAAAAAGAAAGAAAAAAGAAAAAGAAAGCAAAAAAAACGCTAGGCAGACGGCACTACGGCAGTGACCTCCTTTAAGATTCGGTAGTGTGCGATTTTAAAGCGGAGACTGAGCAACACAAATTTTAAAGTAAGAATGGAGGATCATGATGTGACCTGCTGAAAATTCACAGTGCCATCTACACCATTCATCTATATGAAATTACAAATTTTTCTTTCAGCCATTCTCTCTCCTCTCTGGCTCGCCCCGTCGCCCGACAGCCCGCCGAAAAAAACTTTTAAGCGACCCGGAGGTCGCTTAAATTATGGGGATATGTAGATTCATATAAAAATAGGGTTTGACATTTATGTGTCATACGTTTTGGTCATTGAGATAGCGATGCACTCGAGGGAGTATCCCGGGACATATACATACATGTGGGGATCATGTTTTCACAAGTACTCCGGGGGCTCAAATGTGTAAAATTAGCACACTCAAGACTTGTGAAGCCTTCTACTCACACCTCTTAGTTTGTGTGCTTGGGTTAGGATTGAGAGGGGTGGTGGTGCTTGGTTAAATGTAGTCTTGTGATCCCATGCAAGTATAAAATTGCAAGGTTCCACACACCTGCCCTCTCCACCAAGTCTCTAGGTCTAGACTCTAGAGTCTAATATTTGCTTAGTGTCCTGTATTATTGTCTTTTATTGTTGCTTTTTATCAATATATAACGGCGGGGTAAGCATTTTACTCACCGTCTTTTGCAAATCTTGTGCCTCTCGATTGCTGGTGTTGCCCTCGAACTACATCGTTGCCTCGGTTTATAGTGATGCTTCCGGATGTAGTGCGTACGTGCACACGAGATTAAGGCTGAGACTACTTCAAGTGGTCTGCCGCGCGGACATCAGATATTAAGGAAAGTGCGTCCGTGACACGAGGGCGCTTAGAAGTTTTATTACGCCGCCGTACGCGCGTGGCGGCCACCGACGCAATCTCCCCTCTCACTTTTCTTTTCCTTCCCGCGGGCTCAAGCGGCTCGTCACCACGCTCTCTCCCTTGCTCTCTCTCGTCCCAGTTCTCGAGCGCCGACGACAAAATTTGGCGTCTCTTCCGTCTGTCTCAATTGTGTGCATGTCGCCTCCGACAGGGAGACACGAACGTCTGGCATCACGACGAGACACACCGGCGACCTCCGCTTCCTTGGTGGCATATATGTTAGTATTTGTCGGCATAAATACCGTCGTCGTATACGATACGTAAATTGTAAGACAAAATTTCCGTTTTATTGTTTAAAAATATTATTTTTAACTTTTCAAAAATTTTAGGAAATTTTTCTAGAATTTCCTAGGAGTGTACTAAATTTTTAGTAATAAAAAAAAAAGAAAAGAAATCAGGTGCGAGCGTGTAGTCTAGACCTCGCGATGAAAAATTTTCCTAAGCAGTCTACTTGGGAATGGTGAGCAGGGAAGAATCAGACCATATAAATTACTTTAAAATTTATATAGCAATCATCATCCTATGTTATGCAAGGATTACATAATTTTTAAAGTAGTATCTATGGTTCAATTCCTCCCTGCTCAGCGTGAAAATTTATCGGCTGTGAACCGCTGTATTTATAAAATGAATAATTGATTTCCATTTCTACTTGGATAGTGTAACGACATAAATCAATGACGCGACTCAAAACAAGTAATAGATGTATGCCTCCTTCCTAGTGGTAATGCATGGACAAACGAAAGATGCAAATATTAAATGGATGAGACTGAACAAAAACAAATCAACATTTTAGATAGAAAAGCATCATTACTAACAAACAATTCATCAACTCGGTGGAATAGCAGCAAATAGATCTTTCAATGTGCGCTTTGGAGCATCGGCGCGTGCCACGATCTCCACCACTTTGTAGAAGGATTCAGAACAGAGTACTGCTTCTACAGCAACTTCTGCAACCTGATATCTAGAAATTGAACCTTCAAAAAGCGTATCCTGCAAATCATATTTATATAAAGATTTGAATGCAGCAGGAAGCATGGAACAAAATATCCTCAATGTTTAAGACCCCTAGTTCCAGTACTTGCCTCTGGTTTCATAATAATGTTACCAGTTGGAGGTTCATCTCTCAGGCCTCCAGGTCTTATGATTGTGTAGTTTATTCCGGATCTTCGGATGTACTGCTCGGCTTGAAGTTTTGCAATCAATGTTAATCCGAATACATTTAGTATTAGATAAGCGGGGTTAAGGATTTGGCCAATCGCAGCTCCGTTGACTAAAATTGAACTGACAAGGATGAATCTATTGACCCCAATCTTCCGACATGCTTCCACTAGGTTCACTGTACCAAAGTTGTCTACCTGCAACCTTTATTCCTTGAGCAATGAAGGCAATCAAAATCAGTTGCAACAGCACACACTAGATAAAAAACGATGACTGAAAAACTATGAATAATCTTGATATCTGGGCAGTAGCTACTACAACTTGCTTTTTTTGAAAAGTTGTCAATGATGCTAAGGAGTTCTGCGAACCAATAGACCTTATTTCTCATAGTTTCTTCTAACATACAGGAGACAACACAATTGTCATGTTAATGCATTCTTAGTTTAAAGCTACTCAAGTCGTTAAAGAGAGAAAATTTATCTCCTTTGGCATTGTCATTTGTGATTGAAGTCAATCAAGTATGCTTTTGACCAACAAGAAATACCAAGTAAAACTTGCAATATGTAAACAATCTTTTCAGGCAAATTCTCCAAAATAATGTTTTCTATAAACAGTTTAATTTGTTTATGTTCAAATAGAGAAAATTAAAAAAAATATATTTTGTTTTGAAATGATTACATGGCTTTTCTACATATAGAAGGTAGAGAACATCAGAACAATGATAAAAAATAAAACAGTAGGAACATTGTGGTGCTACGTATGCATAATGAGGTAATGCCATTTATGATGATAGATATGAAATCACAATAGAAGACTAATGGTGTTGCCATAGAAGCATGATGACATTCAGTCTTGTTATCTTCCATATTTTCCAGCACAGTACCTAAACTCTAGGTAGTTGTGTAGTTGGCAGAATAAATCTCGCCTATTTGTGCATGTGAAAGAGAGAAGGTGCTACGTAATTAGCTTAGAGTCGTATATCCCTGCACACACATGAAGAATCAATGTCAATCTACATGTGGCAGTAGGGGCGGTGTTCATTCATGCTATGAGAAAAAAAGAAAAAAAGACTGTTACACATTGACAAGGATAAGTGCTGTTGGTTGTATTAAAGTATGTACAAGAGAGAGCTAAAGAAGTTGTTGAAAGCAAAGGTGGGAGGCTAGAGTTGGAGAAGAAACTTGTGCTTTATTGTCTCGCCTTACTTATGTTATGTTACCAAAGAGGAGCAATGAAGGAGGCACCTAAAGAGAAGATTTTTGGGTTGGCACCAGTCCACTAGGGTTGATGCTCAAGAATGAACACTCTGGGACCAAATTGAAATATGTGAAATCAGGACAATAGTATTGCATTATAGCCTGGTTACATGATGCTCTAGATATAGAAGGCTAGAGTACAAAGATAATAGAAATATATAGTATGGTAGAAAGATACAGTTAAAATTAGTAATATGGTAATAAAAACTTATGTGGTAAATATAAAATCATTATAAAATATATGATGGTATCGCCACAGGAACCAACATCATATTCAATCTTGTTGAAATCGTATCAGCTTTTCCAATACTTCACAATCAAATCAATTGCTCTAGAAGCCAAAAACACAAGTATATTGTTTCTCAAATCCAAAGAATCACATTCAAATCTCAACTTTAAATTATAATTTCTCATGTCGTTGTCAGAAGAATAAATTAACAATAGATACTTTTAAAGGATACTTAGTAAGCTTACATAGAAAGATGGTTAGAGCAACACTATTATGAAAGACCACCAGTCTCATAAAATCTTTCATCTATGGCATTCTAATTCTCTAGACTCTAATTACTTTCATATTTACTACTACCATATTAGATATTTCCATGTTATGTATTCATGATCATTGTAAATGGCCTATATATAAGATGCAACATGAAACATTATAATACCCCGAGTTTAGTCCCACATTGGCTGTGGAAGAAAACATTATATAGTATATAAGGCTTAATGGGCTTGCTATTGTTAACTTGAGCTTAAGCATTTTAATAGATTGGGCTTAAACATATTCAATCTATTGTTAACTTTCTTCTATTTCAATTTGGTAGCTGAAGAAGAGTTTCACTCTTGTGTCATCGTTGGTAACTTTGCAGTGGCTACATTCCACAGTACTGTCTCTATAGTTCAAATAGTCTGCTTCTATAGCTTGGTTTGTTACTCCCTTTCCTTGTCGCCTCCTCATACTTATATGTCACTCTCTCCAAGTGTCAAGTAATGTACCTACTTCCACCTAGAATCCATCTTTGACGACACCTCTCTACCTTCGAGACTAACAAAGCCTTCAAAACCTCATCATGGCCCTCAAAGCACCATCAACCTCCGCACTCGTCTCTTCCTTTTTTCATTAACCTCCACTTCATCCGCTTCTTTCCTTAACTAGTATCCTCGTACACCACTTATCCTTTGTCACTATCCTCTTTGCCAATACAAAAGAGGCTTGATAGAACTTTGTCGCACATCTTCTCCATGTTTAGATTTTTCACCTCTTGCCAAATCCTTCTGCAAAATTTGTAAAACATCTCATTTTCTCTAGCTCTTTCTCACACAGATATTCTCTATGGTTCTCAACACTTTTTCTTATATAAATAAGTCGCAGTTTTACCATAAAACATAAACTAAGGCATACTATCCTTCTGTTATGCATCCATGAGTGACACTTCAATCTTGCATACTACATCTCTTATAAGCATATCTTCTCTCTCGTATACACAAGACACCTTCTTTCTTATGCAACTCATGTTTTAAACTCAAGATAGCATCAATTTCACATTCTTAAGTTTACAACCTTAATATATCTGATGTGTTAGGCTATGTGATAGTTTGCATATATGGAAGGGTGATTATAGGAACACATAAACAAATGCACGACTAACCTCATTAAAGTTTATATTATATCACTTCCATAACTACCTAATTAACTCTCATGTTTACCAACAAGTGTCACTAAGATATTATCCATGTTATGTATTTACATTATCGCTATAATCAATCATCTAAACAAGTGGCAACATGATACATAATACAATTGTCCCATTTTTATTTCAAATGAAACTATGCTCACAATGTCCCTTGTCAACAACTTTGTATAGTGAAATTTGAATAGAGAAAAAGAGAGACAAGAACTTAACCAAACCAACATATTAATAAACTACACCATAATAATAACCCAAGGTTTCAAGTTTTGGTAACAAGATCTGTCGTGGCCCATACTTGGACCATAACAAACATAAATATCATATTGCTTGTCTCTACCATATCGAGGGTTCCAATATTGCCGACGCTAGTGTACCAGATATTAATACCAATACATTTTAATTATAAGCTAAAAAGAGTCTCTGAATGTTTCTCATGATGGGAATCTAGGATGATGGCGAATAAACATTAGAACTATTTAACTATTATACATTGCCCATAGCTAACAACCTAGCGATTGAAATTCACCAAGAGCAACAGCTACAATTTAGCTACCTAAGTAACTATAGACAAGAAGGCTCAATCCATTTCATGTCCATTGCCAAACTATTCAACTTAGCTAGCATTAGAAGTCTCCCAGAATAATATCCAAAAGGCCAGCCATATTCAGATTCTAGATGCGGGGACGTCTTCTAATATATTCAATGCACTTGAACAAACAATACTAAACGAAAGAAAATTTACTTCAGATCCTACATCTATTAGTAAAGATTCAAACATGGAGAAATGCAGCTATACGGCTGTCAACTTTAAACACACAAGATGCAGATGGCAGCATGTATGTAGGGGAGCAGGGAAAGAACCCACTGATGAAGACCTTCAGCACAACTTCTCACTAGTAATTCTATAGCAAACTCGGATAAGACCCCCTTCAAGCATTCTGATGAGGGTGGCTAAATCCTTCTGCAGGGCATTTTGATAGCATACTTGTATGTGGAATTTTAGCATTCTTCAGGCTTTTCGTAATACCAAGACAACTTATTTCAATACTGCTTCAATCACAAGTTTGCAACTTCATCAGACTCCTCCCGTAGCAGGACAATTGAGGCATTACTACGGAGTCCTCAAGCTACTAAAAGGAGCGAATGGTCTAAGTTTTCACCTAGTCAGATTGCCTTCACCGGATTCAAATTATCGCCAACCAAATTAAAGCTCCATGACAATTAGAAATCAAATCAACGAATGTGAACAACTAACTCTTCACCTATAGGCCAAGACATTGTACATGTTATTAACACAAAAGCTCGTATATTGGAAACATAGGTAGAATAAGAATGCGTTCTAATTTTTAAGAGGATAGATCTTTTGCTCAAATCCGCACTGAACTCAACCTTCTTATGCACCTTTCTAATTTTGTTTAGCAATAATTTGTTTCTAAAAATACAATTCACACCGTAAAAATCCCGACTTACTGCAGCTAGTGTTTACAAGATTTGGAGAATTCATTCACAAATGCACCCGAGTATGCACTGACCTTCCAAGGAGCAAAAATATCCCACGAGAAGCGAAAGCCTGTAGCACATATCACCGCCTCCGCATCGCCAATAGCTTCAGTCAACTTCTCCGAGCCCTCAGTAACATCCGCCCTAACCTGCCAATCCAACCAAGCAACTAAAAAAAAAGCAAGGCCACATCTTCCAAAGGAATACCAAGCATTCACGAACCAAACGACTCACGATTTCCACATTGGCGTCCTGGGGAAGGGTATTCCTCGCCTTATCCAAGTCCAGGGCACCCGCTCGCACACTGTACCCACGCGAGAGCAGCTGCTCCACGACCCTCTTCCCGGTCCTGCCGGTCGATCCGGCGACGAAGATCTTCGTCTTCGCCTTTTCACCCTCCTTATTAACCTCAGATTTTGTACTTTTCTCGACGTTTCCTCCACCAGACGTCGCCTCCATCTGATCAAGACGGCGACAAATGAAACAAATAGAGAAAGGGGGATTGCGAGCATGAGAAGCATACACTGGAAGCCATGGCGGCAGATGATACGAAAATCTTGCTGGGGATTGAGAAAAGTTTCGGGAGAGATTTGTAGTGAAGAGGTGGTCCGAATGGGAGGTTTCGATGGAGCGTCGTCGTCGTCGCCATAGCCATAGCCAAACTGCAGTTTGCCAACACTCCGCTGCGCACCTCCACAACTCTTGTTATGTTCCCGGTTAGTACACGAAGCCCGTCACACTTTATAAATAATTATTAATTAAAATTTAACAATTCTTAAAAATAATTATTTAAAAATATAAAATTTAATTATATAAAATATGTATATTAATATTAGGGTTGTATCTATAATTTTTAGAAAAGTATACAACTTAATTATAATTTTTAAATATTTAAATAATACTAATAGTAAGTTAGCAACAGTAGTCCTACTAAACACTCTTTAAGAAAAAATAATATTAGGTGCTACATTACAACTGCATATTGCCTTCGAGGCCTCTCTGGTTAATAATAATAGTTCGTTTTTGGGAAATATATATATATATATATATATATATATATATATATATATATATATAATGGTAAGGTCCAGGGTTTATCAGCCCTCCAGTCCCCGAACCTCGACCCTTCTACCCTTCGCTTACCAGATCAATGGCGGAAGCTCTCGACGCAGGAGTCGCGCCTATATGCCCTGTCGCAGAAGCCTCAATTCCGACGGATGGCCTCGTTTCCGACGTGGAAATCGGCGACGAAGCGCGGAGTTTCGAGTCAGGAGGAAGCTGTCGTGAGACGGAGAAGAGCGCGCCTAATGGAGCCGGAGAGAAGGGGGAAGATGGGGGAATGCGTTGCAGATATAGTTACTCGAGGAAGGAGCTGGAGGCGATGAGGCCTTGGTGTGTGGCGGATCAACGGCGGTTGTGGGAGGAGGTCTACAAGGGGCTGAGCGAGATCGTTGCTGGAGAGTTCGATGGGCTTTGCACGTCTACCGCTCCGAAGCAACAGCGCGGGCGAAAGAAGAAAGAGGCGAAGAAGTTGACTGTTGTCGGTATGTTATTTCTTTCAAAAAAACCGTGAACATTTATGTGCCATGTATTCATGTGATTAAAATTCTTCAGACTTCTCGTTCGAATGATTAAGCCTCATTTTGAAAATGCATAAATCTAGCTAATTACAGCCTTTTGAATGATCCACTATAAATCGAAATCGAATATTTTTGATGTTCAGTTCCCTATTAAATAGTTTGTCTCGCACGATTATTCCTAAAAGAAAATATGTGCAAGGAGGCTAGGGATCAATGTGTTTTATGGAGGGATAGGAAATGAAGAGAGATGCTCATGTGGGTGGCATTTATGGATGCTAAACTAGTCTTGAAATTTGTTTTCTTTTATTTGTTAGGTTATTGGTGGACACTTTCTTGTATGCTATGGCATCTCATGGTTAGTTCATAAGTCAAGAATTTTTTGTGCACTTATATTTTAATTGGTGCTAATTTTGAAGAATATAAGTATAACCTTTTTACTTTCTATTATTCCAGGCAAAGAAATTTCTGTAAATATTTCCCAAAATTCTAAGCTGTTGGATTTGTCCAAAGTTATCCTTGATGATGCAAATGTTGGCAACCTGAATGATGACATACCTGAAGAAGAATGGTCTTTTGATTATGAATGCACTTACAATGGAGATGCCAGCAGCGATGATGAACATGACGACATCCACAGGCTTGCATTTTTAGTTGAAGGCGAACCTGATTTTGATTCTGGTCCACCTATGGATGGTATGGAGTACCTTAGACGGGTCAGGTATATTAATTCCTGGCAGTTTCTTTTATACTTCTCCAAAGAGCATATGTAGGTTAATTTGTTTTTTTTTACTTGCATGTATTAGTCATATTATTTGTTACACTCATTTTCTTGTTGCATAGGAAAAACAAAATGGCGCTAAGAAATTTTTGTCTGTGAAATGGCAATGTTTGAGGCATGATAGATATATGCTAGTTGAAATAAAGAACAAAAAAAAATCAACATTCAATTGGGGTAACAGCCTTTTACAATGAGATATAGGGTTAACGGGTAAGGAAAGACTTAAACCCGTTAACCCAATAACGATAAGGCGCTAACACTCCCCCTCAAGCTGGAGAGAAGATATTGATTAGACCCAGCTTGTTACACAAATTCTTAAGTCTAGTTGGTCCCAAAGCTTTGGTGAAAATGTCGGCAATCTGGTCTTCAGATTTCAGATATGGAGTAGTAACGAGTTTGTTATTGATAGCTTCCTTGATGAAATGACAATCCACCTCTATGTGCTTAGTTCGTTCATGGAAAACTGGATTGTTGGCTATGAAAATAGCAGCCTAATTATCGCAGAACATGTTCATTGGGCTAAGACAGTTTATCTCGCATTCTTGTAAGAAATTTTTTAGCCAAAGCATTTCAGAAACAGTGTGAGCCATGGCTCTATATTTTGCTTCACAACTCGACCTTGCCACAACACTTTGTTTCTTGCTCCGCCACGTGACTAAGTTACCACCCAGATAGGTGCAGTAACCAGAAACAGATTTTCTATCATCAATATTGCCAGCATAATCAGCGTCAGAATATGCCTCAATTCGAGTATGCCCATTTTTACAATACTTCAATCCTTGACCAGGAGCACCTTTGATATACTGGACCACACGAGTAGCAGCGTCCCAGTGACACTGCATGGGTTTTTGCATAAATTGGCTAATGATGCCCACAACGTGAGAAATGTCGGGTCTCGTAACAGTGAGATAGTTAAGTTTGCCTACCAGGCGACGGTATTGAGTTGCATCAATGTACTTAGATTCCTCATTGTCACTATACTTCTGGTTTGGAATTAAGGGAGAATCAACTGGCTTGCAGTCACTCATACCAATCTCATCCAGAAGATCCAAGACATATTTCCTTTGTGACAGAAACACACAATCACGCTGGTATGCGACTTCAATTCCCAAGAAATACTTTGGTGTCCCTAAATTCTTGATCGAAAAATGGGACTGTAAGTGATTCTTAGTTTCCTCAATACCCTGTCGGTCATCACCTGTAAGAAGCATGTCGTCGACATAAACTGCCAAAATAGTGATGCCACTCTTTGAACGACGAATAAAAATAGAGTGATCAGCTTGACTATGACGAAACCCAAATGAGGTCATTATCTGTGAGAGTTTATGAAACCATGCTCGTGGGCTTTGCTTGAGACCATAAATTGATTTATGCAATTTTCACACCATCTCCCCCTGAGCAACATAATCAGGAGGTTGCTCCATAAAGACTTCTTCAGATAGATCACCATAAAGAAAAGCACTGGTGACATCCATTTGATGAAGAGGCCACTGACCATTGATAGCAAGGGAGAACAAAGTGCGGACAGAATTAAGACACGCCACAGGAGAGAAGGTATCATGATAATCCAGGCCATAAATTTGGGAGAAGCCCTTAGCAACCAAGCGAGCTTTGTGGCGAGCAATAGAACCATCAGAGTTAAACTTGACTGTGAAAACCCAGCGACACGGAACCACACGAGCACCAGGTGGGAGAGAAACCAAGGTCCAGGTGCGTCGAGCCTGTAAGACATTCAACTCAGCATCCATAGCATGCTTCCAGTGAGGTAACGACATAGCCTGCAAGGGAGATGTAGGCAACGAGACCGAGGACAAGGCAACAGAAAAAGCACGAAAAGAGGATGACAAATGACTTAAGGAAACGTAATGAGAAATGGGGAAACGCGAGGCGTGGCGCTTGCCTTTACGCAGAGCAATAGGTAGGCTATCGTCAGGAACCGCCGACGAAGAAGGCGAGGCAGGAGGAGGCCGGGGGCGTCGGTGATAAACCTGCAAAGTACCAACAGAAGGAGTGTGCGTGTCGGGGGAAGAGGAAGAAGAAACCGGAGGTGAAGCTGGGAGGACAACTGGAACAGGAAGAAGACCGGAAGAAGAAGTAGACGAAGAAACAAGAGCCTGAGCAGAAGAGAAAAAAGGGCGAGACTCATCAAAGGTAACATCGACACTAGTAAAGATCCGACCACTGGAGGGATCAAAACAACGATATCCCTTCTGAGTCCGAGAATACCCAATAAAGACACAACGGGTAGCACGCGGGCTTAACTTGTCAATACCAGGACCAAGAGCATGGACATAACACAAACATCCAAAAACCCGAGGAGGGAGAGAGAAGGGAGTCTTTGCTGGAAATAAAAGAGAGAAGGGAGAACACCCATTTAAAACCGGTGTAGAAACTCGATTAATCAGAAACGAGGCAGTCAGAACCGCATCAGCCCAATAAGACCGAGGTACCTGCATGTGAAACAATAAGGTACGGGCCACCTCGAGAAGATGGCGGTTCTTACGCTCAGCAACACCATTTTGGGAAGAAGTATAACTACAAATAGTTTGATGTATAATGCCATGAGAACGACAAAAAGACTGAAAAAAACTGCTAGTGTATTCCAATGCATTATCAGAACGCAAAATTTTAACAGGGACACCAAACTGAGTTTTAATTTCAGCACAAAAGTTGCAAAATACATCAAAAAGTTCAGACCTCTTAGACAAAATATAACACCAACAAACTCGAGAGAAATCGTCGATAAAAGTAACAAAGTATTTGTGGCCATCACGGCCAGGAACAGGACTCGGACCCCAGATGTCGGAGTGAACAAGATGAAACGGGTGGAGACTGCGAGATGTGGAGGCGGACGGCAAGGAGGTCCAATGATGTTTACCCAGTTCACAAGCATCACAATGAAAAGACGGCCGTGACGGTAGGGATAGAACATGTTGTAGACGAGCGGCAGAAGGATGTCCAAGACGATAGTACTAGAGCAGAGGAGAAACAGCAGTGGAAGAAAGAGCCTGAGGTACAGCAGATGGAGTAAGAGTGTAGACACCGCCCCGCTTAGGCCCCCCACCAATCGTCTGCTTCATTCGGAGGTCCTGAAAAAAACAGTGAGAGGGTAAGAATGTGACACTACAATTGCAATGCGCAGTAAAGGCACGAACTGAAAAGAGACTTACTGGAAAGGAAGGGATGTATAACACATGAGGTAGAAGTATAGTGGAGGAGAAGGGAACAGTCCCAACTCCCATGACAGGCACAAAGGAACCGTCGGCAATAGCCACGGGGGATAAACTCCCCCGGTGGACAGGGAAGTAAAGAGAGTACGATTACCTGTCATGTGAGAAGATGCACCGGAATCAACTATCCAAGTAGAATCATAAGAAGCAAGAGTGGCTATACCGGAAGCGTGACTGGAAGAAGCTATGAAGGTGGATGGCCCCGCAGTAGACTCGGATGTGGACTGGAGGAAGCGAGCATACTCGGCTGCCGAAATGGTAACAGTGTCAGTAGCAGATGGAGCAGGGAGAACTGCAGGAACCGAGATAGCACGGGGTGAGGAAGCATCAGACACAGCAGCAGCCCGAGTAGAGGGAAACCCAAATTTCTGCCAACACCTGTCCGGAGTGTGATTTGTGCGGCCACAATGCGTGCAGGGCGGAAGGTTACGACCACGACCACGTCCCCGTCCCCGTCCATGAGTACGCCCTCGACCGAAAGAAGGGGGAACGGGAGAGGATGCAAGAGCGCTAGGTGTGTCCCGGGTCGGTGAGGTAGTCGTCACACGTAGAAGACGAGAGAAGGCTCCCTGAAGAGTGGTAATCGTAGAGTCCAATAACAACTGAGAACCCAAGGCAGAATATTTAGGATTGAGGCATGACAGATACTTGGCCACCAGAAATTTTTGCCGCTGTTGGAGAGTAACCTCAATGTCAGAGGAGGCGGGATGATACTGACAAAGTTCGTCCCACTTTCCTTGTAATAAAACATATATTTCCTGGAAAGATCGATCCTCCTGTTGTAAATTAATAATCTCTTCATAGAGACGCGAAGAACATGACTTAGGTTCTGTCTGGAGGCATAAGTGCCGGTAAGAAACTCCCAAGCAGACTTAGTGATTTGCTGATACATAATAGTAGAGGCAACCTTGGTGTCCATACTGTGAAGTAATAAATTTAGGACAGCCATATCTGATCGACGCCACGAATCATAAGTGGGATCATTAGGAAGGGGAGCAGACTGAGTGAGGTGATGCTCCTTCCCATGAGATCCCAGAAAAAGTCGAACTGATTGAGACCATAACTGAAAGTTTGTACCGTCAAACTTAATAATATTTGTGCCAAATGTGGTGCCAGGTTTGAAATCCATGTTAGAAGATATAGGATCCATAGTGATACAGCAGTAAGAAATCACCGTATACCAATCGGAGCGGTAACCAAAGGAAAAAGATAAGAAGCAGGCGTAAGATATAGCTGACCTCTATCACGCACAAGAACCAAGCGTTCCCAACACAAGACGGCGAAAGACCAGAGCCAGAAGGAGGGTCGCAGAGATTACACCACATGCGTTCGGAACCAAAAAACGCGCCCCTTGCTGCAGGAAAGTGTGAGAAGGCGGAGCATGGATATAGGCGAGGCTCCCTTTACGACGGGTAGAGGCAATAGCGTCAGGTAACTATATAGAGGAGTGGCGGAGCGAAGACAGCGGGAGCCATGGCGTCGAACGATAACTCCAAGGCGGATGCAGGACGGATTCGTCCAGGCAATTCTAGGATTCCATTGGAAGAAGCATCATAATCCAATGGCGAACAGAAACAGAGATGGCGAGAGACGAGCCTGGCGCTTCACGCAGCCATGCCACGGCCGGTGAGATAGTGCGCCAAGGGCTCGAGGCGCCTTGCCCTAGCGCTAGGCTCCAATCAACGGGCCTGTTTGATTTCCACATAATATGGAGGGGAAGCAGAAGATGAAGAAGCGTGAAGAAACTACAGCACGAGAGCAGTGGCGGCGAAGAATCGCCCTCTGATACCAAGTTGAAACAAAGAACAAAAAAAAATCAACATTCAATTAGGTAACAACCTTTTACAATGAGACATAGGGTTAACGGGTAAGGAAAGACTTAAACCCGTTAACCCAATAACGATAAGGCGCTAACAATGCTTCTATTTGTCATTGTATTATCTTTCAGGTACACTAGTTGCCACAAGTTGGTTAGAGTCTTAGAGGTACGCCATCTTCTTCCCTACTATTGAGTGGACCTGTGGATCTAGATGAGGGTACGGGAAGCATATTTGTCTATTCACATGCATGTTTTGGATACATTGTTCAGTGACATTGAGCCTCAATTTGTTTTCATGAATTCCTTTTCTCCTCTTGTCACTCCTTTCTTCCAGACTCTTCTGTATAATTTGAAGCATTGGCCGATATGGATTAGAAATGATCAAGATGGATTGACATCAGTGGCATCAACTTCGTTTTTGTTTGATTCTCAGACATACACCTAAATCTAGCAACAAATCTACATGTTCAGCTGAAATTGAAATGCAATCAACCGGTAAAATAGAAAGACGACTTCAAATCAGTGTGATTGGTCAATCTTGGTGATCTGAGTCAAAATATTGCACAACAAATGGTAGGGGCCATTGCAACCTTCTTCGGCAACAACTAGTTGTCATCAATCCCAACCACTTTTAAAGGTTGTTTAACTAGAGAAAAAAGGGAAATCTACTTGTAAAACAAGAAAAAACCAATACCTAATGCTTGGTGCTCAAAACTTACTCTCTCTTGCCTCTTGCCTCTCTCATGTCATTGGTCCTTGCTCTTGTGCTTGTTGTGACTAGTGCTTGTTGTTGATATTCTCACTAGTTATCTGAAGGCGAAGACTCATGAAGATTTGTGAAGCTAAAACCTAAAGGAGTTGAATAATCAAAGTATTGAATGATTGACTTGTAAAATAGGTAACTAAATTGGTTATCATCTGATTTTTGTAATAACATCAATCTATTTTTTAAGTTAGTATAATAATACATTATTATTTTATTAGTTTAGTTCATTTGTTTTAATCATTAAATAGTTTAGATTATTAGTTAGCAAAATTATCTTGACATATGTAATTTATTTTGTGATTGAAGCATTACTGGTATATATTATGTATATATAAAATTAAAACCGGTCGGTTCTACTGGTACCGTGTGCCTGTACCATTTGGTTTGGTATGTACCCGTCCAACCATGGATTGGTGCACTAGAATGGCTCGAGCCTTGGTTTGAAGTATTAAAAAAACTATGTGATCCTTTATATATAAATAGAAACTTAATAAATGTTTTAATATATTTATCATTAATAAAAATCATAAGTAAATGTTAATATTTAATCATTTCCAATATTTTTTAAGACTAATTGTTAACTATATATCTGTTGTAATATCATCAACTTTGTATATATTAATATTTTAAATATCTATAAACTTATTAATGTATGAATAATGAGCAATATTAAAATTCCATTGAATAAGAACATACTGTATATTTAAGAAATACATGAAAGTAATTCAAAGTATCAATTTAGTTTTATTTTTAAAAATAATTCTATATTTTCCTTTTTTTTTCTTATTCTATCCATGTAATACTAATATTGATACCTTCACTGTGAACTATACTCTTTGCACAATTTAGATTTCATTTAGTTGAACTCAAAATTTAATAACTGAAACAACATGAGACAACAATATGCATGCGTCTCCTGGAGATTTAGTGATATTCTACAGCTTGCCTCTACTAGAAATTGTGTAGATCAAAGACTTTGTTTTATTTTTCATATGTTAAGTTATAAGTTGTGAGGACGACAACTATCACTACGCAGCCTTTTGGTTCCACTCATGTTCTTACTCCATGGGATGACAAATAATATTGCTTATCCATTGTTGCCAAAATTTATAAGGTAGGAATTTAACAACAAAATTTATTGTATGCCAAAGTTTGAACACAACTAGGTGAATGAATACATAGCAAAAGCATTTTGTTCTATTGGATACTAGTGATTTGTTATCTATTGCATCTTGTCTAATAAAGCATCTAACAGGTGGGAAGCTGCACAAATTCCAAAAGTGAAAGTGGCCAATCTCAACTTGAGCAAACAAGCTAGTAAACAAACACAATATATGCCATACATACCAGAGATCGAGAAGTGCCCTTCTAACTTGGCACCATCAAAACTTTGGGAAGATGCTTTCCTTGCTGAATTTTCAGAATTAAGAAAGGTATATATATATCTCACTGCTCTTCTTTCTTGAATTTATTTGTAAAAGTGCACTTTGATATAACTGACTGACACTTTGTGGATAACACCTTGTTGCTTATGCATGATGATTCCCTGACTTAGAACTTTTGCTCGACTATTGCATCCGAATAGAGTGTAAAAAGGCACGTCTATTGTTGATCAATAAGATATCTTAGCCATCTGAGTTTTGTTGGACAAGAGGGAACATTGATTTTAGCACTCACATGATTCTTGATACCTGCTTTGCTGAAAGTTGCATGCACTGTTAGCTATCAACTACTTATACTTAAGTTGGCTTTGCGTTGAACGTATAGTCAAGATGTGGAGAAATGAATTTCTTATCGCTTTAAGACTGCTTAAAGCGCCTTAAACAAGGTGTCAGGTTCTTGCCTGCCTTCTAATAGAACATATTATCTTGAGTAGGATTGTAGTATCATTAATCATTACTTTCGCCAAAAGTGCATGTCTGCCTTTTTACATAATGTATGCAGATAAGTAGGTCTTGCTTGCATCATTATTCATTACCTGAATTTCTTAATTGTTTTAAAAAATCTACTTTGAGATAATGCAAAATTTTAACACATCCTCTAGATAACAATGTCTGGGCTTTGCTTGTAGTGATTGACAATTCCAACAATCAAGGGTGTATCAAGAAGGGTGACATTAAGCTAAATTGTTTTTCCAGCTAGCCTGTGATATCCACATAACATCTCTAGAAAAATCATTAAAACTATATTTTTGACTAATAAAAACTAAAGAATCAGTAGGTGTGAGACCTAGCAATTCGGGTCAGCGGGTCATAAACGGGACACTGTGACCCGTAACCCGATTAAGCCAATCTGAACATGACTCGTTTAATTAATTAGATCAAAATGTCTAACCCGAACACCACCCGAATATAATCGGGTCAACCCGACACGACCCAAATAACCCGTTTATTAAATGGGTAATTTAGTAAACCGATTTGCTTGACCCGACACGATTCGATTATAAATTTATCATTCATATTTTATATATAAAGAAAAAATTGATAAAAATTCTATTAAAATTTAATAAAAATTTGGACTTATAGGCTTGTAGTGTTGCTGAAATTTAGGTTAAAAGAGGGATATAAGAGATTTAGGCTTATGGGCTGGTACTAGGAGTTGGGCGGGTTTATATTTAAAATTTTTATATATATAAATATATAATGTAATCAAGGTCAACCTGCCTAACTTCGTGTAACGGGTCGAGTTAGATTTTGCCAGGTCTAAGTGCGTAACTAGATAGCCCAACCCTATTGGAACATTCTTGAAGAAAATAATCCTTTAAGTACTATAAGCAATCTTGATACCAAAGAAATGTCATGGCTTACCCAAATCTTTAGAGATATAGTCCTCAACATGCTTTTTTTACTGTATATATGTCATATACACCACTCCTTATGGGAATAATTTCATCAACATACATAGCTAAAATAACAACTAAAGGTATTGTGTTGAACAAAATGGAATGATCTTCTGATACCAGCTATGAGAATTTTGAAAATCAACATTCCAAGATGTTGGTATGACTTTGTTATGGGGAGTATGAAACAATTTTTGAAGGCCTACATGGACTTTGTTATGAAGCTTATGCCGATTAAGTAACATAAATGGTAAACGATATGCTTTTGGGTTTTGCACTTATATGGGTGAAAATCTTGTCACTTGGAGAAAAAATAAAAAATATAGTAGCTTGTCAAGTTGTGAAGTTAAATATATAGTCAAGACGCCAACTGTAATAAAAAATATAGTAGCTTAGTCAATCTCTGTTGCCCTTGTCCAATTACTATGTTTTGTAATACTTAATTTGACATTTATTAATTGGAAATCTAGTATTTCATAAAAGAATATGACATGCTGAAGTTAATTGTGATGATGTTTAAGAAGTTGTGCCAAATAAAAATTTATTCACCCCTACACTAAGTTTGAAAACAACTCATTGATATTTTTACTAAGGCTCTTAGTGTACATGATTTTATATATTATGTTAAGGCTTGGCATGTTTAGCATTTATGCTATAGTTTGAGGAAGAGTGGTAAAGTTTATAGTTTCCTTTATGTATTTATTATTAACTTAAGTTAGTGGATCTCTTATTGGATAGTTAAAACCTCTATAGTCTATCCATTAAGAGTAACTTATGTTTGTTGACAATCAACACACTTAATAATTCCTCTTTTTTTACAATATATACTAAGACCAAATATCTTTAAGAGCAACATCCAATAGTAAAGGATATTTGCATATGCTCAATAATATTTATCAACGCCCAAAACTTTAAAACTAACACCAAACACATTCTTTATTGCATTACATAAAAAAATCAAATATATTAAGAACTTATGGCCCATACAAGAATAATAGTTAGTAAATGTAAAAAAAGTATCAAACACATAAATTAGGTAGACTTTGTCTGATTGGTTAACCAATTCAAAATGTAGTTTGTTTATTAGTGTTAGAATAGAGAGACAAACATAAAGAGGAGAGGAGATGAAAAATCCTAAAATGACTACATTATATTAATTCTCTTTAGTTTAATTACGTAATAGATGCAACCTTTATATATATAAGAATTGAGTACATAAGGTAATAATATTTTAATTATTATTTTATATGCATAATATTATTTCTAATATTACTACTTCTAACTATCACTAATTTTAACCCTAACTATTATCAATTTTAATACTCTCCCTTAAAGACAATTATGTCCTGACTTGTATAAAAATAAAATTATAATAAAAAAAAGGACAATGATATAATTTAAAAGAGAAGTAGAAGGTGGTGTCAGGCGTTGTGAGCCAACGCCTTCATAGTAGTAGGTGGCATACGACATCACACGTAATAAAGGACGACATAAGGTGTCGCCAGTGAAAAAATGCGACATAAGACATTGCCAGCAAAGGTATTAAGCAGCGTAAGGCTCGCCTAAAAGAGCTACATTATATTAATTTTCTCTATCCGATTATAGAATATATGCAACCTCTATAAAGGTGTTGAGGGTATGAAATAAGAATATTTTAATTATTAATTACATATAATGCTATTTATAATATTACTACTTTTAACTATTATTAATTCTAACCTGACTATTACTAATTCTAACAATTAGCACTAGAAATAAAGGAAAACACAATAATGTTTACATAGTTAGCTAGCCTTATCTATTATTGAACAAATCAAACTTTTCTAAAAAAAATAATCATAAATACATTAAAATATTTGGTAAAAAAATTTATTACTAACTATTTTTAGTTATCTATAATGAGTTAATTATTTATTTTGATACTTTAAATTTCTTAATAAATAATTTGAGTTTAAGCTGACTTTACTAGCTCATAATCATAGTTAAACTAAACCATTTATTGATTTCATGCTAGCTATTAACCTAATAAAATGATAATATAATTTTTTAATTAAATTAAAATCGAGAAGAAAGTTTTTACCTAATCAAATCGCTTACCTAAATTAGGGATTGTAGCAGGTAGAAAATTGTCGGATACTTGCCCGCCCCTAGCTGACTAGATTAATTAGGATTTAAGTACCTATTAAATTGGTTTGAGGTGGGTTTGGGTACTGTAGTTAGGTTTATATAGCACTTGTGGATATTACATAGCCAAATTCAATTATATATATTCAGAAATTAAAGATTAAAAAAACCAATTAATTAATATTTATCATTGACTTATAATCTGATAGAATACTCGAGTCGGGTAGGGGCATGTACCCAATTAATTGTCTAACCACCTCATTGCATCTTAATAGTTTAATAGTTCTTGATATTTAGTTGGGTATTTATAGCGTTTGAATAGTTAGCTTGAAGTGACAATTTTAATAGGGTCGGCTTCAGTATGGTTTTTTTTGGAAATTTTACCCGGTACCTACCCATTCCATTTCTGACCTAAATAGAGTGCAACGATTTGACATGAAACCATTCGACTTTCTTGTGATTTCCTTCTCCACTCCTTGATGAAGACAACTGACAAGTGGCTCAACCTGCTCAATTTACAAGTTGAAGACAAGAGGTGTATGTGATGGGTGACGTCGAGCGAGAGACAAAAGGCAACAAGTGCTAAAGGAAGTCACAGATGTCACCTGTGAATGTTCACCTTCGGAAAGTATGCTGCAACAGCTCGTCCTCAAGATTCTGCTTTGAACTGAACCATTGGGATCACCTGTTCCCAACAGTCCAATGTTGAGTTTTTCTGCCTTCAGATGATTACCTTTTTTATTCCAGCGGAACTTGATGATTTGATGCTAGTTATTGGCATGTGTATGAGAAATTGGCTTGAATATGATTGGACGGGCTACGAACTAAGGGCTACAAGTTCTCTTTTTCTGTTACATGGTAGCATCTCAGCACAGGATCTCTTAAGCAAACAAAATGAAGAAGTAACATGGTAAATTGTGTAAACTATTTAACTCTTTAGATGCATTTTGTTATATATACCATCAATGTAAAGATTATGATTGGCAAGTTTCAGATGTAGTTGGCCTGAAATAATCCTTGATATTTTGTGTTTTTACTTGTTAAATTCTTTTTTTTAACTTCTGTACAACTTTATAAGCAAAGGTTTCATTTGTATTCTAAATTTGTTATGTCAGGCCTTTTCACATCAGGAAGATTCGTGTAACCGATTTTCCACGATAGGGAACGAAGAAAACAGTCGCAAAGTCCCCGACTCCACGCAGAACCCAAAGAGCACTCAAACGGTATCATTCTTACGTGGCATGGATGCTGTTACTCGGGCATCAACACTGAGGAAATACATTGCCATATTTGAGAGTGCAAATGAGCTTTCACGGGATGATTGTGTATCCTTGTTTGCGCTCTCTGTGGTAGTCGATGCTCCGCTTGATGCAGACATGTGCGCATCAATGAGGTGCTTGCTGCGCAAGTGCTCCAGTCTTGTTGCTGGGAAATCAGAACCTGATGATGAGGTTGCAATGTTGAACATTCTAATTGCAATTGCAGGCAAATACTTTAAACAGTCCGAGCCGTAGAGAGTGAGCTTAGTATTTGGGCCAATGTATTGCTTCTGTCTTCTTACTGAAGTCTACGCATTGTTTTGTGATGTACCTCTCTTGTACGAACTAGTTTGCAGGTTTTTAATTTTTCTTAAATATTGAAATGCAAAAAATATATTTCTAAAATCCGTTGTAACACATTCTGTTTTCCATGTGCAAATGCCACAGGTTGGTTCGTTCTTACAGCAATGCGTCACACCTTTGCTGTGATCAAGCAGATGAGGGTGTTCTTTTCCTCGTGAAATACCAGGCATTGATGATTCTTTAGTCTACCACTGCGTGCGAAAAGGTTTGTGCTATGGATTTTTCTTTCATATGAGCAAAGTTTGGATATGTCGATTGGATTTCGGTTTCGTAATTTCGTAAATGAATGTGCGTTATCGTTTGCTACCGCCCTATTGGTGTCATACATGGCGGAGTTTTTAGATGTTAAATATAGTTTTATATAATTGAAACTTTGGATAAATTTACAAGAATATGACTAAATTGGATTGATTCCCACTCCTACGGTAAACAACCAAACAATATTTAAACTTTATTATATTATTTACTATAACTCCAGCAATAATAAAACACGAAAACCTAACCCTAGTCATATGAACTGCAAAAACGAGAAAAAAAAGTAATAACAAAGAGGTTCGTTCACAATTGGAATTATGAAGTCATTATATTGTTGATTCATCTCGATAATAAAATAGTCTAAATATTTCCACTTATATTAAATTTATATAATTACTATGCTTTATGTTAAAAAAAGGCTTAGATAATCAATTTAAAATTAATAAATAAGATGGCGTCTTTATAAATCTCTCTATGAGTAATACCTTTATAATTTTTTTAAAAAAATTAACTCATGTTAAAATTTTATAAAGAATTTTTTTTTTCAAAATTTCTACAAGAAAAAAAATCCGAACCACACGTTTGTTTTAAAAATGGTGCCATCTTTATTTTTTATTTTTATTTTGTTTTAATTTTTATATACAAAATAAAAAAATAATATTTGAAGCAAAGGTGAAAACGAACCCCCCACCCCTTACTTAAAATGCGCTTAACTGGAACAGCGATTAATTCCGAGACGTCGTCGACGGTGACGTAGACCTGCTGGATCTCAATCTACGAAGCCTTGCGGATGTATCATTTGCATTTGCTGCACCTACGCGGCTACGCAGCACTAGACCACGGCCTCTTTATATTCAATCCATATTAAATATGGTACAGTAAATTGATTACAGAAACTTAATTTATCCCAAACAAGTAATTATGTTAGAGATTATTTTTATTTTTTAGGAACCTTGTCTGCATTGCTGTATTATTCATAGTTTGGATCAAAATTTCATAAATTAATTATGATTAAATATTTTGACATTCTAGACTTGGATTTACTTTAAACAAATGATTACAGGAAAGAAACTTTTTGACCTTAAAGCATGATCAAGGTTTCTAATTTACTTGAAATTCAAAACCTATATATCGATCCGATTATTGATACTTGAATTTACGCTAAGGACTTGATTGTATTAGAATTATAATTGTGTCTATCCTTAAAATCATTTAATTTAATTATAACAAACTATGTTTTCAGAAATTTAAGTTAAATATTTTTTTTTCAAACCAAATTGAATCATAAAATATTATGAACAAAATCAATTCCAAGAGATGCTAAAGTAAATCATTCAAAGAAAAAATAATCTAACAAATTCTAGTTACAATATTTCTCTATATTCAAACTTATTTTTGAATCATAAACTGAAACCGAAAGCAAATAATTAAGTACAGTTGATGAAATTAAAGACGATAAAAATGTTTTTGTTTTCTCTAAGCAAATAGGAAACGCTAATTAAGCATAGCTGCACATGCCATATCTGCAGAAGCTGCCCTTGCTGCAACGGTGCTTGCATCCGCCGCAGTTCCTCACATCATACATTGCGTTCACGCACTTACCGCCGCAGCACCGCCACCCAAACTTGCACCGGCGGCCGCACCGCCCGCAGTTGAGGCCGTCGGTCTTCAAGTTCACGCACCTTTTCCGGCAGCAGTTCCGACCGGGGCTGCCCTTGACGTGGCACACCCTCGGAAACTTGTTGCAGGTCATCACTTTGGCTCTCGAGTTTTGGGTTCTGCCTGTTGCACGGAAGAATGACGGCGCCGATAGCTGCGGCGGCCCTGCTTCGTGTTGGATTAACATTGGCAATGCTGAGGCGAAGGAGGCTGCGGAGGCCATGGCTAATAATGCGGCGATGAGCAAGACTCTTGTGATCGCCATTGCAGTGGCTAAGAGGGCTCTTGTGTGTGCTGTCGAGAAGAAGTTAACGGTGGGAGATGTATATATAAGCTGACATAGTTTGGCCAAGTATACGGCGAGTTAGGCCTAGATCTTAGCTGAAGGATTCATGTGGACGTCCATTTTTTCTTTTTTTTTTTTGGAGGTGTCGAATCTGTTCAATCAGTATATATATCAATTTTAGTTTGGTTTAGAAATTGAACCCGATTTAGTTTTAAACCAAACTCAAGCATTTAAATTTGACATTGGCTTAGTTCGGTTCACTACCTTTTTGAATTGATGACAACTGTTGTTTCTAAAGACAAAGATATACAGCAAGCAACTTGATAAAGTCTTTAATTTCCTTGCGAAATTATTAGCCTGTTATTTTGAATTAAGTTTATCACGTACATAACAGAATCAAAGCAAATAGAAGTTATATTTTAATATTTTTTCAGACCAAATTGAAGCAGACCGTTCTGATAAAAAAAAACAATTCATATCGATGTATAAACTTTCAATTTGGGTTGATTTGACTTTTTCAGTTTGACCTGGAACAATGAAGTCCAATATACCTAAGTGTGAAGGACCGTGCCGCCTGCAGCTAGTTTTGTTGTACGTGTAAGAGCGGTCAACCCTCAGCGTGCATGAGTTGACTAAACTGATTGCTGGACATCATGAACATGCAGTATTTTGGCTGGATTCTTTCTATTATTTATTTAGTTCTGAGTACACTGAAGAATATGCAAGAGACAATAACAAACGTTAGGTAAACAAGCATCACATAGCAATGCAAATACTCGCTGACCTGAATTTTGAATGCAATATTTAATTTCAAAGGTTTGACAAAATGTTAGGGGGATGAATCCTCAAAAGTCCACTCGAGATCCAGACATCCAGTACCGTGTGGATATTTCAGGGACTAATTTGGCATAGATGGCTTGCTGAGCTGATCATGTGTTCTACATTAATGCCAAACTTTCTATTTTTGTAAGATCTCAATTGAGCTGAGCCCTGAGGCATGAGGACTAGCGAGGCACTTCCAGTTATTCTCCACAATTTATTATTTTAAAATAATAGAGTAAAAGATCCAAATGCTCCTACCCTCATACTTATTAGGATCATGGAAGATAAAATTGGTACACATTGAAGTTAGAGGTCAAATTGATATTGCGAAACTCAAGGCGTAAATTTATACCAAGTAAAACTTAGCAGGCGATAGTCAGAGGCCAAATTTAGGAAACAAGCTATAATTTGTATAGACCTGAGTTTCTAGAAGAATTCGACTCGACAACACCACAAGCAAGAAAGAATAGTAGCCAGGCTGGTGTTGGATAATTGGACAGAAACAGATAGAATATTTACGTTTCAAGAACTGCCTCAATGAAAAATAACACCGCCCACAAAATTGGAAATTACATTAATACGAAATTCAAAAGAAAAGAGGGCAAACAAAATGTTTTCGCTGGTATTTCTTGATTTTACCTGCATATATGTGCATGCACGTGGATTCATACATGAAGAAGAGAAGATCATGTGCGTTCTGAAGACAGGTTTCAGAGCATTACAAGATCAGAACCATGTGTTTTCCATACAAGAACTTCGTCTATGAAAACAAGCTACTCAAACACTACTAACGCGAGGAGATTGATTTTCAATAATGTTATTCAAGGTAAGCATTTACGTTTACATGTCAAGAATTATATACGCTTCACGCCATGAACGGAACACTACTCACTAATCACTATTGTCCACATATCAAAGCTGTCTACTGACACAATAGATTAACTACTATACACTAATATCAATCACCACATCAACAACCTGCACAGCATGTAAAACCGAGAAGGTGTTCTAGCTACAACGACAACATACACCTCTATAAGAATTGCTGCCCTGCACAACACATTTCTAACCCACGAATTCTATGGATCAGATATTTCCTTTTCCAACAGTGTTTTCTCCGCTACTTGACTACTCCGTTAGTATATCCAATAAAAGCTTGGATGCTGCTGAACTTTTGGCTTCTTTCACTCTTGACTTTGGGTCACCAAGAACAACATACGTGCACTCTGTGGTTTCAACATGAACTGAGCAAACGAATCTTTTACTATGTTCAGGTCCTTCTTCTATCTCAATCCTGCAAGGTGAAACAAAGATGGTGATTAGTGTCCTTAAGGTAAATATTTATTTCTAACAGGATGAACAACACAATAGATTCTTAAATCAACGAGGAAAAAACTGAAGCACGTTTGGAGGATCTCTCCAGTGGTGACACTACTCTGTCTTAGGGTAAAACCATGATATATTGTAGCTAATTATTTTATTTTCTACGATGAAGAACAGCACATGAGATTCTTAAACTAATGAGAAAAAACTAAAGCATAATTAAAGAATAAAACTACGATATTATTTATTCCTCTCCATCTTATGGAAAAGAATATACAAGAACTGGATCACTGCACACTTAATGGCCTAGATTTACTAAATGAGAGTTGTTTTGGTGGTAGTCATCCAACCATTGATAAATGAACATTACATTGTCTTTATATATGCAAGACCACTACAAGTCTAAACCCAAAAATTTTGGTCGGCTGCAATTAATGCAACATATCTGAATCTGGAAAGCAAGTATACTTGATGATTAGATAATATTCAAAGCATGATGGGTTGAATCATCATGATTATCAGTCATGGTACTGTACAAAAAAGGAACATAACAAGAAAAACTTGAAGGAAAAAAATCTAAGTGTAAAGGAAAAGTAAGAATCATGATTGATCCAGAGCTCTTTAGTGTGAACTTCATCACTTCATGACATAATCTACGACCTACAAGGCAGTTATCTATGAGGATATAGTTGCAACACACAGCTTTAACTTAAAGAAGGATAGAGCAACGATAGTATTTAGCTTCCATGCTTCAATGTCTAGAGATAACTTAGGAAGACAAGTTATTGAAATCTTCTACTAACTGCTGGGATCCATCAACATATACTTAAAAACATGGAATATTTTTAATTAAACATAGCACAGGGTAAAAAGGGAGAGCCATCTAAAGAACCAGTTAAGAACAATGACGAATAAATTATGAACCAAGGAAGCTGAATGCAATCCTTAATTTTGTGTTTAAATAGTTAGCTAATAAATTAAACCCATGCTTTATAGAACTCGCATAGACATGCTTATAATTTCAAATACTGGAAATACTTCATAAAGGTAGAAAGTTTCAAAAAAATGGGCTCCATTGTAATAGGAAAGTTTCTTCTGAACATTGTAGCCAGTTCGACTCCGGACCATTCATCACTGTTGCTGTAAGTGATGAAGCAACAACTCTGATAAAGAAAAATGAATCTAGCGCATTACCAGCTGGTATCAGCAAAAGTTTGCGTCTACAATCAATCTTACTTGTGATGACGCAAAGGAATAGATGTGTATCAGAAGCAATGTTCATATGGTACGTAGAAAAATGAAGATTTGTCACAGTGGGATTCAAGACTTACAAGGGTTTTCTCTAGAAGAAAAGAATAACAGAGAAGTAGCAATATAAAAAAGCAGTCACACGAAGATATGAAGAGCCCATGATAGATTCAAGCCTTAGGTAATGTAGCATGGTTTATAAATCAGCCAATATCAAAACTTGAATCTTACTCTATGGTGTTCTAGCTTTAATCAATCCAGCAGCCTTTTTGCGAGTTATAACTGCTGATAAGCTTATGTTTAGCACAATTTAACAAGAACATATTTTCTATGGGTTTTAGCATATAAAAGAAAAAACATAGGCTACTTTGCTTTCAACCTCATCATGCATTGAAGGTTTCATTCATTGTAGCCTTTCAATTATCATGTTCATATCAAGTGATGGAAAGCTGAGCAAAGAAATTAACTTCACAAAAGAATAAAGAGAAATCTTGACTGCCAAGAAATGAGTAAAGACATCCAATTGCATGAAACGTGTAACAAGGCTGCAGAAGCAAATTCATCATAAATACTTAGACCAGACAATGCAACAATGCAAATTGCAAATTACTTACAAGTGATTAGTAGGATTAAACCTAGGTATTTTTACAGCACCACAGCAATTAGGAGAACAGAAGTTTTTCTAAGAGAAACTCACTTGTATATTGGCTTTAGCCAATGCTTCTTACAACAAAGTTCGTGTAGTCTCTTCTTCGAGCTACCCTTCTCATCAGCAATTTCATTACCGTTCGTCAAGCACATCTCCACATCCATATCATCTGCCTGGAAGCATGGTAATTTCTGCAACGTATTTCTCGCGGCATTAAGTTTTGCAATTGACTTTTGCTCAGAGGATCCACTGGCTACAAGGATTCCATCGATAAAAACGTCGGCGATGTTCAAAGAACCCTGTTTCCAGTTTTTGATGTCGAGGCTTTTGCCATGCTTCTGACAGAACACGTAGAGAGTCGTAACGGGCTGCTCGTCTAAGTTATCTGCTGTGATGATCGGCTCCAAAAGATCCTTAAAAACCTACGCCCATTATGGATTTAAGTGTGAAGCTACAAGATGAGGAAAGGAAGACTAATCAACCTAGTCTAAATAACCTTCCATAGTAGTTCAAGATTGAAATTGCTGTCCATGTAGACTGCTCCTGCGATGGATTCAACTATGTCGGCCAGCACCTTTGGAGCTCTCGCTGTACTTCCACCATAAGGAATCCACCCCCTATCTTCCCCTCTCTCCATCATCACCAAATCGGTGAAGTCGCTCACCTGATAGCGGAAAAAGAAAAACTTACGAGGAGGCAATGGATCGGATAAGAGGTTTTAGGGTTGACACGAAGCGCATACTGTCTGGTCGAGGTTGGCAGAATTGCGGCGGAGGAAGCGATATAGGTTGTGGCGAACTGCCGCGCGGGCGAGCTTTTCGGTTGAAATGTTCGCGGAGCGAAGGACGGAGAGGGTGCCCGGCCCGACGCTAGGGTAGGTGAGGTAGAGGAAGTTGGTGAAGGCGATGCCGAGGGCGGCGTCGCCGACGAACTCCAGGCGCTGGTACGAGTAATGATCAGCACAGGAGGGATGGGTGAGTGCCTCTTCCAGGAGCGATCGGTTTCTGAAGCGGTAGCCAAGGAGGCGCTCGATCTCCGCCGCCGCCACCGCCGCCGCGGCGTCCGACTCCGCCGCCCTTGAACCCAATGGCCTCATCGCAGAGATCGTAATCGTTTGGTATTTTCGGCTCTTTCCTACAATAATAAATAAGAGCCTTCTTATGATTGAATTTTTCTTACAACTCCGAAATCTACGCCTCAGATTCTCCTCAGTATGACCTGTAGATGCGATTGGATTTGTAGGTGTTGGAGAAGATCCGAGATGTTAGCCTGCGTTTTAAACTTTGAATCACTCTTCCTAGCTACGCAACCGCGGAGTCACGCGCTACGATTCGTGCTGCCTATCAAAATCAAACTTTTCTCTGGAAACCATAGATGTACAACTTTCGCGACACCACAAGTTTACCCTCCACTATCATGGCTGCATTATTTTTCCTGTACCCCACCAGGAGACAAGAACATGGTTGGGCCGAGTTTCTCGATTTCATCTGGGCTGCGTTTGTATTTTATAACAAATTATATATCTTTTTGTTATTTGTGTTGAAGTCGGAATAGGTTTTTATTTATAACATACCAAACATCTTATAAACTGCTAAGAAGCAATTAACAGCGGCAACCATGCCCTAAATTTCGGTGGCCTCGTCAGGCGATACATGCTGCACCAATAAAACGATCAATACAATAAAAAAAAAGAAAATAGCAAATTCCTTCGCTGTGGAGAAATCATTTTGCCTCTGCTGCGGAGAATCTAACTCACCGGCCGCCCCATCCTCCGCTTCGGTGTTAAGGTTCGCCCCCTGCAAGGGATGCAACTTTTGCAACGCATTTCTAGCAGCTTTGAGCGTTGCTATCTTCTTGTTACGAGCGGATCCCTTACCCAGCAGATCTCCAGCGACGAAGATCTCAACGGTCGGCAGAGAATTCTCTAGCGAGTCCTTGGTCGTGATTTTTTTGTGTTGCTTTTCCATGAGCTCTTTCAGGATCGTCATGGGGTGCTCGTTTCTGTTTTTGATAATCGGCTTCAGAATCTTTTCAAAAACCTACGGCGCCTCATCCGAATTGATGTGCAAAACAAAACAATTAGTGAACACGGAGGGAGCTTAATCGCGCTCATAGAATGGATATTCGATTTACCTCCCACACCACATCCAGGTTATATTTGCTGTCTATGTAGACTGCGGCTGCGGTGAACTCGACGATATCTGACAATACTTAAGTCTAAGTTAATAATAGCAAGCTCATTAAATCTTATAAACCATATAATATTTTCTTTCACTTTCAATGTGAAACTAAATCGGAGTATTACATTGTGCCGAACGCAGAAGCGTGCCAGCTTCTCGGTGGATACGTTGGTGCTGCAGAGGAGGGTGAGTTCTTCGGATCCGAGGGACGGGTTGGAGTTGTAAAGGAATCTCGTGACGGCGAGGCCGAGGACGGCGTCGCCCACAAACTCCAGGCGCTGGTAGGTGGGGCGAGAGGAGTGGGAACCATGGGTTAGCGCCTCTTCCAAAAGCAATGGGTCGTGGAAGGTGTATCCGAACAAGCTTCGGCTATCCGCCGTGGAGGAGGATGACTTCATGGTGACGACGGTGGCGGAGTCGTTCATGAGGTGCTCATTTATGTTTTTGATAATCGGCTCCAGAATCTTTCCAAAAACCGACGGCGCCCCATCCGAATTGATGGTACAAAACAAAACAATTAGGGATCACGGAGAGAGATTAATCGTGCTCATAGAATGGATATTCGATTAACCTTCCACACCACATCCAGGTTAAACTTGCTGTCTATGTAGATTGCGGCTGCGGTGGACTCGACGATATCTGCCAATATTTTGGGGGCTTTGCGGCTGCTCCCGCCATATGAAACCTCGGTTTCGTCCTCCAATTCTTTTCGAACTGAAATTTCGAATTTGAACACCTGAGAGGCGAAGAAAGAGGGAAATTGTGGGATGCGCTCAATACGAGAGTAAACAAAAAAAATCTGGTTACCAGTCTATCGAGGACGGGATCATTGCGGCGGAGGAAGCGGTAGAGGTTGTGCCGAACGCAGGCGCGTGCCAGCTTCTCGGTGGAGACGTTGGCGCTGCGGAGAAGGGTGAGTTCTCCGGATCCGAGGGACGGGTTGGAGCGGTAAAGGAATATCGTGACGGCGAGGCCGAGGACGGCGTCGCCGAGAAACTCGAGGCGCTGGTAGTTGGCGCAACGGGAGAGGGAACCGTGGGTTAGCGCCTCTTCCAAAAGCAGTGGGTCGCGGAAGGTGTATCCGAGCAAGCTTTGGATCTCTGCCATGGAGGAGGATGGCTTCATGGTGACGAAGGTGGAGTCGTTGGAGGTGGCGCTTCTTCCCCACTACTGTTATATTCGATCGTGTTAAAGTTGGGGCAGGATCTTCTCCAAATAGTCGCACAGACAATATCGATATCTTCCGAAGACGGACGGCTTAGGTGTGAGATCAACTGCATACATTTGCATTTGATCCTAAACGGAGAGCGACGAAAAGTTTGAATCGAGAACAAAAAGAAAATGATCGCTAGTAACAGAGGCGAATTAAAAATAAAGAAGACGCCTACTTTATTGTTTCCACTTTCCACATATTTGCTCCAAGAATAGGTATTTCATCGGGTTGGGTATCTGTATTTTTTTTTTTTCCCAAATCTGAATCCAATCCCATTCCCCATCCATGATCCACCATCGGAAATGGTGGTCCCGTTTGTGAATTGATGTGTGAATATGTGCATTCACACATCCAAAGTGACAATTGATGGTGGATGAGACCACCATCCGGTTTGTGAATTGATGTGTGAATATGTGCTTTCACACATCCCAAAGTAAGAATTAATGGTGGATGAAGCCACCCCCTCAAATAGGCGCTAGTTAAGACAGATTCAAATATCTAATTAACTAAATAACTAATGTTTAAATTTCAGTACTTAATCACTACTGATTTAAAAATAGTAAATATATATTATTAAATAATTATATAATAAAAATTAATATTTTTATAATAATAATTTATAAAATTATATTTTATATTAATTAAATTTTTTTAAAAATAAAGTTTTATATTGAATCGGGTATCGTTTAAACTTTAAAGATCTGAATTGGGTTCGGATTTTATGGTAGGATACCCGACTCGAATCGGGTCGGGTTTGGTAGTCGGCAAATTGCTATTCTATATCAGTGTTATGGACCTTATGGTTACAGGACACATAGCATATATCGCTCGACACGTAAATAACAGCCCCTGCCCTGCTCTCTTTCATTTTCTTCCCCCTTCTCGCCTGACGCCGGAGATTGGATATTGCCAAGGCTCTGTGAGCCTAAATCTGTTCCAGGATGGTACGAATTAGCTATTCTTTATAGGGATTTTTTTTTTATTTTTTTTGTTTGAATCATATCGATTCGGTTTCTATGCAAAATTCAAAGCTTGACGCGTTCTAACCCTAATCTTTTCTTCATAATCATAGTTTTGGTTTAGTTTTCTTTTGATCGCTTTCCAGATTATTGGTTTATTCGAAGATTTTTCTCTGCGAATGCCTTATTTGATTCTTTTCCTATTTCTGAATCTTGAATTTTGTGCTCTCGTGGGGGTTTATTGTTGTTAGCTTTTGATAGGATTTTCGATTTTTTTTTACCTGCTTGGATTTCTCCTGACGCCGGAGATTGGATGTTGCCAAGGCTCTGCGCGCCTAAATCTGTTACAGGATGGTACGAATTAACTATTCTTTCTGGGGATATTAAAAATATTTTGTTCGGATCTTATCGATTCGGTTTCTATGCAGAATTCAAAGCTTGATGCCTTCTAACCCAAATCCTCTCTTCATAATCATAGTTTGGTTTAGTTTTCTTTTGATCGCTTTCCAGATTATTGGTTTATTCGTAGATTTTTCTCTGCGAATGCCTTATTTGATTATTTTTCCTATTTCTGAATCTTGAATTTTGGGTTATCGGAGGGGTTTATTGTTGTTAGCTTCTGATACGTTTTCTCATTTTTTTTACCTGCTTGGATTTTCTTCATATTATGTAAACGTTCTATAATTTTGAATATGAGTTAGGATCAATCTGAAGTGGAAAATAATTATTGAATTCGATTTTTTTTGGATTTTATGTGGATGGAGAATAAGAATTTAGACAGAATTTGATCGATATATGTCCACACAGACGACGATCAATTTAACTTGTGCCTTCATTTTGTTCTTCAGTCTTCTCTTGCTGCTGCTAGAGCCGATAATTTCTACTACCCTCCAGAATGGGATCCGAAAAAGGTACTTACAGTTTTTTATTGCGTCGTGCTTGAAATCTGTTTTGGAAAGATTTGTCTTTCCATTTTCGGGGTAATATGGTGACAAAAAACTTGATTTTGTGTGCTTCATAGGGTTCCTTGAACAAGTTTCAAGGACAACATCCTCTGAGGGAAAGAGCGAGAAAGATAGACCAAGGCATACTAATTATAAGGTACAATACTTACCACTGAATCCGTAAAAGTAAAACAGAACGTACTTTTTTGTGATTATAGATGCACTGTTTTATGTTTTCCGAAGCTAATTGCAGATGATGAGTTTATGTGATTGTGCTCAGTTACATGAAAACAACATAATGATTTTGTTGCTTCATTGTATTGATTTCCTTGAATGTTTGAAGCCTATAAGATTCTGAAATTGTATTAGATTATGCTCTTGTTATGGTTTCACCATTATGTCCATTAATTATCAGCTATTTGTGTTTTAAATTTGGTTGGCTGGAGTCGAATTCCTGTCATTCCAATCTTTCTAGTACACTTGTGGACCAAAATTAATATACAGTTACATTTGTTGGCTTACCACTATGAATCCCAAGCAAACACAATATTCTAAATTTAAATTGTCTTTCTGCACGCTCAACTCACCATGTATATAAATTCATTATCCCATCAATGTCAATTTGTGTTACGGGTCCAATACTATTAGTAGGTTATGTAATAAAGCAGATCTGGGTTGGTATGTTATACTTGGTTCGCTAAGTAGGAAAGTGTTATAAATAAGGATCTAGAGTTTAAAGTAAGGTGTCAAGTACTTTGTTATTTTCTTTTATAGGCGTGTTTTGCACGATTTCTCAGTGGTGACGGTTGAGGTCTATCAATTTTTAATGGTATCAGAGCTTTAGGTTGATACAAAGGTATAGGTTTCTGTGGGCCCATAACCCACAGGTCAGAGCTATAGGTTCAGTAGGAAAGCCTAAGGATATAGGAACCTCAGGATTAGGATTGGGTTAAGGTTAGAATAAATTAATTAGTAAAATAAATATTTTTATACATATATGATATATTCTTTTGGTTTATTCTCATTCTGTTGGCTACTCTGAATTTGGAGGACCAAATTCTTTTTAAAGGGGTGAATAATGTTATAACCTGAAAATTTTATTTTATATAATTAGATTTATTTAAATTTTAAATTTTGAATTTTGAAATCCTGATTGGTTAAGCCCTAAAAACTCTCCCTAAATCCTAATTTATTTTGCCCTAAATTCTCTCTAAACTCCTTATAAATAGACCTAAACCCTCCTCTTAATTCTAATCATTAATCCCTAATTACCTATCTCTTTAATCTTTCCCTTAATCTCCTCATACGCCGAAAACAGCCTCTGTTTTTCTCTACGAACACGTTGTTGTGTTCGCGTCTTCTCTGTCAGCTTCGAGCGTGCGTCCGGCGGCATCAGGAAGGAGCGCCGGCGGCCATCCTATCTCCCCTTGGTGCAGCGTCCTTCTTCCGGCAAGTTTGGCGGAGTGAGGCGTGCGGCGAGTTCAGCGGCCGTGGCTGAGGCGGCTCTTCCATGCTGCCGCGACCCTTCCTCACCCGGCGGCGGCTGCTGCTGCTCCCTCTCTGGGCCGGTGGCTCCTCCTCCTTCCGGCGGCGTTTCCTGCAGTGGACGCCGGCGATCTCCTCCAGCAACGTGTGCGGAAGTTTCTTCTCGCGTGTGGCTGCGTTCGTATACTGCGCCGCCTCCCTCTCCTTCCTCTCTCGGCGCCGGCGGTGGTTTCTTCCAGAGCCGGCTGCTCCTCCTTCTGGCGGTTAACCTCCTCCTGGCAACGCATCCGGCGGCGAGCGCTCGCCAGTGGTCTCCCTGATCGAACGAGCGAACGAACGCAGTCTTCGTTTCGTCCGCATCGAGTTCTTCGGCAGAGAAAGGTAAGTTTGGGTTGTTTTATTTATTTTTATTATTATTATTATTTATTTATTTATAGAGAATAAATTGGTAAAAGGAAATTCTAAATTTTTATCTTGGAAAATTTCATAAAATTAACTTAAATGGGAAATTAAGGGTTGAGGGTAATATTATTGTGGATTGATGTATATGATAGATGATAATGGATAATAACATAGGTTTATTTAAATTATTCAGTGGAATTGTTCAGTGAAGAAGAGAAGGTAACTTTGATTTCAGAGGAATTCAGGATAACAACGTTTGAGGTAGGAATCTTACCCTACTATTTTGTTGCAGTGTTAAGAATTATAGGATTTGCTGCCTAATCCTTTGATTTGATATATGATACATATGATAGAATTGATTGACATTGATATCTGATTGCTTCGTCTGCTTGGTTTGTTTCTAAAATTCTTGTTGAACTCAATTATCTTGATTATTTGGTCGTATTCTGTTTCTATATGAATGGTTAACAAACCTGTTTTGAGATATCTGATATATTGGCTTATGAGCCTGGTTGAACAATTGTGTATATGAGATATTGACACATAAGTATGTGGAACCGTTGTAAATCTGTGATGATAAAGTCGTGATATATATTGACCTCTGACCTGGATGATTTATTCTCCAGTGGTTTGTTTATCTGAGTTATAGTTCCGACGCGCATCAGACTATATGAGATGCTGGTACGGCACCGCCAGTTGTCTTGAGGACAATACTGCGGATGTCTGGACGCAACACTCCGGGTTGTTTAGGACAGTCGTTCCATTGCATGAGCAACAGTGGAAACACTCTGAAAATGAGTGTGGCTCTTAAGTGAAATCTGTTGGCCAGCTTAATGATTTGCACGACATTCTTATATTATTTATATATCATTGTTTCAGTCATTGTATTATCCTGTTATTTGATCCCCTCACCATGTTTGTTGATTCCTACTTAGCATTTCTGCTAGCCCCCTTTGTTTCTATTCCAGGTACAGAGTTAGCTTCTGGAAGGGATAGAATAGATAGTAGATACCAGCCGAGTTGAGATAGTTGTCTTTTGTATTTTTATTTCAGTTGATTTATGTACATCTTGGATAGTATGTTTTAGAGATTGTGTTACAAAACTGTAGATGTTAAATTTGGATTGTTTATTAAATAAAGGATATGTGATTATTGTAGTTCTCTGGTTCCTATCAATATTGTTACTCCCTAGGGAACCCTGAGCTAGAAATAGCCGGCTTCCCGCCGGGGCGTGACACAATTGGTTCAACCTGCCCGATCGATCGCCGGGGAACCATTGGTCCGGCGACGGATAAAGGTGGAAGAAATTTCATTGTCGGTAGTAGATCTGAGCGGTAGATCTATTGTCATTAGCTAGCCGTTGAAGAAAACCTAAGGCACAAGGATTTCAGCATGCAACGAAGTCCTCTTCTCGGAAAGCTTCCAACGCGCGCGACGAGTACTGTAGCAGCGTTAATTGGCGAGGGTACTGTAGTGGTGACGTGGGAGGAAGAGGTTGACCGGCGACGCGAGCGCCTGTATACACGAACGAAGGCAACACAAGCGGCGCTGCTTGCAGTTACCCTAACGTAGATTAGGGTTGGAAAAAAAAATAAAGAGAGATTGCTGGTTTAAAAAAAAAAATTATTAAAAAAAAAGAGAGATGAGTTGGAAAGGAAGATGACGAGAAGTGAGGCACGCCTAGAGGTTCTTGAGAAGACAGTAGTGGAAGTACAGAGTTCTATTGCAGTAGTGCAGGCGAAACTCCAATCTGCAGGGGAGGAAAAGAAAATGGAAGTCTTGGCGGCGGCAGAAAAGCGATGTCAATATCGAGAGGAGATGACTGAAATTACTCGGCGCCAAGCTGAGATGAATCATTACTTTGGGGTTACAGATGAGATAGAGAAATTTAAATTTATTTGCAGAATTAGTAAAAGAAAGGAAAAACGAACAGAAAGAGCTTCTACAGCTCCTAACCAGCTCCAAGGCAAGGAGCCGTACCGACCATCACCATCATGTAAGCATTGGTCTCCACTAGAGTCAAGCATGAGGCCCAACAGAATAGAAATTATTGATAAAGAAAGACGGGGAGGTGGAGTGCACATAGGAGGAGACCTAGTTAGGGGGATAACTCCAGGGAAGGACATACAGTGGATCCACAAGCGTATAGAGCTTTCAGGATTTAATACAATTGGTCGATAGATTGTGCGAGTAGAGCAATATTTTGATATCCAAAGGACAACTGATGAATATAAAGTTCCGATGACTTTGCATAAGCATGGAAGACCTTGCAGGTCACTGGTTTCGATAGATAAAAAGAAGAATTTTCAATCTTACATGGAAAAGATTGAAGGAAGAAATAATACAACGCTATAGTAAATTTTCAGCTACCTTTGTATATGAGCATCTAGTGGCCCTAGAGCAAGGTTTTTGACTGTGACAGATCATATAGGGGTTTATGAGGAGATAATTTCACATATACCTGATCTTTCTGAAGAACAATAAGTGGTTTTTTTTTAAAGTTTAAACAACAATATTAGAGAAAAGGTGCAAGCTTTTTTACCCACTAATGTTATGCGAGCCATGACACTCACTCGAGTCATTGAGAGGGAGCTGACAGGGGATCAACATTGAAAGGGCGGACAGGGGCTGAAGGGGTAGTGAGCAAAAGCCAACTGGCTAATGGAAACTATTCTTGGGGAGAAATCCTTCATTCTAATCCAGCCTTGCCAGATTCACCTTTCAGAGCTACTTCAACCTATAGCATCTAACAGCCAAGGAGAAACATTAGTGTTAACTCTAGCACCACACTGCATGCTGAGGGGAGAGGAGGTGGGTCATCCCATAATAGCTCTAAAGAGGTGGGAAGTCAACGTGTATCATCAAGCACTTATGACCGTGCAAGGAGATGTCGAGCTATTTCTCACCAAGAATATGTCAACAAAAGAGAAAAAGGGTTATGTTTTCGTTGTGATCAGCTATATCATCCAATGCACCGATGTGAGAATAAACATTTCCGTTTGATGCTACTATCAGATGATGAAGATGGGGAAGGGGAAGATCGAGTGACATGGGAGCCTAGAGAAGATACAAGATGAAGTTTAAATAAAACAAGACTGTAGTTAGAGAGGGGGGCAATTGTTACGGGTCTAATACTATTAGTAGATTATATAATAAAGCGGATCCGGGTTGGTATGTTATACCCGCTAAGTAGGAAAGTGTTATAAATAAGGGTCTAGGGTTTAAAGTAGAGTATCAAGTACTTTGTTATTCTCTTTTATAGGCGTGCTTTGCACGATTTCTCGCTAGTGACGGCTGAGGTCTATCAATGTTGTTGACTTTTTATCTCCTAAGAATTTCAATGTTATACTAAAAACCTTTGTTTTGCATATTGGGACGGTGAGATCCTAGGCCCCTAGCTACATCCGAAGCAACTGAGTGTCTCATGTCATTTGTTAATCTGCTAAAGCACAAAGCCTAATATTACTCAACTATTTGACACAATTGAGGTGGATGTGAATCCACAAATGAGTATTTGTACTCCTAAATTTGGAGGTTAGAGATGCTGAAGAGTATCCTTGCTGCATTATATGTTGCTTAAAGATAGAGATGAAAATTTTCTATTTCAGGACAGTTGTGTGAACTTTGCAAGCGAATTTATAGTTGCATTTAGCTGATCTGATGTAACAATAGTAGATGAGAACGGATGACAGCTACATTGTTTTTTAGTTTATTTGACTATTTCTGGCGTAGAAGTTGCTTTCAAAAAGATGGAAAATACAATTTAGTGGGAGTGATATAATTTATGTCAGGTTAACGATTACTTAGCCAGGAACTAGACCAGGTCTAGAAATCTTCTTTCATGAGATTTTGGTTATTTTTCATTCTTTTGTTCCAATACAATCGCTGAAATGGAAGTCTAAATTTTAGTTCTGTTTAACATGGGGATGATACTTAAATTCTGTTGAAATTCACATATGATACTTTTATAAATAGCAGAAGCGCTGAGAACTATCTAAAGCTTTATCAAGTGTAAATCCTTGTGTCTCACAAAAATTTTCTTTGGTTATCAAAGACCATCGACTACACTTCTAGCCGATGGTCTTTTTATTTTATGATTGATATGGTTTGGATTTCGAAGTCATTATAATCAGTGTATGGTTGCTTGTTATATTGTTTGTGAAAATAGATGTAATATTGCAGGGAAACACTCCTTTCCTTGATATAGTGCGGATCCTGGCTAACGATATTCTCTTTTGTAGGTTTGAGATGCCTTTCAATGTCTGGTGTGGTGGATGCAATTCAATGATCGCCAAAGGTGTGAGATTTAATGCAGAGAAAAAGCAAGTTGGAAATTATTATTCAACTAAGGTACGTGAAAACTTTCATCTGCATTTATTTTATTCCTGCCTTTTAAAGATTATAATTTAACAAAGTGAAAGAAACGAAAGGATTTTCTTATCTGTTTTTTTCCCAAAGTCAAGTAAGATGATTTCCATAAATGAGAAAATATGTACATCAAAGTTTATCCACCCAATACCCCTCCTTCTCTCAACCTTAACACTATGTTTACCTGGAAAGATTTTAGGAGGGAAGGGATGAAGACTAAAAATATCCGTAGTTTACCCGGAAGGACGGATCGAAGAAAGGGAAAAAAATGATGGATAAACGAGGGCAAAAACCCTCGTTTCTCATCCGCCCAAATCGGGCGGATTTTACACACGTGATGCCTCTACTTGCTTGTCGTCTCTACCGCTGCTCGCCGCCTCTACCGCTCGATGGACGTCGACGGCTCACGAGCACAGACAGATGCTGCTCGCTTGCCTCTCTGCTCGCTCCCGGACGCTGCTCGTTTGCCGTCCGCAGACGGACGCAGCTCGCTCACGAACGACATTGCCAACGCTGCTCGCTCGCGGACGCGGACGGACGCCGCTCGCGGACGACATTGCCGATGCTGCTCGCTCGCGGACGACGTCGCCGACACTCGACGCAGCTCGCTCGCAGATGGACGCCGCCGGTAGACGATGTCGCCGACTCTGCTCACTTGCCGCTTGCCACTCGTGGACGATAGCTCGGATGGCGGACGGCGCGGATGCTGCTCATTTGTATTTTGCGAACGGCGCGGACGATGCTGGGCCGCAAGGTTATTGAACAACACGTGAAAATCACATGATACAAAATTTATCCTCTTATGTTTCTCTTCCTCTCTATTTTTCCATCTTTTGTATTTTTTCATCCGTCCTCTCTATTTTCCTGTCCCTCCTAATATACACAACCTAAGGGAGAGTGTATATCTCTTTACATGAAATCACTCAAAGCCCTACAAAATACAGCTCAACATACCCATAGAAACAATACATGTAATCAATCACATCTCAAGTGGATTTTTACGATAAATTTTCGGCCAGGTTATAGATGGCCTAGATCACAAGTGAGCTTGCCCTTTCAATATTAATCAGTGTTTATCTCTTTTTTGTGTCCCACTAAAGTTATTCTCTCAAAGTTCTATCCCAGGTATGGACAAAATCAGAACACATTGGATCTCAATCGAGAATTTCTTCAAGGATTTTAGCTTTCTTTAGAAAAGATATCAGTCAAAACTTGCCATTTAATTGGTTATGGCTTAATTAGATTTGAAGCTGACGTATATGAAAATACATTATTTTGACATTTGAAGAAATGAATTGAAGTACCGTCTATTCTTGTCATTTTATTGGCTAAAAAGGTAAATAGAACTTCTTAAATTATGTTTCGGAGATAAAGAGACTTTGTTCTATTTGAGTAGGTGAATTTTAACTAGTTTTGAACATGTGTGTATGTTGTTCCTCTTTCGCAAATCCAGCCACATTAGCAAAATTATGAGAACATAATTTTCATAATGCTCCTCCATGCTCCCATGCCCCCCACCCCCCCGACCCCCCCCCCCCCCCCCCCCCCCCCCCCTTCTCCTTGCTGCAATCGGGATGGTATGTTTGAACCGTTAATGGATGGACTTATTTCTAACTAATTTAGAAGTTCATCTACTCAACTAGGATAATAAAGTTTTTGCATATTGCTTCGATGTTGCTCATTTCATACTCACAAAGTTGTTTGACTGTTCAAATTTCTGAATTGGAGTATAATCAACCATCGTGAATACCTTGGATTTAAGAGTTTGAATAGACATGCATTTTGTCTAAGTGTGTTTCAGTTTCAGTTGGATTCGCAAGACAGATTTAGCTGGATATTATTTGACAAACTGACCAGTTTCACTATTACGTCCATGTCATTTGTTGAAAATTCCTTTTTCTTTAGTTTCACTATTAAGTCTAAGTTTCTTTTAACTTCTGTGTCTCAAAATTGTAGCTTTTCTGTTGCTTTTAACAAAAGAAAATTTAAGACTTAATGCCTAATTACGATGCTTTTTCTAGGTATGGAACTTTACCATGAAGTCAGCTTGCTGCAAGCATGAAATAGTCATACAGACTGATCCAAAGAACTGTGAATATGTCATAATCAGTGGTGCTCAACGGAAGACAGAAGATTATGACATAGAGGATGCAGAAACCTTTGCCCTTCCAGCTGATGAAGTTATGATCACTTCTTTTTCCCACTTTTTCCTCTTGGAACAGTTTTATGAAAATTATCATGTTCGTTTTCTGGGTTCACATCTCATTGAAAAAGCATGTTGCAGAGAGAGGTAAGCTTGCTGACCCCTTTTACCGCCTTGAGCATCAAGAAGAAGATATCCGTAAGAAGAAAGAAGCAGAACCATTGCTAGTCCGTCTTCAACGAGTCTCAGACAGCAGGCACGCCGAAGATTATAGCCTTAATAGAACCCTTCGCGCTCGTCTTAGAGTGAGTTATCCCTTGGTGTTTTATCTGTTGTTCTGTATGTGGAATTCTTGTTTCCATAGCTTGTGTTTTTGATTCCAGAACCAAAAAAGAAAGGTCGCTGAAGAAGAAGACGCTTCAAGAAAGATGGGCCTTGGTATTCGACTTCTTCCTCCATCAGAAGAAGATGCAGCCAGTGCAGCTTCTATCAGCTTTGCATCAAAATTCAATAATTACACCAAGGACAAGCGCGCGGCAATCAAGGCTTCATCCATTTTTCCGGAGGCAACGGCCTCAATGTCAGCAAGTAAACGGATGGAACTAGAATCAAAGAGGAGAAAAATAAAAGCCACTGCAGCATCTGCGTTTTTAGTGGGAAGGGTAAAACCTTTGTCGTGGCCACACAATGCAGGGCCCGCAAAGCGGCAGCAACCTGCAACAACTATCAAACACCGTTCTACAAGGGTATTGCATTAAGGAAAGCTTTGCAAAGTGTTTCATTACTTGGGATACTTTTTGCCTAAGCACCTAAAAGTGTTTGTTTTAGCTATGCGCAGTCTTTAATATGAATCATGGAATCGTGTCATGGGTATTGCTTGTATACCGCAAATTATCATTTGAGATGTTCAGGGTAATGTAACCTATATTGGAAAACGAGAATTATGTGATGTGTTTATCTGCTAGCTCTTAAGCCATGTTCATATTTCTGAACAATATCGTGAAAGACACATTTATTTAAAATTTCGACTAAATGTTCTAAGCCGGATGACATTATTTTAAATAGATGAAATTATTATTGTAACCGAGTGTTAGGCCATCGGGCCTCAATTTGGGCGTGGCCCAATTCCCAGCCCAGCCAGCCCGTTCCCAAGTTTTCAGGCAATCGGGTAGCAGGGCAGATCAACTAGCCGCCTGAACCTGTTAAGCTGCAACGGGCGAAAGTCGTGCACGTGATGGCGTGCGATCGACGCGACGGGACGGCCTCGGTTGGCGTGTGGCGTGGGACGGCTGCACGATGTGGAGAAAAAGAGGATGTGGTCCTTGCAAGGAGATGGATGAGCTTTGAGATCGAAAACTCACCGGCGTTTCTCCTCGTCTCCCCTCTCCGAACATCTCTCCTCGTCGGACGTTCGTCGGCGAAGTTCCCCAGACGTTCCGGTGGTGCGGGTGGGTGGAGGAACGGTAGGGCGAGCTTCGTTTCCTTCTCGTTGCCGTCTTCGTCTTCGACCTCGCCGTCACCGTCACGCTCACCGAACCTCACTATCAGACCGCCTCGGAAGGCGCGACCGGCCACCACTTCATCGGAAAGAGGGAGCCGGCGGCCGTGTGATCGCCGAGGTACGTTCTCACCGGTCCGGCGCCCTCTTGGTCTTCGTCTCGGCCACTCGCTCGGCTCCGGTGACGCCTCCTTATCTCTATTTCTCTACGAGTGCATGCGTGCGTTGGCTAGACCCCGTGCTCCTCCCCGGCGAGCCCTTCTCCCTGCTGTTGGCGGTCGGATCGTCTGCGCGTGGGAATTGCCGGAGCCAACCCTCTCCTGCGTGCGAGGCTCTCTCCTCCCTCCCTCTACTCGCCTGCGTGCGAGCTAGCTTTCTTGACGTCGGTGGTCGCCTGTGCGTGACTTGCTGAGCCTCCTTTCCCCGTCGTCGTCACCGAGGTGGAGTCCGGAAGGAGAGTTCCGTTGGGAGCACCAGTGGCGGAATCGTTCGACGACGTCGTCAGTGTCGTTGACGCGGAGTAGTCAGGCGGGCATCTTCTCCGGCGTACCCGAGCTACCTTCCCCTGTTCGGCAAATCCCCAGGCGGGTGGCTTCTTCTTCAGGTGTCGGTGCAGAGGGTGGCCAACGCCACCCTCCCTTCCCCTGCAACTCTCTTAGTCGAGCTCGCCTGTGTGCGAGTGTTGTAGCTTAGGCGCCGGCCATTGCCGGTCAGCTTGGTCGCCTGCAGGCGAGCCTTACCTCCAACCGTCTCGCCTACGCGCGAGAGGGACTAGTCCGGCGGTTCCTCCGTCCCCTACGTGGGACGTCACCAACGGGCATCGTCTGGCCTCTTCGCCGGCGTGCAAGAGAGGAGCCGATTGGATCCCTTCAATTACTGGCGTGTGACACCGTGTGGACAATCGCCTACAATTGCCGGGCGCTGGCTCGATCCGTGGACAAGTGAGTGTGTGTTCAGATTCCGTTGTGGATCTCGTTCGACATGATCGGACACGAGTGAGACTCGTTTTAGTTCGGGCGAACCCAGTTTGACTCAACAACATCGGTCTTCGGTGAATCGTCTACGTTGACCTGAGCTGTGTTGGAACGGCAGCGATCCTTGTTGAGTCCATAGTCAGGCTGGGAGTCGGTTCGGGGAATCAGCTCACTAGTCGCGCCTAATTCTGCGGTTTCGACTGTTAAGATCTTTGCGTTGACATATGTGGGCTCGAGTTAGCGTTGATTTATGGATAAAATAATTAAAAAAATATTGTCGTAATTCAGGACGTGACACCGAGCACCTCTTTAATTACATTTGCTATGTAGAGTTCAAACCACCCCTTCTCACTCGGAATAGATAGTCTCCACTGCATAATAGAATTTGACTGTAGTCCAATCTCTTATTTATCTCTAATTTTATATTTATAAAATATTTATCTAATAAAATATATAGAAAATCTGAGCTAAGTATAGGGTCCATAGGTGGCTAAATATGATAACAGAAAGATAGTTTTGTATCAAACATAAGTTTTTATATGGTTTACCACAAACTTAAGTTACAATTGAATCAGGAGAGTAGATCAGGTTACTTGCATATAAATGTTACAGATGGCATGTGATAGTTAGAACCTGGAGCCAACTAGGCTTTAATGATCATGGTCCACGTTTCGGCCAATGATTGGCCTTTTCTGTAGCTTAATAATTCGCTTGCGGTGGAAGCGTATGGCTCGGTCAATTGGCATTGGGTTTAGGACTGGCAACGGATAAGTATCCGAGATTTTACCCAAAATTTAAACTCGGCTCGCCATCCGAACCCAACCCAAATTGGGTCAGGTATTTAAATGGGTACCCGCGGGTGCCCAATTAATTAAAAAATTAAATTATTTATTATATAAAATATATTTTAAAAATTAAAATTAAAATAAATATATTTATATAATAATTATTTATTATTTATTATATTTATATAATAGTTATTTTATTATTATTTATACTATAATAATAAAAGTTAATATTTATATTTTTATTGAAGTCGGATATCGGATACTGGGTACTCACGTTTCTAAATTCGAATCCGACTCGTTTAACTAAACAGGTATCCAAACCCGTCATAAACGGATCGGATCAAACACCCGTCAAGTTCAGGTGAAATTACCACCCCTAGTCGGGTTTAATCGAATTGCTAGCCCTGCGGAAACAGGTTGAATGGCCGGGCTGAAACCCGGATAGAAATCCTAGAGCCATCACTTAATGCACTGTAGTCTGTAGTCATTCGATTGGGGCGCATGGCAGTATGTAATTTTCATCGTGTGTAAGGTCTTATGCGCTTAAATACCTTACTTAGCCCAATATTTTAAACCTCAAATTATAACTGTCGAGTTCAGGTTCACTTTAGTTTCATATTTAATTAGCATCTGAGTTTACTCAAGTTTTTATATTACTTAATACATTCAAAATGCCAGCAGTTATTGAATTGTTTGAACAAGTTTCTATATTACTTTACATTGCCCTCTACCAGCCCTTTGTGCGAATTAGACCAAAGAATTTAACGGAATATGAAAAAGGCAATCATGCATCTCGTGGGCTCTATTTTAATTAAAAACAGGAGTGTGAAAATGTGATTGGTTCACCCCGACAATTTGTCCCGTTCATTTTCTGTTGACAAATATTATTTAGAAATTATAATTGTGCTTGCTAATTTTAATATCAGGAAAAATGTCTTTTTTTTACTTCCCATAATAAAAGGTATACAACATTTGTTTTCTATCAATATGTTATCAAACTAATTGACTTCATACTTTTGGTAAGAATGAACCTACCTACCATAAACAAACATATCTATTAACTTTTTTTAAATAATATTTTTTTTTAAATAGTGTATTTAAAACTCTAATAAAAATATGTTACTATTTTTAAATATCTAAAATTATATTTTGAGTCTACATTAGCTGCTACTTTTTTGGTTACAATAATAAGGTCTGCTTAGCTTGGCTTTTAAGTTATTTTTAATTTGTTTTTAAGCAAAAAAATAAAAATTAAAAAGTAGAAGTAGAAAAAAATAGTAAAATAAATAGAAATAAAAAAAAATTATAATTTGATGCTTATCAAGCTTTTGCTTTTTTTAAAAAAATAATTTATATAATTTTATTTAATATTTTAAGTTTTATTATTTTAATAATTTAAAAATATTATACTTATTTAATATTTTAAATTTTAATAGTAGTTAAAAAATTTATTAATCAAATATCTTATAAATTTTGATAGTGCCAATACAACGTAACATAGTTTAACACAGTTATAAAACTATTAACAGCGGAACTAAATAAATCTTAAAAGAATAATATAATCTAACATAGTTTAGCACAGTTATAAAAATAATATTACATCACCTAATCACTACTCGTCTTTTTTTTTTTTTAAAAAAAAACTTATTCTGATTCAACCTAACCAACATCTCGGTTTTTTAAATGCATATTATAATTGGCAATATAAATCTATAAATTTGGATTTAATTGATGCTAATGCACGAATATATTCCAATCTTTTTTTTTTGGCTAATAAGTGACTGCCCAACCATTGATCCAAGGTAGACGTTTTTCAATTTATTTACTTTATAATATCGCCTACATTATAAATCAGGGTTAAAATATATCTAATTATTTATTTAGATTTATAAGTTTTCCGGGCATAAATTTTCTTTTATTATTCAGGACAGAGTAGAGTTTATTTTTTGCTGCGATGAAATTAGATAAAGTGAAAACGTGTGGACTAAAGTGAAATATTATAATATTGGAGTTTAAAATTTTTATTGAATTTAGACTCATTACTTTTAAATGTAGTACACTAGCCCATCAATTTTTCTACAGCAGTTCTCTTATCCTTCTCATTTTTTACATAACTGGGGGTCTAAGGAGGCCACTGGCCCACTCGCTTTCCCTATCTCTCCACCACTCTTTGGTTTCCTCTCACCTGCTCTTCAACGCCGGCGACGAAGCACAATATAAAACCAAGTGGAACAAGCCGAAGAAGCTTCCTTCCGCTGTTTCTCCTCCCCCTCCTCGCTGTTTTTGGCGGAGAGGGGACTCGAATCATTAACCTCCGCAGGGCGGCGCGGAGGGAAGACATCGCTTTCGGCTCCGCTGCGATCATATCCTCGTAGTTTAAGTTCGATTCCTCCCTACCGGGCTCTTTCCGTGGTGGAGCTCCGCTGGAAGATGGACTCCGAAGGGTCGCGCGTTGTTGGTGCGCTCTCTGTCTCCTCTTTGTGTTAAATTTTGCTTGATTGATGCTCTTTTCTTGTCGCTAGGGCTGGATGTAGGTTTGTGGGTTTTGTACATGTTTACTAGTGTTTCAGGCGGGGAGTTTGATTGAATTGACCTCTATGATACCATATTTATTAAATTTAAATGGGGGATGACGGTTTGTGGTAATTTCCTAGTTGCAAGCTCATGTGAGAGGTCTGTGCTGTACGATCAGAGAAGTTTGTTATTGACGTCGCGGAAAGTTAAATAAAGAACAAAGATTTAAGGAATTTACTTATCTTTGATGTTTGGAAAATTCAAAAGGAGAAATATTTTGGAGGTATGACTGGACAGAGATGACTAAATAATGGATGAGCTTGTGAATCTTTGTTCGTGCCGAAGTGATGAACAGAGAGAATTTGAAGTGTTCGACCTGAAAATATTAAATCTTTGAAAAAATGTAAAAAAAAAAGACTTGATGTGTGCTTGCAAGAGCTGGAGGTACATGAACCTAGTAGAATGAAATAGGAAATATTGTAAGAACAAGAATTGTATTATAATATCCCGATTTACATCTAAATCGGAAGTGAGAGAAAATATGTTATAGTACATAAGACTTAATAACTTACTATCATCAACATAGATTTAAGTATTTTAAATTGGACTACGCTCACCAAGTTAATGAGTTAAGGTCATAATATGTAAGGATGTTGGATGCTTCGGTTTCTCTTAACAATTTATATCCTGTGTAGGTTTTTGGTTACTGGATACCAAAGTACTTATTTTGGGTAGTTCATCCGAAGTTGTTTGTGCTGTGGATCTAATGTTTTGTTTTTTTACAGATAAAATTCAAGCGATTAATGCTTTTCCGTCTATTTATTCAAAAGATGTTTGGAGAAGTAACTCTCTCTTCATCTGTTTGGCTATACAGTAGAAAAAAGGGATATAATCTTTCTCTTCTTTCGGTAGATTTAATGGACATGCCTAAATATTTATAAGCAATTGCATCATCTCGATCATGACCATATGCTTACAATTAAGCAATTTACGCCAAGGAGAATGAGTTTATATCAGCTGAAAGATAAACCAAAGTTTGAATATTACCTATTATAAATGCTTGCGTCATATTATATTTGAACTTTTCCTGAAATGTATGCATATAAGATCCTTTTTCCAACTTGACATTTGTGCTTCAAACGTGAGGAATTTTATTTACTTTGACCCCGGAGATATTAGAACTAGTTGTTTTGTTCTTATGCTTCTTCCAGGTCTCCTACTTGGTTAGCAACTAGCTAGAAGTAACGTGGTGTTACATGCATACTGGACATCATGACGATGAAATACAATAAAGGTCATCATTTTGGTGCGTTGACACACACCAAAATGTTTTGAGATAAAAACACGAGAATATGCCATGTTTTGAGATAAAATAATATCAAAAAATACTATCAAAATACAAGGCATTATGCTTCTTTTATGAATTGATTGTTTCAATTGTATAAATGCATCATCTTTTTATAAGTAAAAAATACTCTATGAATTCAATAGCATTGCAATAAGTAGTCATATTCTTCAAATTGCTACTATTACCAGAATAAAGGTCTTATTTAGACTAAGCAATTAGCAATTTAGAGTAGTTAGATTACTAACCATGAATTGTAAGATTAAGTGAAAGCTGGTTCACAGATTGTGCTTGTTCGTTTGAAGTGAAAATGTCTCGCCACAAACCAGGTTTTAATATCGTTGGAAGACAACCTGCAAATACATTTTAGTTACTGAATCTAATGTACGATAATTCATTTTTATTTGCCAGCATGTATGACTTGGTGTATGATAAGAGTTCAAACCCTGACCTTTTTGTTCTTGATTCTCTGAAGTGCCAAGAAGTTTCAGGTTGCTGGAAGAGCTTGAGAGAGGAGAGAAGGGTATTGGTGATGGCACTGTCAGCTATGGAATGGATGATGCTGATGATATTTATATGCGGTCCTGGACTGGCACAATTATAGGTCCTCCAAATGTATGCTGGTGATGTCACTGTTTATACTTCTTAAGGCTCTAGTCTTGTGCTTGGCTGCCTGCCATCTGCTTCCACTACTTATTTGGCTCATTATCCTTGCAGACCGTGCATGAAGGACGGATTTATCAGTTGAAATTGTATTGTGACCTAGACTATCCTGATAAACCTCCGACTGTTCGGTTTCAGACACAGATCAACATGACAAGCGTCAATCAGGAAACTGGACTGGTAGTCGCTCGCTGTTCATTAACTGCTTTTTATTCTGATAAGAAAAGAATCAAACCTCATCTATACCTATGACCTATCTCCAGGTTGAACCTAGCCTGTTTCCTATGCTTGCAAACTGGAAGAGGGAATACTCCATGGAGGACATTCTAACGAGCTTGAAAAAGGAGATGTCAGCTCCCCAGAACCGGAAGCTTCATCAGCCTTCTGAAGGTACAAAAAAAATGTTTCACCCAACTCATACTGTCTTCTTATGTTGGTAAAAAATTACATGTGAATGAAATTTGCAGGCAATGATGATGAGAGGACGGAACAAAAAGATGTAGTGCTAAGATGTGCTATTCTTTAGAGGGCATGCATACTGCGGTAAGATAGCTGTCTTTGGGAAGTTCAGCATCAAAAAGGTCGAGTAAATAAGCCATCTTGTAATTACAACTCATAATAATTTGTTATACACTAGCCTTGGACCCCTCTTGGTATTCTGCGATTAGGTGTCACGGTGTCAGATTAAGTTCTGCCTTGGTATACTTGCTTCTTTCCGTTTTCTCTACCGTCTTTTGAATTAATCAGTAATCATAGGTTGGAGGCTTATGGACAATTGCCTTAATTTTCTGTAAGGAACAAAGTATTATATTGCTCTTATGGAGCCACATATGATTTGCATTGTCCATTTAACGATTGTTGCCTCATTAGTTTATTGGTCGCATTCGAGGATTAATTGGTCAGAGTGTAGTTATATATGTATATAGCTGTCAAAGGGAGAGAAAAAAAAACACATTTAATATTGAAAATGGGAAAAAATAGAGAATTACATGGTTGGGCTGGGCTAATTTGGATGAGTTAATTTGGATCAGTTTAATTTTTATAAATTCGGTTTTCTACGAATCAGACTGTTAATTGGGTTCTTAGTTTCCTTGATGAGTTGATGGTATTTGTGCTTGTGTAGCACCAAACAGAGTTTGATTATATATAAAGCTAACTATCTTTTCTCCCTCCTATTTTCGAGTTCAGTATCTTTTGGCTCATTGCGCATAATGTGTCATTTTATATCTAGTTGATTTCATTGATAATGGTCCGGACGTAAGGCTGTTTGGCCTCGCTTCGAAGCTGATTTTAATTAGCTTTTAAGTAGAAAGCAGTTAGAAAAATTATTTGGTAATTAAAAGTAGAAGCAGAGAAAAGTAATAAAAAAGTAGAAATTGTGAAAGCTACAATTTGATGCTTTTACAGCTTCTATTTTTTAAAAAAAGTAATTTATATAATTTTATTTAAAATTTTAAGTATTATTATTTTAAATAATTTAAAATTTTAACACTAAAAAAATAAAATATATTATTATTTTAAATAATTAAAAAAATATATTTATTTATTATTTTAAATTTTGATATTAGTTAAAAAATTATTAACTAAATATCTTATAAATTTTAAAAGTGCAATATAATATAATATAATTCAGTTTAGCACAGTTATAAAGTTATTAACAGTAGGATCAAATAGCCCGTAGTCATAAATGAAAGAGCATTCATTCCTTAATACTGCTATAATCAGTTCAAAAATCAACTTGCTTCCACTGGAGTGAGATCTGGTGTAGACATAGCTGAGCGCACTTTTGATCGGCCAACAGCTCCGCCTCAATGGGTTCAGCTTCCTTCGCATAAGCTGCAATCGCAAACCAGCAACGACCTGTATGGTCACTGATAACATAGCCAATCCAAAGCACATTTTGTTGTCTTCTCGTAAGATCCATCAACGTTGATCTTTATCCACAATTGGGATAATATTACAAAATATTAAAATGAATCAGATTTTTAAAATTACTCCTAATAGGGGCTAATTGAAACTTACGGCTGACGGAATATGAAATAATGATGGATTAATGACTATTTTTCGTATTTGAACCTTCCTATCCCCGTCACTTCAAATCTCCATCTCTTCGTCCTTGAAACCCTTTCTTTCTTGGGCACATCTCTTCTCCTCACTCTCCTTCGCCGGCGAATGGAATGAGATCTCCGCACCTGTGCTGCCACTAGCTTTGCCGCTGTGATCGCTGGCTCTTACTCTTGTCTTTCAGTGTTTCACGCAGAGATCGAGAGGCAACTACCGTTGAAGCACCGGGTTGCGGTTAGGGCTAAGGCGGCGACTTCTACGCTGCGCAGGCTTGAGCTCTAGGTAACCAAGTCCGTTTTTGAAAATTCTTCCGCGTTTTTTTTGCTTGTTGCTTTTTTCCTGAAGAACATGCGTTGATTTCGTTTGTCGGGGTGAAAGCACGGTATATCTATTTGATTGGATATGTTACCATTAGCACTGCTTTAATGAAGATAGGAGGAACAAGTACCACTCTATGACTTACCATTCAAGTGGGAATTTGTTGAAAGACTAGTTGCACTGATCCCGTGTTTTTATATAATCCCCACTATGATATCGATGTTGCAGTTTGCCTTTCGTTTAGCCGTTTTTGACTACAACGAGACCTAGTTGGCTAGCTCACTTTAGCTTGCTTCTCTGCTTGGTTTAGAAGGTTTGTAAATGTTTCTTAACTTTTATAATGTTTTTCAACTTTTACACTACCTGAACATTTTCTTTATTTTAATATGTTTAATGTAAATTAGCAGGTTTACTAATGTTACTTGAGAGATCACAATATGTGCTTTCGATTAAGGTCCGTAATTGCTGATATAGGTTTTTCAAGTTGATCTATTTCCTATAATTACGTAGTTATTATAATCACGAATGTTGTGGTAATAGTTTGTTGTTTGGAACAAATTTATTCTACTTTTTCTTGAAAGAAATAGAAGGTCGAAGTCCAGTCTAATAAAAAAAATAATAGCTACGTTATTTTGTATAAGAAACATTACGAATGATTTAGAAAGACATAATACATTACTGAAATTCTGTAACTCAATACTTGTACCAAATTCTTCAGTAAGATCATTAGTGAATGATAGTTATACTTAGAGTAAACATCAAAAATAGTCATTAAACTATCATCATATTGCAAATAGGTCATTAAACTTTTTTATTGCAAACAGATCATCATAATTATAGTATAGGTGAATCAAATCATTTAAGAGGATAGGAAAATGGATACACAAATAGGAGCGATAGGCTGTGAAAAAAAAATCTACTCTGTGGTTTAACTAGCTTCTGTAGTCGTTTATCATATGAGTTAATTGATTAATAATATATAATGTTTATAGTTGATCAATATATGTGATAAATTTAGTGGCATGTTTGAAATAAAAAAACTAGGATCTGTTTACAACTTGAATAATAATTTATTGTATTGCAGATGATGTACCCTTAAAATGACTAGATCAGTAGTTGAACACTGCCCCAACCTTTACTTCTACAATACATATATTAGGTGGGTCCCTTCTACCCCAAATTAGCTAGCGGCTGCACTATTCCAATATGTCATTAGCTAGAACATCACCTATTGATTGATCGAGTCATGAGCAACTCATAGCTCGAGGTGTGACCTGTGTTGGGCTAAGTCTTTGGGGCATATAGTTTGTCAAGTCATGATCGTGCTAAGCACAATGCGAGTTTGACAGAACATGATACACTATGATAGCTATTGTTTATTTCATTTTTAAGTTAATATATAAAATTCTTTAAAGATCTTAATAATTTTATTATTATTATTATTTTGGATATGTAGTCTTGTTTGATGCGTAAGACACTAGAAGGCATAGACTACTTGGAGGCGTATGAGTTTGTGCTAGAATATGCTGGTACTATGCTGTAGGTGACATAACTCTGACGTCCCATAGGTTAGGTTAGGTTAAAGCTTTATGGTTTGTCATACTTGACTCATGAGGAGTCATGCGGTGCCACCATGAACTGTGAGTTACTGCTAGACCTGCAACATGCAAAGAACTATTTGTAAATGTAAAAAATATGAGGGGTTTTTTTTTTAAAAAAATATACTCTTAGAGAGTAGCGTGTTCATTAGACGTAGATAAATTTCATGAGATCATAGGGGATTAGCTACAAAACCTTATAAAAAGTGGGAGGGGAGAGTGATTTTTTCCACAATAAAAAAAACTGGAACTCTCCACGTATAATCACAACTACTTTTGATCAATATAAAATTTTGCAAATATTCTCTTGAAAGATTGTTCCATCATTGTTCCATCATATTGTTAGTTAAAAAGATGCACATAAAATTATAGAAAAAAAAAAGAGTAATATGAGAGGAAGACTGTAGGCGACAAGACTTCTAATAAGGAAGCTAGTCACTTTGAAATGTAAGGTGCAAAGATTGTAGAACACTCAAATGACATGACAAACATCGTAAACCAATTCGCTTATGTGAAGATGTTGATAGATAATGAATTGCAAGCCCTATTATTGTTTTCTCTACTCACGGCGAGTTGTGAGATGGTAATCTCCCAATGAGCTTAGTTGCTTCAAGTTTGGTGAGTGATGAAATGAAAAGAGTAAGTGCCCTTAAACATGAGCGATTGAAAGCCACATTAGAAGCAAAAGTAAATATCTTCAATAACATGAAAAGCTACAATTAAGTGACAAAAAGAGATATTGAATGTTATTTCTGCCACAACAAGAATCATATTAAGAATAATTATTGGTCATTCAAATAAGTCCATAAGAATGGAAGTAAAAGAACCAAGAAGGAATATAAAGAGAGCACCATAATCACAATGAATAGTGATGTCTTCTATCAACTAGTGACACTAACACAGTGTTTACAAGAACGGAAAAGGGATGGAAAGGAAAGAAAGAGAAATTTTGCTTTGTTTATCGGAGGAGAAAGGAAAAACGAGGAGGGAAAAGTCTCTTACTTTTCCTTTCAAAATCCTTTAAACCCGATCCGCCCGAATCGGGCGGAACGCCACGCCCGCCTCGTCGCGAGGCACTGTTGTGGAAAATGCTCACCGACGTGCTCGCCCTACGCGCCGTGGTCAGCCGTCTCCCATCCGTCCGCTGCGCCTCCCGCTGCCTCCTCTACGCCGTGGTCCCTTGACTTCCTCACCCTCCTCTCCCTCTGCCTCCTCTACGCCGCCCGCTGCGCCCTCCGCTTTCGTAGCGTCCGCGCTGAGCTCGCGCCCTCCGCTTCCGAGCGTCCATGCCCCTCCTCCGCGCTTCCGCCGCCGGATACCCCTTTTGCCCTACGCGTTGTGGTGAGCCGTTTCCCCTCCTCCTCACCCTCCTCTCCCTCTGCCTCCTCTACGGTGCCCGCTGCGCCCTTCGCTTCCGCAGCGTTCGCACCGAGCTCGCGCAGCATCCGCGCTGAGCTCGCGCCCTCCGCTTCCAAGCGTCCGCGCTCCTCCTCCGCCGCCTTTGTTGGAAATCGTCGGCAATGAGGTCGGAGAATCAGCGAGCGTGAGCAGAGGGCGAGAGGCGACTCGCGAGTCTTATTCTCACGTGATCCTCATGTGATTTTACTTTTCCTTTCCATCGATTTTATTTTCTTCCTAAACTTTCCTTTCCATCCCTTTTCTATCCTTACTTGTAAACACAGCCTAAAAGTTTGTAGTAGTCTATGGAAAAAAGATGAATCATTGACATTAGAGCTCATTTCCATACTGTAGTCCATATTGATTATTTTCTATTTCTACAACAATGCAACATGGCCACATGGGTGTTGTGAAGATAGAAATAAGGATGACTATTAATTGAAGTCAAACAAAAATGTCATCCTTAAGATAATACTCAAAGATGTGAGATACTTCAGATTTGATTTCACTATTCTTGATAATGATAACTTAATGAACAGTTTTGGAAATGGAAGATAAAAGTTAACAAAGATATAAGTCATTTGTGCTAGAGGAAGTAAATAGAACATTCTTTACCATACAGAATTTGAATTCCCAAACCAAACAGTCCAATAATTTTTACTTGATTGATTAATCCAGTGACCTGTAACAACGGGCGCTCACTTTCTTTGTACACGGAAACATATGATGAGAGCTCTATGATATCTATATTGCTTCTCTTCTTTTTCACTCAGCTTGATGGAACATTCCTTGACGTGTCTCACCCCTCATTCCACTTGACAAATCTTCTCCATCCCGCATCACCTTATGCCTTGTTTTCCTCTTCTTTGGTACAAAAAATTTCATATTGTATTCTCTCGTTGATATTAATTTGTTCTATTATTGTGATTCGTACATGATTTTTCCAGGACGATGGGATGATTATAGAGGATAAGATTGACATTTATGTTAATACTTTGTTTTTGAAGGAGGCAATCAAATAAAGTATATATATACACACGTTGCAGCTCAATTATAAGTCAAATCTTTGGCATTCGCAAATGTTGTGTTCCTTGGTCAATGCGCGAGTATGAATGGGCACGATTCCTTTTCTTATTATTTGAAGGAAAAAGCATGTGACTCTGCAACTGCTAGGAAATCACTTTATAATTTTTTATTAGTGGAGGAAATACTAATCAGAACATGTTTTGTTGTGGGCTTCTTGTGTGGTCTAGGAATGGGTAACTGATACTCGAAGGAGAAATGGATGCTATAGTACTCCAGAGTCTTTTTTAGTTGGTTAATTGAACGAAGCACTAAATAGTTCAAGTAACCTAATTAGCTAGCTAATCCCAGAAGGTGATATCGTGCTTTATTGCACCTCCTGATCAGTGATTATGATTTTATTTCAGATGATGGATTGACTGTACAATTTTAGGTGAGCGTAAAATCTGCAACATTTATGTTTTGGCTTTCGCCGCAGTACTCTCTGTCTCAATGCTGAGACCGGACGGGTACACCGATTTGAATTGGTGTTTTAAATCTTAATTTTAGGTATCTAATTGCAGTTAATACATCTCTATAAGTTAGATATTGTTTTAGTTGAATGTATAAATGAACTCATTGTTTCGCTGTTAATATGATATGAAGATATATATGTCCTTGTGCTATTAGTATTTTCTAGACATGTATATAGGGACATAATATCACTAAATTGTTAGTTAAACCTGTTTCCATTTGTTATGGATGGGTTTGATCTGTTGTTTGGTCACATCCACTTAGGAATATTTAGAGCTCACATCTTTATTGGCTGAGATTGTATTGGTTTTACAATATTGACTTGTATGAAATAGATGAAGCAAACAAGAGTTGGGAATAAGAACAGAAACAAACAGTGGATGATTTAGTGGCACGTAAAAGTAACAGTCCCTACGCAGTCATAACTGTTTCTTTCAGCAGCAGTAGTCCTTTTATCATTCCAGTGTAATCATTGATGTTCTTGTCAGTGTATTGAGTGTCAGATAGCATGCGTTTTCTGTGTTTCATGCCAAGAAAAGCTTTTTCCTTGAGATGGCTTGGTTTTCTGGTTTTGTAGCCAAGATAGCAAATTGTTGAATGAGTGAATTATATACCCTCTTCTGTAGGCTGTTAGCTCAAAGATTTTAGTATATCGGTCAAACTAAAAATATAACTTACTGCACCAATTAACATGCACGCATAACTTTATTCAGCTTTAATTTACCATACAAGGTGCCAAGATGTCCAACAACCGAGACGTAGCATGTCCATATTCGTAAGGTGAGCGAACAGCGGTTCCGCTGCTAAAATCTTAGCAACTTTTTTGTCTTTGACCATGTATTTGTTTCTACCTGAGCTTGGCCAGACCCTCATCATATTAAGACACTGCAACTGTATCATTGCAACACAGTCTACTTGCCGAGTGAGTCCAGTCACAATCAGCCACAAGGTACTAACCTTTAATTTTAAACAGAAACATGACATATTACTGGAAGCAGAAAAAAAAAAAAAACAACCGTCCAGACATTCTGTGCTCAAATTTGAATAGGTTTGTGTGCAAATCCGAATTCATACACAAAAAAAAAACATTTGAGGTCTGAGTAAATCTGCCAATGAGTTATTGTTTCTCCTCTTAAGTAGTTACAAACCTTAAGCGTGCCTTAGGCTTTATTTGGAGTTGAGGGTTTTGAGAGGGAATGGACTTTGTTTGTACAGAGGTTTTAAGAGAGAAAGGAAACATAATAATTTGCTAGATTGATGCCTACTATATTCCTAAATTTTGATCCGTTTCCCGCCTCCCCCACTTACTAAAATGTATCCCTCAAGTTAATTAGTGTCACGTTAGGTTGCTAGCTTTATGTTATAGAATGATAAAATTAATTAATATTTAGATTAATGTTAAAATGAGTAATTATCATATGCTTGATTGAATTGTTTTGCATTTCAAATTGCTTAGTGTAAAATTAAAGCAGATTATCCTAATTCTATTTGTTTACTTTTCGTCTAACAGCTATTTGTAATTAAGTTCCTCTTATTTGAGGATATCATAAAAAATTAATTATGACTTTATATCTAAAAAATATGTATACGTTATTTGACTTTTATATTGTATTAATATATCATTTCTATATTTTTAGTTCAATTGGAGGATACTAGCTCTTTATAACATGGTCTTGGGATTGAGCCCTTCGTTCTTTATTTTGCTTGTTTATGTTAAAAAAAATATAATTTTTTTCAACTTAATAATAATTTTAAAAACTCAATTACCATTAACATCAATAGTACAACAACAACAACACAATTGCTCAACCAAACACCCATAAAAGTTAGCAATTAAAGTTCTATAGTAATAAGTAATAACATAGCTATAATAGCTGTAAAAAATGCTTGATTTACAAATCATAACCAATACTTGTAGTCGATTGCTCGTTCACATGTTTTCCTATGTGATAGTTTTAGGATTTTTTATTGTTTCTATTAATGTGCTCCTTGTAATGTTTTTAAACCTGGGCGATGAGTCAAATGGTCTACCAGTCCAACTATAGAAGCGTTCCTATAATAGTGCTCTTTGGTCAGAGCACTAATATTGTGCGCTAACATTTATGCAGGATTCTTCTATGTTATTTTGCCTTCATCTATCATTTATGTGCTGGGTATACCACTTGTCCTATTTATTTATATGCACGTGAAGCCTAGAACTTGTTACGCCCCAAAAATCCACCCGGATCCCACGCCGGGAATCCCGGACCTCGGGACGCACAACACTGTACCTTTCAATCACTCCTGACAACCGAAAGGTACAGACTGAAATAAAAATAATCTAAACAGAGGCCAGCCCGGCCTTAAATATCCATAATACAACACCGACAGATACGAAATATAGACTGGCGCAGCGGTCAACAAAAATAACAACAACAGGACCAGCGCAGCGGTCGACAAACCAACAGATAACATGACCGGCGCAGCGGTCAACAGAGTCCAACAACATAACATAAAAATAACAACAGACCAAAATGCATCACAACCCACCCAGACTGGTGACCAACTACCAACTATCTACTCTGCTCCAGGTGGAGCCGCGCCTGATCCTGGAGGCAAACTGAAGGGGGGTTAGCCGGAGGCTAAGTAGGGATATTTCAATGATATGGTGCATGATCAGATACAGGGAATTACCAGAACACTACCAAGACTCTATATGACCATATAGAGTATAATCAAATCTCAATATACATATCAATATATATGTATCCTCATACACAGATAAAATCTGGGAGCTGGTACAGCAGTGGTCCACGACCCGCAACTCTATAAAATAGAGTGGTCCCTACTGATGGCTCCCCGAACAGTAGAGACGACTGTCCGTCGACAGCCCGCTAGTGTAGCGTCCTACACTCAGTACAACCCCTTATTGGGTTGATAACAGACCTCAAGCCCATAACATCGGACTCTCTCGGTCAGAGACGATCATACAGTCTCGACAGAAATCTCACAGGCAATATCTGAGGTATACTGACATGTCTATCGCTAGACAGTCAATCTTCAATGTACATATATAGAACTCATACCACCTATCAACTATAAATAAACATGCAAGAAACGAAAATACTCATACCGTGTTTCATGCAAGAGTTTATGTCAACAAGAATGTACGCAGAGCAGAACGGGAATTAGAACAGTAATCAACAGTGATAATAAGCAATAAGGGAGGTGCCGCTAACTACACATGCGGTTGGCACCGTAACAAATAACAGAGGTAGAATCCCTACCTCAACAGTAGCCGAACAGTACAGATCCAACCAACACAGTGTCAAGTATCAATCAACAGGACCTAACAGGGTAAATCATGCATAAGTCACACCATTTTATTTTAATCCATTTAGCACCAATTAACATGTTAATCCGGTTTCATTATGCCAATCAGGTTGTACTAAGTTATTAAATCAAGTTTGACAGGTATACGTGAGTCCAGGGTTATGTTCGCATGCGTTCGTATAATACGTGTACGGAGACGGAGTACGGGTACTAACCTAGTTCGTAGCCACGTGCGAATGCAATAATCACCACCGGAAGTCGGGATACGCGAGAACCAACCACGCGCGCGTAACCGAGTCGTCAGCACGGAACTCGATGTTCGCCGGAACAGTAGCGCCGCCGCTACAGTGATCGCCCGGAACAGTAACTTCGGCGACCGATCGGAATTTCCGGAGTGCCACAAGGTAGCCGCCGGCGAGGTGAGTCCGGCCGTACTGTCGGTTTTCCAGGGAGACGCCGGATACCGCGTAGATCTAAGGTCGAAGGCTCGGCGGCGCTGTTCGCGCACTTCGCCGGAGCCGGAGAAGAAGGTGTCGGGGAGGCGTCGGCTGGTGGCGGAAACGTCCGCCGAGGCCAGAGGGAGAGGGACGAGGGCTCGCCGGCGCAAGGAGGGCAGCCAGGTGCCGCCGGAGAGGAGCTCGCGCGAGGAGAAGCAACGTCGGAAATCTGCTCGCCGGAAGCAGATTCTGGTCTCGCCGACACCGGATCTCGCCGGAACTCGTCGAGACACGCCGGACGGAGGTGAAGATGCGAGCAAAGGAGGAGGGCGAACGTAGCTCACACGAAGGCTCGTTTGTCGGTGAAGAAAAACGCGGTGAAGAAAACGAATGGCAACGGGAGAGAAATAGAGGGGAAAAAGGGAAACGCGACAACGAGTGATGGGCGAAGGGATGGGTTTGACCACCGTCTACAGTCATGTCCCATCGTTCGACTAATTTACTATTATTTTATTATCTCCTTTGTCCGTTTTTATCACGGACGTAACAGAACTAACCCCCCATGGAGAATGCGATTGTTATACAATATTATATATATTCTCCCTCTTTAATAGATACACTTGGATATATTAGAAATAAATACATAAATACTAATAACCATTATAGTCATATATATTAGGAATCTAATTCAGAAGTTATAATAATGATACAATATATTAATTTAATATTTCTAAAAGGGTTAACATAGAGAACATTCTATGTGCATTAATGCCTCTTAATTAAAACCTGTTTTAGTGTAGGTATAATTTGGATTAATGTGCGCATAAAAGCAATGAAAATTTCAAACTAAAATTGTGAAATAGTGAAGTTTGATAAGTTATTGCCAAATAATGACGATAAGATATTACCAATATGGAACAATATTTGTGGATTTTTGACAAAGATAGATATCAAAGAGTTGGACGGAGTGTATTAAATGTGCAATAATGTGCTACAAATCTACAGTCATATTGTTTAAATCTTAGCTGAGGAGACCACTTGATCTTTTATAAATGCATAATTCTTTTGTTCTACTGTGATATCGGTGGGGAATGATAAACCTTGATTGAGAGTAACAATGGAGTCTGTTAATAGTCCATATATAGAGATGTTGGAAAGAAGATGAACAAATCCTTTAGAGGGTTTGGTAGGAAAGAAGATGTAGTCCTACACAATATTGGACTATGCCAAGGAACCATTTTGTGAGGTTTTGTGCAAGTTAAGGTTAGTGGAAACGGCAGACAAAAGAAATATGTAAAGAAAAAAATTTAGAATAAGGGGACTCTTTGTTTGTCGTCACTGGGTTGGGCACGTGGGATTGATGAAAGGAGAAAAAAAAATGAATGAAGATCTACCTGCCATACTATGTTAATATGTGAATTAGAGAGAGAATAATATATATAGTAACAACAGTCATGATAATTAAAAAAGTACTAGCATTGATAAATTTATTATGGTTTATGGGGTAATATCTACTAACAAACGAATTCATTCCAATGATGAACTTAATGAAATAATTTTCTCTTTATTTTTTTTATGTTTCTTTCATGACTGCGGAACCTCCAGCTTTGAGCCGTCAGGTTCCAGGTCAAGATCAAGTAGTTCTTGCTCGTCTATCTTCTTTATTCATGTCAATGGATCTCTTTTGGTAGCATACAGCTGCACTCATGTATTCAATTCACTCTTTGCCATTTTCTTTACCCATGTGCTACTAATCACATTTCTGCTTACGCGAGAAACCAGCATGCTGTCACATCACCGCTAACACAACATGTTATTTTCTTCTCAATGAATCTGACATTTTAATTTGTTCTGCTTTCCCTGTTTTTTCTTGACATGCCTTGTACAATTGTTTGATCATTCATGCAGTTGCTAAAGATATGAATCTCATGCACCATTGAGCACATTACAGTGACAGTTTACTTGCCATCTTAAGATTTTGGCTTTAATGGAGTGGAAATTATGCGGCCTTCTTACCAAATGCAAGACTGAAATGAAACGAAAGGCTGTTCCCAGTTTGCCTAGGAATAAGAGGTGGACAACATGGCTTATATCACCGAAAGTTTAATGGATTAGATTCCTGAGTTTGGTCTGCCTTCTTTGAAAAAGATACTCGTGGTTGTCAGCTTTTATGGAATGAATGATCAAGCACGCATTCCGTATCTGCAGCTTCTGGGAGATTACTACATGCTTGATGAAAGAAGAGTGTTTCTTGCACATATTACAATATTTAGAATTCCTACCAGATGCTTGGAAGAACACATTAACCAGTAGAGGGAATTCGAAAATATTTTTTAGAAACAGATGAAGGAAAAGTAAAAAAATGATGGACGATAAAATTAATAATCGAATTCTGAACCTGATCAAGTTTAATTAAGATTTGGATGAGCAAGGGTGGCGTTAATCATAATGGCCGTTCCAAGTTTGATTCCCCTGGGACAGCTGTCCACATGGGCAGGCGGGGCACTGTTACTTGGCTGGCGCCCCCGGCTGTTCCCGCGTCCCTTTTGTCCCCATCTCTTTTGCTTCGGCGCTCCGATCGCCATCTGACGGCAGTGGTTGATTGGTACCTTTTTGAGCTCGCCTGCGCCGTTGCTCTGGTGCCGATCGCATCTTGGCCGTCTGTGGTTCGCCGGGCGTCTATTTCTCACCGGCCGCAGCTACACGCCTTTTTACAAGCCGCTTACTGATTTGAGAGCAGGGGAGCTAGTGTTCCGTGTCTCGATCAACAAATACGATCCTGAGCAGGGTGGTGGTCTTTTCTTTGTGGGGTTGACTGCGGGGCCGTCGGTCCATCGCGACTTCCGCCGTCGAACCGTCGTTTCCGTTGCCGTTTGCGTCAAGCAACAGCGGTGCGAGCGGCTCTGCGCTCCTTATCTCCTCACCCAATCGACATTTGCCACGTCACAACTGCGATCCACACACGGAGCCAACACTCCGCTCGTGCCGTAGTACGACCGGTTCCCGCAATAAAACCCACTGGGAGTGATCGCAGCCGTCTGATCAAGGTCGCGACGTCTCGGATCGAAACTGGGTCCCCTTGCGCGCCTCCCAAGATCGATTGATGGAATCGTCGAGGGCAGTAAACATGAGCTTAGCGATTCACATGATTAAAGCATAAACCGGATCAAGATGATCGCTCGCTCGCCGACAGTGGAGCGCAAAATCCACGCTTGGTTTGGTGAATAATATACTCCAAATCGCAAAAAATATGGCACATTGTGTGAGATAAGGGCCATGATGCCACTTGCCATTTATTTTGAAAAGAGACAACCAGTTCACCCAGTTTTCATTCTCCTTGCATGAAGCGCGCAACTTCCGTAGGTTGCTGAGAGAAAGATGTTTAACTACTACCAATAAACAATCTTTTGCCATTAACTTCTTCCTTTCGAAGCATCATTTAATATCAAATCCACCTATTATTAGGCAACCATTTCTCCCCTCTCTTTACAACCAAGTATGAATAATACTGTACATTTCCGAAACAATATAATTTATTAGTAATTAATGGAGGGCTAGGGTTTTATACCCCCCATTGCACTCTTCACAACTGTATCTGTATACCTCTCTCTCTGTCCTCTTTGTTGCTCTTTCTCTTTCTTTTCTAGAAAGAGAGAGGAGAGCACAGAGAAAAAGCGTGCTGTATGAGGGTTGCTTCATGTGTGCGTTTTTAGGTTCCTCTGCGCTATAGCATTAGCAATCTGTGTCGGTTACAGGTTACAGTGAGTACGGTCACCGCCCTGAATGGCTTCGCCGCAGTTGCTCCGCCTCGTGGCTGGCGCCCTGCTGCTGCTGGCATTGCTTCCCGGCGGTGCGCCAGATCTGGCTGCCGACACCGCCGCGCTCCTCGCCTTCCGCGATGCCGTCGGTCGGTCGGCGCTGCCGTCATGGAACACCTCCGCCACCTGCACATGGTTGGGCGTCTCCTGCCAATCTGGCCGTGTCGACGAACTCCGCCTCCCTGGCGCAGGCCTCATCGGACAGATCCCGCCTGCGCTCGGTAACCTCTCCGCGCTCCGCACCCTCAGCCTCCGTTTCAATGCCCTCTCGGGTCCCCTCCCATCGGAGCTCGGCGGTCTCGTCGAGCTGCGGAACCTCTACCTCCAGGGAAACAAGCTCTCCGGTGAGATCCCGACCTTCATCTCCTCCCTTAAGAACCTCGTCCGCCTCAACCTCGCTGGAAACCGCTTCACTGGCGGAATTCCACCGGAGCTTAACAACCTCCCTCGGCTCGCTACGCTCTACCTCGAAGACAATCAGCTCACCGGCGAGATACCAACCCTTGACAGTCTGACCCTGGTTCAGTTTAACGTGTCCTACAACCAACTCAATGGATCAATCCCTGCGAAACTCCGTTCCAATCCCAGAACCGCGTTCCTAGGCACCGGTCTCTGCGGCGGTCCCCTCGGCCCGTGCCCCGGCGAGATCGCGCCGTCTCCGTCAACAACGACGTCGGCCACTGATAATGGCGGCGGCAGTGGGGCAGAGAATCACAAGAAGAAGCTATCCGGCGGGGCAATCGCTGGGATCGTGATCGGTGCCGCTGTTCTCTTGCTCATAGTGCTCGTCATGCTGATCCTTCTCTGCAGGGGGAGAAAGTCGAGGTCTTCGGAGGAGGCCGGCGCTGGCGCAAAGCAGATGGAGATGGGGGCGGTTGCGAAGCAGAGGGACAATGGTTTAGGCGACGGCGGGGTAAATGGGAACGGCACCGCGGTGGCTGCTTCTGTCGCCGCTGCAAAAGGTGCGTCAGCCGCTACCGGTGGTAAGAAGTTAGTGTTCTTTGGCGGTGGAGGGGCGAGGCCGTTCGACCTGGAGGATCTGCTGCGGGCGTCCGCAGAGGTGTTGGGGAAGGGGACATTCGGGACGGCGTACAAGGCGGTCCTCGATTCGGGAATGACGGTTGCGGTAAAGCGGCTCAAAGACGTGAACTTGCAGGAGATTGAGTTCAAGGAGAAGATCGACGTCATCGGGGCCTTAGATCACCAAGACCTGGTGCCCCTCATGGCCTACTACTTCAGCAAGGATGAGAAGCTCCTTGTGTATGAATACATGCCAATGGGTAGCCTTTCTGCCCTCTTGCATGGTAAATTCATCCTTCCTTTTTTTCATCTTAGCAATTCTTTTTCCTCTGTTGCTATTGGACCATTCTTGAGCTTGAATTTAGGGTCACATGTAGAGCAATATCGCCATTGTGATTCAATTTTTTTGCCTTATTTTAAGCACAGAGACGATAAATTCTTCGTAGAGTTTCAAAGCCGCATTACATTGTGTTTTTTTTCTTCTGCCGTTTATCTTTACTATTTAACCCCTTTCTAGTGCTTCCTCTTTAAAATCCTCATATTTCATGGAACGAGTTCATTCTTTTGAACAAATGGATTATCTTTCACTTTATAAAAATCTCGCTGTTTCCTATGCTATCAATTTCGAAATTGCGTCCTTCCTGTTGTTCCTTTTAGGAGTTCATGCTCTTTTATTTGGAGTGTAAGGATTGTTGAGCCTGAATGCTGGAACATATCAAAGAGTAGTATTATCATCAGCGTGATTCGTATTTTTCTCTTATTTACGTTCGCAAATGATGAACTTTGCAAAGGAGTGGCATCAAGATCTGCATTGCCTAGGTTTCTTCTGCTGTTATTTAAGCTTTTTAATCTTTCTCAATACCTTCCTTTTTTTAGTCTCCTGGTTCGTGGGCTGGAGCAGATTCATTTTTTTAATTAAATGGATTATTTTTTCTTTTAAAAAGAATTTTCTCTTCTACCTTGTAGTTTATTAATATCTGGTGCTCTAATTATTGAGTCATTACCATTTTCCTATCCTTAGATGTAGGGTTTAGCGTATGGTTCAGTAAAGAAGAGAGTTAATGGTAATGGAATTCTAAAGGAAGTTTAAGAATATGCTCTTTTTTTTTGCATTTCTGCTGCATTTACAGTTTCATGCTGCTCCATTGAGCACTTTTGCATGATCATGCTGTTTGGAATTTGACTTTTTAGTAAGTGGCGTCTTGTTGACTATGGATCCCCTCCAACAGCAATAGATGGGGTGTATATAAGGGACATATTACTATGATGGAAGACACTGCATTTGCGTGTTTGGTAGTGTTCTGATCTAGTTGACCTTTTACTATCATATTGGAAATTTAAAGGGGGCCCTTGAAATTAAGGTGCTTAGTAATTAGGATACTTCCAAGTTGATAGCTATATGTTGTTGCATGAGTTGAGCACTTTCATATTAATATTGTCCTTGCTATTATTTACAATTTGTACCGAGATACAAAAAAGAACTAAAGGAGGTATTGAATAACATGTATGACTCTGCCTTGTTCTCCTTTGACTGTTCAATTAAACAGGCAACAGAGGATCCGGTAGAACACCACTCAACTGGGAAACAAGAGCTGGCATTGCCCTCTCAGCAGCACGAGGCATTGAATATATTCATTCGACATCCCCTTCGGCCTCGCACGGTAATATCAAGTCCTCTAATATCCTGCTCACCAAGTCATATGGAGCTCGCGTATCCGACCATGGCCTTGCCCTTCTTGTGGGTTCAACTTCTGCCACCACCCGGGTGGCTGGGTACCGAGCTCCTGAGGTCACTGATCCCCGCAAAGTCTCCCAGAAGGCTGACGTGTACAGCTTTGGTGTGCTCCTCCTTGAGCTGCTTACAGGCAAAGCTCCAGCACAGTCCCTCCTCAATGAGGAAGGCATTGACCTCCCAAGGTGGGTGCAATCTGTTGTGAGAGAGGAGTGGACTGCCGAGGTGTTTGATGTAGAGTTGCTAAGGTACCAGAATGTGGAGGAGGACATGGTTCAGCTCCTGCAGCTTGCAATTGACTGTGTAGCACAGTATCCAGACAAGCGTCCTTCAATGTCTGATGTGGTTAGCCGCATTGATGAGATCCAGAAATCAAGTCTAACATCGTCCTACCAGGACCAGCAGAGCACTCTACAGAGCATCGTAGATGGTGATGAGAAGCCTTCTAGTGCTGAATCTTGAATCGATTCTGAAAGGAACTATGCATTTGGATGGATCCAGCGTTGATTAAATCTCAACAAATGAGCCGGCTTGCTAGTTATTTTCCTTGATTCCTTGTGATTAAGCAATTTGTTACATGTTTGTTCTTTTGTTTTCCTTTTTCTGCATTTCTAAAGCACTTACTGTCGTTGTTACTTCCTCTTCTAATTTATAGGAGGGGACGATTCGTGCCTAGGATAGGTAACTCGTGTTGAAATCATTCATAGGTTTTCTTATGTCTCTTCTTCTGTTCTCTTCTGTGTATCTATGGATGATTTGTTACTTCTGTTGCTGGATTGTTCATGTAATTAGTCTTAATGACCTTGGAAGAAGGTTCTTGTTTTGATTTTATTCTTCAATTGGTTGAGCAATCTATTCAATCTATTTGTTGTTACGCTTCTTCTAATTACTGGATGGTGAGTTATACGTCTAGAATAGATAGCTTGTATGAAGCTATTCATTGGTTTGCTTATGGCATATCTTCTTTAGCCTTTTGTCTCTCTCGATATTGTGGAATAATTTGGTAATTGGTGCTGGCGGGACTGCTCATATAATTAGTCTAATTTCATTGCACTGAAGAAATTCCTTGTTGGGTTTGATTCTTCATTTGGTTAGCATTTGAGGGTGAGAGCCACTCTTCTGTGCAATCTGTGTTCCACTTCTAATTTCTTGGAGCGATTCTGTTCTTAGGGGTAGATAACTTGTGTTCCTGCCTTTTGTAGATTTGCATATACTTGCTCTTTCTTGTAGATGATTCGTAACTGCTGCAGATGGGATTGCACATATGTAATTTGTCTTGTATGTATTACATTATACATAGAGGAAGTTTCTTGTTGCTATTTAATACTTCAGTTGGCTGAGCAATTGAGAATTGGAGGGATCTTTGTTCAATATGGTTGTTGCTGTGATCCTCTTCTAATTTCTTGGAGTAATTCTGTACTTAAGATAGATAAATCGTGTTCTAACCATTCCTACATTTTTTCTCTTTTTACGTAGAGTTGGGATTTGCTTATATGCAATTTGTCCTATACATTTCACAGAAGTTTCTTCTTGTGATTTTATTCTTCAGTTGGTTGACACTGAGGTGAAATCTTCCGTTCATTCAGGTGGTTGTTCATCCACTTCTAAGTTCTTATTTCTTGGAAGGGATAACTACTGTGCCTAGGGATAGACAACATTTTGAAGTCATTTTCTGTTATCTTTCTTGTAGGATGATTTTGAAACATCTGTTGGTGGATCGTTCATATGCTATTGATCCTTTTACCTGGATGGAAGAATTTCTTCTTGTAATTTATTCTTCAGTTGTTGAGCAATTGAGATTAACTGGGGCTTTTCTATTCAATCTAGTTGATGTTGCTAGTCTACTTTCTTGGAGGTGAATTCGAGCTTATTGCTATGCAACTCTTGCTGATGCAATTGGTTGATTTTCTTATGATATTCTCCTCTCAGCTTCTCTCCAACTGCTGCTGTTGGATTACCTTTGTATCTATAGTATTCGTTGCAAGGAAGAAGTTTCTTGCTGAACTTTAGCTCCTCGCTTTTGTTGAGCATTGGGTGACCCAAGGCCGGACTTTTGATAGCGCGAGGTACTACTCCATGCAATTTCAATTTTCTTCTAGCATTCTTTAACTTGTAATAAAGCCGTTTATAAGATTGAAAATGATAGCTTATTCTCCTCTTTCTTTCTCATTGATTTTAACTGCTGCTGTTGGATTGCTGTTGTCTAATTAGTCTATTTCCATTGCGTGGAAGAATTTTTTTGCTCTGATATTAATTCTTCACAGAAAGGGACACTCGTAATCAATTGGTTGTCGTTCCCCCCACACTTGCTACGGGGAAAAGTTTTCTAATGAAATCTCCTCTCCTGTCCTTTTCTTCATGGCTTTCTTGTAGGTTTGCTCATGTAATTAGTTTCGTTGGATGGAAGAGTCTTCTTGTAGTGATTCCTCATGTTGTCAAACATTGGTTAACCAGAAACAGGACATTGAGAAGAGCGGATCTCCCTCTAGTATTCAATCTTCTTGTACCCGACATGCTTTGACAGTCTGAGGTGTATGAGTTGGAGACTTTTATTGCTTGGATTATGTGCTGATATTGGAAGGTTGGTGACCGGGTCCCATGCTTTCATGTAGCAGTTTATGTTTCTTTGTTGTAACATGAGCTCAATAATTTAGCTGTTGGGGACGATGAGCTGTGTGCCTATCTTTTTCATCAGTTATCTGGTCTTGGCTGCATTGAATTCCAGCCACTCTTCACGTGCATGCTTGTCCATGTTGATAGAACAGAAATCTTGTGGAGTAGATGCGGGTGGATAGCAAAGGTATCAATTTAGAGAGGGATAGGTCAACTGTGGTGGATAACAGGATGAATCACTGAACAGCATACTTCATTCACTGAAACAAATTGGTTAGGTTCATTTTGGAGCTGTTTTTGTTTCCAATGTTTGTCGATTTCAAATATCAGTTGCTTCTAACTTTCCAGTAGCCGAACTATTTTCTAATTCTTTGCATTGCTTACTTGTTACATTAACTCAAAATAATTGTGTTAAATGTGGTAATATAGGTTTCCTCAGTGCATAAACATTGGCTATTTGGTAATTGACTATCATATTTGTGTTAATTTGGTTCAGCTGAGTTAGCTGAAGCCAACTAGGCTTTCACCTAATTTGTCACATTATTTGCAGAGACATTTGTTGATTTAATTTTAAAATTTAAGATTTTAATTTGATCAGCAAACTAAAACAGATTTTAAAATATAACATATTTGAAAAATATTTTTGGACAAATTAAATTTAGATTGAAAACTTATTCGGTGGAAATTTTCAGTCAAAAGAAAAGAAAATTAGAAAAAGACTAATACGCAAAAGTTAGTTTTAAGGAAAAGACTTGAAAACACTGATAAATTTGTAAAATATGAGACAAACCTTTTTTAGGATATTATTTTAATGTTCTTTCTTATTTTTTTAAATTGTTCCATCTGGTAAAATTGCATTTGAATCATCCGATTAAAATATTTTGAGGATATTATTATAATGTTCTTCTTTATATATTTTTTTTCTTTCAATTAGTGGAGGCCAGGAAGGCTCATCATGCAATTGCATGATACGTTGGACCAGCGTGATGCATGGGCTTGTAATCTCTACGTTTTTAATAATTCAACTTCTTGGATGATTGGATTTTCTTGCAAGCTTGGGGCTGACACGTAGCTTCGCAATACGTGTCATGTCAGGCCGGTTCGGCCCAACCCAAGCCCAGGCCCACTACATGAAGCAGCCCACTTGCTGAGAAGGAAAACCCGGTCAACAATCAATGTTGACCCGGGAAAAGAGGTGCGGCGGCACCCTCTTCGCACGATGCGACGAGGCGAACGCACGCGGCGTCCCCGCGAGCTGCGGTCGACGCGAGCGAAGGAAGCGGACGAACGAGTCGTCCGGCGTGGCGACGTTCTCCAGCGGCTGACTGAGTCCGGCGGATGCGTGCGCGAACGAAGAGACGAGGAGGCTGGCGGAGTTCTCGGACGACGTCGGTGCCAGCCGAAGACGCGGACAACGCGTGAAATCGCAGGCGGCGATTTCACGATTTCGGCACTCAGCGAGCTCGTCGTCTTCAGCGGACGACGCGGGCTCAAAGGCAACGGTGGCTGCTCGAGCGGACGACGCGGACGCAGAGGCAGCGAGATCTTCACGGATGCACGCGGAAGACGCGAACGAGCGAAGCAGGGGAACTCCTTCCCTATAAAGCTCGACGAGATGAACGGAGCTCGGTGTGCGCGGAGGCGACACCACAAAGGGGAGCGCGCGACGCACAGCGGCTCTCCCGGCGGGTCGGGGAGGACGCCCCTCCAGGGCGAGAGCCCATTACCAGCGGTGAGATCGAGGGAGCCGGCGACGACGAACGTCGAGGCGAGAGAAAGATGAACGAGAGATTGTAGCCGACGATGGTCGGCGAGGGAGGGAGAGGGGCACCGGCGACGGTGGTCGTCGGCGCAGAGAGGAGCTTGTAATCCCTTGACAGTGAAATAAAAGGATTCTTCTCCGATTACCCAGTTCCCCTGTTCTCGGTTCACGGCGAAACTCCAGCAGGTTTTCCGGCGCCGGGGGATTTCCAGACGGCGACGGGAGATTGGGGCGACGCGCAGGTGGCGCGGCGTCCTTTCGGCGAGGTCGCGAGCGCGGCGGCGCTCGGCGGCAGAAAAGACGCAGTCGACGTCGACGGAAGACGACGCAGAGGCGTCGAACGGAGAAGACGAAGGAATCGAACGATCGGCGTTCGATTCGAGGCGTCGACGTCAGCATGACGTCATCGACCGAAATTGAAAACGCGGCAGACGCAATTTGGTGGCCGACGTCAGCATAAGGATTTCGCGCGCGGCGAAATCGATCGGAGGGCTGACGTCACGCCGACGTCAGCAAGGGTGATTTTGACTTCGGTCAAAATCTGAATTGAGGTATTTTGATTTGGGGTTTTCGATTCTTTTCCGGATTCCTTAATTAGGGTTAGGGTTCTCGAGAGAATTGTAATTTGGGAAGAAAAATTGAGCGGGAACTAGGGTTTCGAGTTTGGGGACGAGATTTGGGTCGGAAACCCTAGGGCGAGTTACGTTCCGGTGTTCCGCCGGATTGCCCTGAGACAGCGGATAAGTGCTGTTTTCAGGCCGATCCGACCGGGGCGTGACAACAGGTATCAGAGCTTAAAGTGATCCAGCAGCATGGTGGATCAAGGAGATCCGAGATGGAGCAGACGCAGGTGCTCAGCAGGAGCAATTCCAGCGCGCTACGACGTAGACTGGGGCACGAGGGGTTGGACAATACGTTATGGTGTGAACCTAGTCGTGCCAAGTCAGGCGGAGTGCTGAAGATTCAGTGCGCTAGTACGTGAACTCAGTTCTTGCAGGTTGAGCGGAGCATCTATGTGCATGATGCGTTACGGACGTGACCCTGATAAGTACTGAGTTGGGCGAAGCACTATGACACGTGATGAAGAGAGGCATGCGAGACCTCTTCCCGGAGCAGCGAGCTCCGATGACAACGTCAGGAGGACTTCTACGAACATCGAGGACGATGTTCAAATTAGGTGGGGGAGTATTGTCAGGCCTGGGTCAGGCCGGTTCGGCCCAACCCAAGCCCAGGCCCACTACATGAAGCAGCCCACTTGCTGAGAAGGAAAACCCGGTCAACAATCAATGTTGACCCGGGAAAAGAGGTGCGGCGGCACCCTCTTCGCACGATGCGACGAGGCGAACGCACGCGGCGTCCCCGCGAGCTGCGGTCGACGCGAGCGAAGGAAGCGGACGAACGAGTCGTCCGGCGTGGCGACGTTCTCCAGCGGCTGACTGAGTCCGGCGGATGCGTGCGCGAACGAAGAGACGAGGAGGCTGGCGGAGTTCTCGGACGACGTCGGTGCCAGCCGAAGACGCGGACAACGCGTGAAATCGCAGGCGGCGATTTCACGATTTCGGCACTCAGCGAGCTCGTCGTCTTCAGCGGACGACGCGGGCTCAAAGGCAACGGTGGCTGCTCGAGCGGACGACGCGGACGCAGAGGCAGCGAGATCTTCACGGATGCACGCGGAAGACGCGAACGAGCGAAGCAGGGGAACTCCTTCCCTATAAAGCTCGACGAGATGAACGGAGCTCGGTGTGCGCGGAGGCGACACCACAAAGGGGAGCGCGCGACGCACAGCGGCTCTCCCGGCGGGTCGGGGAGGACGCCCCTCCAGGGCGAGAGCCCATTACCAGCGGTGAGATCGAGGGAGCCGGCGACGACGAACGTCGAGGCGAGAGAAAGATGAACGAGAGATTGTAGCCGACGATGGTCGGCGAGGGAGGGAGAGGGGCACCGGCGACGGTGGTCGTCGGCGCAGAGAGGAGCTTGTAATCCCTTGACAGTGAAATAAAAGGATTCTTCTCCGATTACCTAGTTCCCCTGTTCTCGGTTCACGGCGACACTCCAGCAGGTTTTCCGGCGCCGGGGGATTTCCAGACGGCGACGGGAGATTGGGGCGACGCGCAGGTGGCGCGGCGTCCTTTCGGCGAGGTCGCGAGCGCGGCGGCGCTCGGCGGCAGAAAAGACGCAGTCGACGTCGACGGAAGACGACGCAGAGGCGTCGAACGGAGAAGACGAAGGAATCGAACGATCGGCGTTCGATTCGAGGCGTCGACGTCAGCATGACGTCATCGACCGAAATTGAAAACGCGGCGGACGCAATTTGGTGGCCGACGTCAGCATAAGGATTTCGCGCGCGGCGAAATCGATCGGAGGGCTGACGTCACGCCGACGTCAGCAAGGGTGATTTTGACTTCGGTCAAAATCTGAATTGAGGTATTTTGATTTGGGGTTTTCGATTCTTTTCCGGATTCCTTAATTAGGGTTAGGGTTCTCGAGAGAATTGTAATTTGGGAAGAAAAATTGAGCGGGAACTAGGGTTTCGAGTTTGGGAACGAGATTCGGTCCGGAAACCCTAGCGCGATCACGTTCCGGTGTTCCGCCGGACGGCTCTAGGAAGCGGATAAGCGCTCTTTTTAGACCGTTCCGACCGGGGCGTGACATGTCAGCTAGCAACTGAAAAAAAATAATTATTTTAATAGTTAATTGAATAATATTTTCTAGTTATTTAATAGAGTTTTGCAAAAAAAATAATAGTTCGATGTTATTATAAAAATAAGAAACGCGGTTTAGTGTAACAGGAGATTTCTGAAAAATCTTTTCGATTTAGACATTTTTTCTTTCAAATCTTTTCGATTTAGACGAAAAATCATTTTCTCTCTATCACGCTGCTCGTTCCCGAAACCCACCTCGCCTCTTCCCTCGTCGCCGAAGCTTTCCCATCTCGCCCTCTTCCCTCGTCGCCGACGCCATCCCATCTCGCCGAAGCCTCTGCCCTCGTCGCCGACGCCCTCTTCTCTCCACTCGTCGCCGAAGCCCTCCCACCTCGCCTCTCCACTCGTCGCCGAAGCCCTCCCACCTCGCCTCTTCCCTCGTCGCCGCCGCCCTCCCACCTCGCCTCTTCCCTCGTCGACGACGCCCTCCCACCTTGCCTCTGCCCTTGTCGCCGACGCCATCCCACCTCGCCGATTCGCCGGGTTTTTGCGTTGTCTTTCTAGCTAGACTGTCGATCTTGTCCTGGACTGTTGTCTTTCTAGCTAGCCCCTAATGTCGATCCGCCGGGTTTTTGCGTTGATCAGAGCAGTATCCGCCGTGCCCCGTATTCCTGGTCTTGTTAGACCAACCTCTTCGCTGAGTAAACTCTTTTCCTGCCTCCGACTTGCCTCGTCGATCTTTTCTGCGCGAAATGTTGCATTTAGTTTGCTTATCATGTTCTCAGCGGCTGAATTATGAAAATTAGATAATTGTCTAATTGCACTAGAATGTGACATGTCAAGCAGTCTCGGTTTTCCCTTTTACCCGAGCTGGATTTCTGTTTCCTAGAACGAGGATTAGGAATCATAGAAAGACAATGAAATTTGTGTTGAATGTTATTTGGCAGACTTTCATACCAGGATTAGTATTGGGTTTACGGCTTCTTCCAAGACTCGTCGGCTTCGTGTACATTCGAGATGATTAAGAGTCCTACTTTTAGCCAAATGATTAATACAAGCAGTAGAGTGACTAGAGTAAGTTCAAGTCCTTCAAAAAAAAAAGGTTCAAGTCCTTCAATTTGGATATAACTTACAATGTAGGAAATGGAGTGAAACAAATTGTTGTGATCTTTAGTTTAATTTGAGAAATGCATACGTTACTGTGGAAACAACGGTCTCTACTTGCCTGTGCACCTTTTTGGGTGCTGCTGCTAACCATAGGGCAAGGCGAGTGCATCAGCCAGTAGGCGACAGGGAATGAGGTTGTAGCACCTCTGTCGTAATCCAAAACTGGACGGAATGTATATAAGTTTTAAGATTGCTAAGCAACTTGGAAAGTATCCCTATTTCAATCATGATTAGTGGCTACCAACATCCCAGTCCAATTTGGACTTCTGCCTGCAGCTTCTAGCTCCATCTTGAAAAAGAAACACAATGTAGATGCATATATTTTTAGCTTAGACTATATCAGGACTAGAGGCTTATGTTGAAAATGACTATATCAGGGCCAGAGGCTTATGTTAAATTTTTGGCAAATTAACAATAAGCATGCATTATGTTATAATATTTTTTTTCCAAACCAAAAATGCATTAATAATGAAGCACTTGGACTATACATGTTGTACGGATGCATATTGTTGTTTCTTAAAACTCTCAACTTCTTATGCATTGATGATATTGTTGACTTTGAGTACAAATACTCGTCACTTTTTTTGTTCGTCTAATGTCATCATTCATTAGATTACTTTTCCCATTATGTTCTAGTAGACTGAGATTATAGAATGAAAGAATTGTCACCTTCTAAAAGTGACACATACTATAATATTTTATATACATGCAACCAAATCTTTTTAGATGATGTTGCTCTGTTAGCTTGCCATATCATTAACTGGTACCATCCTCTGTTCCTTATGTTGTTTTTTATTTTTTTATTTTTGCTTACTATGTGTGTTTTTTATTGCTTGAGTTTTGTCATGTTTTTGGTCCAAGACATCTTAGTTTTGACTCAATACAATTTATCTTCCTTGGTTACTCTTATACCCAAAAAGGTTTTCACTATTATGAACCTACCACTTTTTGTTATCATATCTTGTAACATGTTACTTTTGTGTACCAAGCTTCCATTAATTGTAACATTAGGAGCCATCTTACGATTTTATTCTTGTTGTTGTAGCCATCCTTTTCTGATCATGCTCTTGTTACTATGTCCTCGCCATCCTTTTCTCCTTTGTTTATATAAAAAATGACCCCATGACTGCCTCAACTTCATGACCCTCACTACTAACCTTCTCATGCAAATCTTCCTACAATTATCCTTTGGATACCTATTGCTCTCTGCAACGTGAAATGCACTACCACAAGTCATTCTATTTCTCATTGTCATTTGACTGTCTATCCCTAGGAAATAACACAACTGATGCATCAGATGGACATTAAAATGCCTTCTTTTATATCAATTTTGTTAAAGAAGTGTACATAGAGCTACCTCTAAGTATATTGCTTAGAGGAGAGAAAAATGTGCAAGCCCAAGAAGACAATCTAAAGTCTCAAACAAAGTCTAAAAGATGGTTCTCAAATTTTTTTTATCATTTGGTCTGGGAAAATATGGTTATTGCATCATACGTGTAATATTAATTCACCTTAAATTGCCATTTTCAGTTATTTGTCTTTGTAACTTTTTAACTCATTTTTTTGGTTGGACACTTTTACATATATACAAATATTGGTTGAGAGGGCAAACAACTTTATTTATTTCATTTTCTAATTTTAGAATAACTTCTACGTAGTGTTTTTAATACCGGTCTATATTAGACTGTACACATATTGGTCTAACCCTATATTGATACATGGAATAGGGTATCAATCTATGCAATGCCATGTGTTTGTATATATTGGATCATACTGGTATGAGCAAATAATGATGAATTAGTATTTTAAACCTATCTTGTAATTTTATGTATCCTTTCCCAAGCAATACATATTACTGTTTCATTTGCCTAGATGGAATTTACTTTTGATCGTATAGAAATGTGACACTGATAATCATCTCACATGCTTGTAGGCGTACCTTGGTATTGCAATTCCAGTTCTGGTTTCAACTGGAAGAAGCATCAATTGGATTTTATGTTAGGAGTTATCCTATCTGGACAAACTGGTACTTTGTAGTTTGAACATCTTTAGTTACTTGGTTGCTAATTTTCTGAATGTGTAATTAACTTCATTTTCATCAGTATCACGTTTTCTCAAGTTCCTACGCTGCAACTTTTTGTTTCACAGGCTTAATCCTTTGTACTCTTATGATTAGCTAATTTGGAATAACCAATAACATACATAATATTCTTGCGTCTAATAATGAAAAGCTAGTGATAGAAACTATCGTGCAAGAGCACGCCCAATTGATAGAACCCCTCAGCCGTCACCGGTGAGAATCGTGCAAGCACGCCCTAACAATAGAATAACTAAACACTCAATAAATCCCCAAATTAAACCCTAGACCCTTATTTATATTCCCCCTTCGCACCCCTTCTTTCACACCCCTTCCTACCTCGTACCATTTCCCTTCACACCCTTTTCCCCTCACACCCTTTTCCCTTACACCCTTTCCCCTCGCACCCTTTCCCCTCACTTCCTTCTCCTCTTTACCCTAATAGACAATGGGCCCGTAACAAATGGGCCCATAACAAATGCCCTCCTCTTAAACTAGTCTTGTCCTCAAGGCTGAAAAACTTCAATTTGCCCGGTTTCCAAATCGCTCGGTAAGTTGTTGAATCAGGAACACCGAGCATTTCGGCCTCAAGCATGTTGCCGGGATCCCAAATTGCTCGATAAGTTGTTGAAGCAGGAACACCGAACATTTCGGCCTCAAGCATGTTGCCGGGATCCCAAATCGCTCGATAAGTTGTTGAAGCAGGAACACCATAAATGGTCGCCTCAAGCTTGACAATCTCATACTTGTGCGCAGGAAACACGCCAGCAAAACCATCAGCCTTCTCAATTAATTCATCGATTGACAAAGCAACCATGGATTCATCCTTGTTTTGTCCCCATAGAGCTGATGAAGGATACATGTTGGTACCCATTCCCAAACGGCCGGTTTCCATCTGATGAGAACCCCTATTACCACTCCTTGTTCAATGTCTTCAATTTTAGATTCTTCTTCTCTTGGTTTCTCATCTTCTCTCATGGAAGCTTCAACAACAACACCAATCATTTCCTCTCCTTTATCAGTACTATAATCAATCTCCGCTGGGTAAACACTTGGTTTGGAACGGTGATCAAAAGAGGTATCAATAGATGCGCTAGAGCCTTGATCAACCTGAGACAGATCGTCTTCCTCAAATGAGCTTTGATCAGGAATTATACTAAATATGAGTATCATCTCTTCCTTCAACCTTTCCCAAGAGAGATTGGGAATCTGTCGGTTTAATCCTCGAATCCAATCATATGCTTCTCCCTCCATACGAACAAAAGCCATATGAAATTTAAAGTCATCCAACGTACCTTTAATGTCAAAAAAATATTCAGCTTGTGCAATCCAATCCTCTGGATCAGTGCCATTAAATCCTGATAATACCGTGAGAATACGAGTCAGCCATCTATCCTCCGTAGTTCTTTGGCTCAGTAATGTAGTCTTCAGGATCTCACTTCCATCAAAAGTGACAGCTCTACCTTTGTCCTCTTGTGTCGCTCTAATCATATCTTTCAGCATTATTTTCATCTCATCTAAAACAACAAGATGATTATCCATCTCCCCTCAAGGGTTTTTTTTTATTTTCCTAATATGCTACAGTACTCCTTCACCCGTTGTGCCCGCGCGGCTCCTGCCGCTGCTTCGCCGGCCAACTGCTCCGGCCGGCTAGGGTTCCGGCGAGAAAAGGAAGGACAGAGTCGTGGCCAGAGTTTGAGGGCCGATGATGGCCGGTTGGGAGAGGACGACGGCGAATAACGGAGATGGGGCAGAAGCAGGGCGTGAGGCGTCACCGGAGATCTTCCCGATTCCGGCGATCCTGGCGTCGGATGGGGAGATCCTTCCGGCTATGTCTTCAACCGGAAGTAGAGAAGGGGTGGCTGGAGTTTGGGGATGATCCGTTGGTCGGATCGTCGCCGGTGGCGAGGCGAACGGAAAGAGTCATGCTGGTTGGAAACTGGGGATTTGATCCGGAGTTCTATTCCGGTGATCGGAGCGGCGGATGGGTGGATGCCGGTGACTGAAGCTTCGTCTTGGGTAGGAGATGTGATGGACGAACTTTAGTAGAGATCCGATGGCTGGATCACCGGTGGCGAGGGCACAAACGTTCGGAAATCGCAAGGAACAACGCAGAGCCGCCGGAGGAGCGAATCTTCACCTTCTTCGTCAGCTTGATTCACGATAATAGATCCATTGACTAGATCTATCACCGACAATGGAAGCTCCTTCCGCCTTTATCTGTCGCGGGACCACCGGTTCCCCGGCGATCGATTCAGCAGTGAACTTGCGCCCGACGAACAACCAACATGAAGTTGACTCCTGTCGCCGCCCCAGTGGGATTCGGCAGCAAAACGCTCGACCACTGATAGGATTCAAGGATGAATCCTCCCTCAAGCCGTCACCGGCGAGTTATCCGGCAGGTCGGACCAATTGATAGAAACTATCGTGCAAGAGCATGCCCAATTGATATATCCCCTCAGCCGTCACCGGCGAGAATCGTGCGAGCATGCCCTAACAATAGAATAACTAAACACTCAATAAATCCCCAAACTAAACCCTAGACCCTTATTTATATTCCCCCCTTCGCACCCCTTCCTTCACACCCCTTCCTACCTCGCACCTTTTCCCTTCACACCCTTTTCCCTCACACCCTTTCCCCTCGCACCATTTCCCCTCACTTCCCCCTCCTCTTTACCCTAATAGACAATGGGCCCGTAACAAATGGGCCCATAACAGCTAGCATGCTTAAATCACTAACACACTAGGAATTTAAATTTCAACATTTCAGAAGGTCATTTTCTGGGTTTAATTCTTTGCAAGTAATTATCCTAATGCAACAGTTTAGTAGCATACTGGTTATGCACCATACATCAGCTAAAAGAATTAATTCATATCATAAAAATGTTTTCACAATTTCCTGTACTTGTTTGAATATGATCTCAAGGAAATGTGCCATAGATGCAAATTCTTTGTTTAAAAGAAGAAATGGGATTTTTCATATGACAGAAGAAGTGCTGCTTGGATGATTTTGTCGAATGCAGTGTGCCACACTCAATTCTAGGCTGAGGAATCTGGGACTCGTGTTTGAACTGACTTCCCCTAGCTTCCCGTAGGGGCTCATGTGGTCCTTCTGTGTATTATTTGGATGAAGAATGCTGGAAGAAAACCTTAATATCATACAATTGCCATTGTTTCCCTCTATTGTGTTCTATTAGTTATTGGAAGTGATTCCGTAATTGCTTTGCCAAGTTGACCGATCTGTGTAACAATATCTAGATGAAAAATTGTTCTTCTGCAAACGGGGTGGCTTACTATTATTTTGTTTAAATTTAGAAATATTTATAGCATGTACATTCATGAATAGTAAGTCTTTTCTAAATGTAGCATTTGGTTTGACAGTAATTTTTCTTGGGTCAAATGGGAACTCTGTTTTAGCTCAAGATGATTCTGTGGCTGAAGTGGTTAATGAAAATGATCAAGGACAAGCATATGTCACTGATTTGCAGAGAATTGAAGATGGTTCTGTAATATCAAATGTGCATACATCTAAGTGGCGAGTATATACAGATAATGGACGGGACTTGTTTCTGAAGGCATGTCAAGGATTATTCTTATATGTTGGTTCTAATTTTGCTTAACTGACTGTATCAATATTTGATACTTATGCCGTTTACTATTGAGAATGAACTTAGCATTAGTGAGATGGCATGTTAAGCGACTGTTGCAGCAAATATCAAGTCATATACTGATGTGAGGCATATTTAATGGCATTGATGTTCAGTATTTACAAAAATTTTATTCACATTGCTAATACGTGAGCTTTGTACAAGTAATATTTTATTCCCTGAATTCATGGATATAAACTAGGACTAGTTCCAAAAGCAAGTTGCAAGTTCATTTTCCCTGTCTTTTTGCATCTATCCTTTAGGCTTTAATTGAGCAGAGACGTTACTTGTTTCTCCTTCATTTATTCCTCAGTACTCTGCAGTTCTTTACGTCTCTCAAAATGTTTATGGGTTCATCATCAGCCAACCAGAGTAGATGTTTTCAAACTTTGGTATCATGCCCGTGTCATTAGAATCTGTATGTGTGGGTTCTAGATTTGTCTTACTGAAATTTTGCTAGATCATTGCTCAAAAAGAAATTGGTGAATTCTTAAGCCATTTATTGTCTCAACATCTTAGTACTATTTTTATAGGGTTGTTATTTATAGACATTTGAAGCATAACACGTTTAACTAGCTTTAATCAAATAAACATCTTCTATAGGCAAGCGTTAGTTATTGCATAACTGCCTCTGTGAGGCTATTTAATTTACCTGCTTTGCATGTTAAGTATCTTGTGCCTCTGGTTTGGTACAGTAGTAAACACATAAACTGTCACTGAAACCGATTAGATAGATTTTTTTTTTCTCGAGTTTATTATGGACTTTATGGTCTTCTGCTCACAGGGAAAACTAGATGACGCGGAGAAGTTCTTCCGAGCTGCTTTAGATGAGGCTAAAATGGGATTTGGACCAAAGGATCCACATGTTGCATCGTCATGTAACAATCTGGTACATCAGTACAAGTTTTCTTGGTTTAAACAAATCCTACATCATCAGGCTTCAAATCTCTAGATAATGTGACCATTTCTGTCCAATTTTCATCAGCTTAGTTGGTAATGTGAATAAAGGTTGCTACAAAAAAAATTCAGCAACCTTAGATAACATAAACCAAGCCTTATATACATATAGAACTTCTGGTTATTGGTTAATCATAACCTGATATGCTATATTTGTAACTGAATGTTGCAAATGAACATGTGGGTTAATATTGAATCTGCATTTGGAGGTTGCTTAGGTTATAAATTTATTCTATATCTATATTTGGCTTGATGGTATGCCACCATATTAGAAGGAAAAGAGCAAATTTCATTTTGTCAATGAGCAATATGTAACCGGAGTGTCTTTTGTTGATACTGATTTCAGATTGGCAAGTTTATAGTGGCATGTCTCACCGGTCCGGTCCCATTGTTTTCCAAAAATTGCTTGATATAAAGCAGTTGTTTTTTTTTGAATTAATTGTCTTGCTTCATTCATTATATGTTAATGATAAGGACATGATTATCTACAAGGTACAGTTTCCATCAACTTGTCTGGGTGATTTTGTAGCATAATCAACTTTTTTGTTACAGGCAGAACTTTATAGGGTCAAAAAGGAATATGAGAAAGCTGAGCCATTATATTTGGAAGCAATTAGTATCCTAGAGGACACCTATGGGGCTGATGATGTACGGTATGGTCATGTATTCCCTATTTTTTGCACTTTGTGAAAAGACATCTCGATTAATCAAAACAACTTTTTCAACTTCATTTTCTTCCAGGCTTGTTGACAGGAAGACCAGTGTAAATATTTCAATTTGTGTTCACGCTTGTGCTTCAACTATGATTGTTACACATTTTTGTTGCACAATTTTTGGCCGTTAAGTTTTAGGAGAGGAAATATTATTGATATAGTACAAGAATCACTAATTGATATTATTGATATATTTTTGTTGCACAATTTTCATTGTTTGCTTTTCATGTCTCTATAAAGTGACTTGTTTCCCAAACATATTCATATACCTTTGTTGGGCTCCCACTGACCATCTTTTTTTTGTTGTCCCCTAGCTGTAGTTGTCAATATCCTTACACATCCTAGCCTATCTGATTTAGAAACTCTTTCTCTTGATATTGTATTACGAATGATTTTGTAGTCTTATTATGAAATAGGTCTCTACATGGTGTACTAAGATTTAACAAAAATCACGGAAAATTAATTAAAAAGGGAGAACAGGAGAAGGTAAAGCAAGGTGCTTGATTGAAGATCACTCCTGAAGAATGTGCTAAATATTGCTTGGGAATAAAATATTTTTTATTTTAGTTAATTTTGAAGTATGTTCTGTGACATAGATGATTATTTTCATATTAAATTTTGATCTATTAATCTATTAGTAAACTCATATTGTATAAATGACATTAGATAATCTTTTTGAACAGATGCTTTAATTCATAGAGTTATGAAAATTAATAAAGTCTGTGCTAGCACTTCATTTTAGAGTAGATAAAATATTCTTTTTTCAGCGTGGGAGCTGCTCTTCACAACCTTGGGCAATTCTATTTTGCGTTACGAAAAGTAGAACAAGCTCGGCAGTGTTACGAGGTAAATGATCTTCTTTTTGTAACTTTTTTGTAGTGAAAAATACTCAATTGACAAGGTTTTTCCTTTTTGTCTTTTTTGTCATTTCATACTTCTCTTGGCAGCGATCTTTAAAGGTACACAATTAGAATTATAATTCTTCCCCTCGTTTATGTTTAGCAAGTCATTAAATTCTGATGTGGTTAATTGTGACTTTGTGGAGTATTTCTTGATAATAACTTATTTTTGAAAGCAGATCAAGGGACGTGTTCTTGGCTATGGACACACGGACTATGCTGATACAATGTATCATTTTGGGAGGGTAAGGCATACTAGTCTTATTTATGATTTATCTTTTTAGAACTTATATTTCACTCTTCCATCATTCCTGGACCATCTGTGTAGTGAATTATGCCAGGTTCCTGTGCTAAAATACTGGCCAAAATTATGCAACTTATGCATTTGGTGATTAAAGTATTTCAACAATATAATGCAATGTATCACAAGGAACAGAAGCAGAAATGCAGCTTGGAAAGGTCAAAGGGATATAATCCAGGAAATCAGCTCCTGACATTTAGGTTTTCCTACAACAACAGCATAGTTCTTGTCTTCCTGACCTGCTTTGTTTGTAATCTGTAGTTGTATTCATGGATTGAAGTTTCGGTCCGAAATCGGCCGGTTTGTCTAAGTCCGGTGGAGGACCGATTGTCGGAGCACGGATAGAGCACGGAGCATGAAGCTTCCGCCGTTCGATTCCGCCGCCTTCCACGCTGCCGCTTAGGGATGGCAATGGGTCGGGTACCCGCATTTTTTGCACTACTCATAACCGAACCCGAATAACTACCCGATTATCCCTACTCGATTATCTACCCGAGTTTTTTCTAACACTCCTACCCAAACCCGACCCCGAATATAATTTTACTACCCGTATACTACCCGAACCCTATAAATACGCGATATAACCTTGAATAATTTATATACCTATTTACATATACGGACGGGTTTAATGGGTACCCGCTAAACCCGATCCGATTATTTAGTACTAGTGTTATATTTTAAAAAAATTAATAAATCAATAATAATAATAAATATAAATAAATATTTATTAAGAAAAAAAACCCTAATCTTACATTTCTCTCTCTCTTCCAGCGCATGCTACGCGATTTCGCCCGACGCTGCTTGCCTCTCGCTGATTTCCATCTCCCTCTGTCGATCCTTATTTCGGCGATAATCAGCCTGCGTTGGCCTTCCTTCCCTCTTTCTGGCGGCGATTGGCGGCAGGCGGCGACATTCGGCGAGCTTAACGGTGAGCGTACAGGCGGCGGCGAATCTTAGTAGCGACGAACAGCGGCTGCGACAACCTCCTTCCTTCCTCTCTTCTTCCTCAGCATCCCAGGCTCTTTCTTTGGTCGGCGGCGGCGCTTTCCGATGAGCAGAAGGGGAAAGCGTCCCAGGCTCTTTCCTCCCACAGGTTGGGGGTCAGCTTGGCGAGGGGAAAGCGTTGGGTCGTGGCGGCGGAGAACGGGAGAAGCGAGAACAGAACGCACAGATTCTAACTTCAAAGAAACATTAGGGTTAAGAAGATAAAAATTAAATTATATATATATATATATATATATATATATATATATAATCGGGTTCGGGTAGCGGATATCCGGACTATACTACCCGAACCCGACTCGGGTAGTATTTTTACTACTTATATCTGAACCGAACCCGATTAATAGGTACCCGATTACCTATAATCGGGTTTGGATAGCGCGGGTACCTGCTAAAATAGTACCCGACTGCCATCCCTACAGTGCCGCTACCTGCTACTGCTGTCCCCGCTGCCGTCGGTACGCTAGTACCAGTACCGTACCGGTCCGGTGGCTTGCCGGACTGAGTTGCCGGACCGGCCTTTTAAACCTTGGTTGTATCCAGGGCATTTATTAGAGACTTCTATAAATAAAGAAGGGGCAGAATTTTAACCTCTTACCTTGCCAAAATTGCTTACTAAAGAGCATAGACATTAATGGGTGGCACTAGACAACAACATAATAAGATATCAGTTCTAAAAGTTAGACATGACAAAACATCACACGACAAATAAACTATATATCTTTTACTTGACTTCTACATGTGTGGAATCAAGATCTTGTGCATGCCGTCATTCTATACTAGGGCCTGGTTCACTAATATCAATACCTTTGAACTACAAGTATTGGCACATCAGTTTTTATTAGCCAGCGAATTACTAAAACTAACATTTTAGTCCTTGATTTGAATTATGAATGAATCAATGAATAATTTGTACAATTTAGTCTACCTCCATGAAGCTATACAACTAGTTATCTAGTGCAACTTGTGAGAAATCAACTGTCCTTCCCAACAAAAATTCTTAAAACATTTGGTGCATATAAGGGTGGATCTATATTGCCCTAGGCAATTACCGAGATTTATGAAAAATGTACAAAGCTAGTATATATATTTTAAAAATAGAGCTAAAAGATGTGTGGTTGCCCCCCAGAAAAAGAAAACATATATAAATGTAATTTTGCCCCCGCACACTTGAGGTCCTGGATCTGCTACTGAGTGCATAAGATGTGAAAGCTCCCATGATAGTTTATGCATGTATGCTACTTGCTCTTATTTCTGGAACCTGGGTTCCGTTCAATGGAAGGTGTTGTTTCTCAAACTTCTGTGACTTATTATGAATTTGGTAATGATAAGTGAGGGGTTTTATATATGGCAGCTTCACAACTGTGCATGGGTTTATCTTAGATCAGAACAACTAAGACATGACCAATCTGAGATATTTTTAGAACAAGCACTTTAAGTACTATCTTTCTGATTACATATGCAGTGATATGAGTACAAACTCCCTAAACTACATAAAATTGTCTCAGGTGCTGCATCTACAAGGAAAAGAGAAAGAAGCTGAAGACCTCATACGCCAATCTATTAGAATTCTAGAAGTGGGTTATTCACTTAGTTTTAATTAATTTAACTTCGGCAACTATAGTCATTACAGGTTTGATTGCAGAAAACATTCGCAGGAAGCTGGTTTGGGGGAATCAACAACTTGTATACGGAGGATGAGATATCTTGCTCAGGTGCATAATATCTGTAACTTTTTTTAGTTTTATAGGCTACATCTAACAACTTTGACTAAATATATAATTTCTTTTTTATTCATAAATTTAGTCTAATTTCGGTTAATTTGCTTCTTTTACAGATCTTAATAAATTCCAATAGACTCAACGAGGCTGAAAATTATCAAAGAAAAATCTTGCACGTATTTGAACTTTCAAAGGTCTGTAATGTTTTAACAGATACGTATATCTTAGTCCCTTATGTGCACATGTACCAGGTTTAACATTTGCTTGTAACTCACATTTGATTGTGTTATTTAATTGTGGGCAGATGTCAGATGATGGCATGCCGTTAGGCTTTGCGTGTCTACTTTATTTTTTATTTGTTCGCTTATGCTTCCTTATAGTTGTTTGCATCTTCTACAATGCAGCTATATGCAAGGCTGACAAACAATTTTCACCGCTATCATAATGACAGTCTTGACACTATTATGTGCTGCACGTATTTGAGCATTTGGTAGAAAATAAGCGTAAAAATGTTAAACTGATATGAGGAAATGTGTGTTCAGATTTACTTGGGAAAAGTATATGAGGGTATTCTCATTTTCTATCCGTCAGTTTCATCTCCGATAGATGATTAAATGGAGGGAAACAGTCCAATCAAAGCATGCCATGCTAGTTGGATGATGTGACTCCATTACATCCGTGATGCAAGGAGAGAGGAGACATAAGAAATCATTATTGTAAGCAAACAAAAGCTAGTTGCTTCAGTATACGAAGGGATATTACCTTGTGCAGCTCAATATGAGATAGATCTATTTAACCCTCATATACCTGGAGTTTGGACATCATGGTTGTTTTCATAGTTATAGTTCACAATTTCACATGGTTGGTTCCAAACCGATCCAGGCTGTTGTCATTTCAGTCCTAAACTGGTACTGTAATGGTGTCATGTTGTGTAGATACGTGAGACAAGTGTAGGTACTGTAATGGTTTATGCAGCTTTGAAACTGGCCCTACTCCTATGGTTCCAACCACAAGACTTGTTATATATGTAAGAACATTAAATTATTTAGATTATGGCTATCCAGGTTCAGATGGGACTTAAATTAACCTACACTGAATGAAAAGAATAAAGTAGGTTGAGTTATGATATTTTACCTTGTTAGCATGAACTTCTCTAATAATATTAACTTAGTAGGAATCATACTACGTATTCATTGTCTTTATCATTGAAGCTTTGCCTGGAGAACAATCAGCTTTAGTTGACATTGTAGTTTTATAAAGTCCACATATGAAACTTCTCCTAGACATGTGGTAATGTTAATTCCCACGTGTAATAAGTGATTATGGTCCACAACTTACATTGGATCACTAAGATAATGATGAGCCCTAGAACCAACAAAATCATCAACACTAGGTATATATTAATATATTTGAGTCATGAATTACCTCTTATCCATAGTTAAGACTTAAGATATGATTATGATGAAGTGTTATCAGACTCAACATTAGGTAAATTCAATCGCATCTCACCCTAGTCATCAGATGTTTTTGTCCTCTATTATTGTTGTTTTATATTTTCAATGATGCTTTTACAATCACATGATCTTCATTTAAGGTTGGATGGATTAATTGGAGTTCATAGGTGGGCAGCTTCAATCTCTTTTCACAAATTAAAACCACCATTGTTGAAAATTTTAAAAAAAAGTTATATCATTATAAATTATAAAATCCACAAGTTATGTGATAAATAAAAATGATTTCAAGTACTTATCGATATTTATTTTATATCTTTAATTCATTGTCATAACACATATATGCCTCTCTGTACACACACTCTCCAATTGCCATACTCATAGCTTCATGATTGAACTTCATGAGATGTATAAATTCACGAGTGCTTTTTGCAGGTCTTATTGTGTATAAAAGTTATTCTAAGTATTATTATCACATCGAATTTAGAGAATGTGATGTTAATTAAAAGTATTACATTAGTTTACTATCAAAATTAGATCACTAGATTAATTATAAGTAAAAAACTCACTAGACATGTGGATTTCTTGCCCCATTCATATATTTCATTTATGATGGATTATATCGTATCGCTTGTGCTTTGAAGGACTTGGGAAGGCAACAATGGTTTTCCTCTAGGCTTCCTGAACTGTGTTACAAGACTTCTATCATTGCTTTTTTTTCCCTATGTTAGATTTTACATAAGACGACATAGAAAGGTTCTGCAACAGCTATTGTATCATATATAACCTCTTAACATTTTCCTTTAAGAATAATCTTCTCTTTTGCCTTCTATCCATTGAGGAGGTGTATCATAAGTCATTATTCTTGGCTCATAAACATAGTCTTCAATTGATACTTTTGCTAAGGAAAACTTCTAATGTGATAAAGTGTGTCAAAAACCTAGTTTCCTATAACTTAAATTTTTTCACTTCATGATGGTCTACATCAGGGACTAATTTGGTAGTGGTTGTAGATGAATGGGTGCGATGCATATCTCTTAATTGTCTTGTTCATTGGGTCAAGGTCGTCATTATCATTCATCATCTAGTTGATAGTGTCACATATGAGGCCAAAATCGACATGGATAATCTACTTGGATGATCTTGCTGCTTCTCTTGATTTTGTTGCCTTTGTCAAAATTTAGACAATGTGATGGGGCCTATCTTTTCTTCATGAGATGACAACTGTAACCACTTTATGGTGGTAGGATAAAATATCCAATGGCTTGTGAAAGATCACTTTTTGGTTGGAGCAAAAGAAGTTGATGATGCTCTCATGAGTTGGCTCAACTCATGCATCATAAGTTAAAGTTTTGCCAAAATCAATACTTCGTTATTACTGTAATATTCAGTGATCTGATGAGTTAGAGGTTAGATCTTGGGTCCACTCCCTTGATTTTGAACATTATCGCATAGCATTAAGTGTTGCTGGTTTCATGTTGAAGAATATTTTCCAAAAATCTGCATGTGAAATAATGCGTTGAAATGATTTGGATTTCTTTTCTTAAAGAACTGGGCTTTTCAATTAGCTAATTTCTTTTGAGTTAATGAGATGAACTAGTTTGAATGCCAAGCATATTATTGGTGCTAGGTACGTTTTTATATGCTAAGTATTTCTGTAAGAATTTTGTGATTCCTGGTAATACCCACTATGAGTTTCTTTTCCATAATAAAATTGTAAAACCGTTCTGTATTCTTTTTACCTAAATATTATGTGCTCCAAGTAAGGTCAATGAACTGTTGTAGTCTTAAAGACATTTTTTTTCTTTCAATTCCTTAAATTTGCATTCTTGCGTTTGTACTAACTGGGTCACTTTGCAGGGTTGGGATTCTATCGACACTGTAATTGCAGCTGAAAACTTGGCATTGACACTTCAATCTCTTGGGAATTTAAATGAAGCGGAGGAGCTTTTGGAACGGTTATTGATTAGATATTTATTTAAATCTACACTTTTGTCATTTTTTTATTAACTAATATATACTTCTATTTGTGCAGATGTCTTGCTGGCAAAGAGAAGATACTTTCCAAAAATCATGTTCAGGTCTAATCTTATCCTTGTAATAAATTCTTTCCGGTGACATTACTATACCATTCTGTCACTTTTGTTGTTTTCCTGGTTTTCTGTATCTGACAAATAAAATGAACAATATGATTATTCAATTATCCATTGTTTCTAAGAATGTGCAGAGTTGCTACTATCTGCCTAGGTCCAGGCCCTGTGCGATAAGTTTTATCTTTTGGATCACACACAGTTTTTCCTAGGCAAGTGCATCTAGTTGGGTTGAAAAGTTGGGTATCCTTGCACTACTATATGACTAGCCACAAGCTGGCCTATGCCCTATAGTACTTTTTATGTTCCTCTTGCTCTCTTTTCTATTTTTATTTTTTGTTTCCTATCTCTTTTTCTAGGGATATCCAATTGATTCGAACTGGCCGAATTGGTTTGACCTAAATCAACAATTTAACTTTTAAGCAAACTAAACCACAAACGAACTAAAATTTCAGTTAGTTTGGTCCATTCAAACTAATATATATAATTTTTAAATCATTTAAATTATTTTTAAATAAAATAATATTGTAATATGAATATTTATATAAAGTTAATAAACAAATATTAAATTTTTAATATATTTGATTCAATCCGAAATTTTACTATTGTATTATGAACTTTTTTTTTAAAAAAATATAAACCAAACTGAAATTTCGGTTCAACCAAAACTAAATTAAACCAAACCGAAAATTTTGGTTTGTTCATGTTCAGTTTATTAGGTTGACTGAATTATTGGACAACCCTATCATTTTCTCTCTCTTGTGCCTTTTATTCTCTTCACACCGTTGTTTTACTTGCATGGCAACTAATACTAGGTAAGAAATTTAGCACCTCAGTGTATACTTCATTTTCCTTGAAAGTCAAAATATTTTGATATGCTTGAAGTATACTGGTGCTTGTGGTGTGCAACGTGTGCCTAAAAATACTCAGGTTGGGATCTGGTTACTTGGATTGGAGACCATTCTACTATATATTTAAAATGTGAACTTGCAAAATATTGGAATGTATTACTTTCATGGACTGGAAACTAATTTGATTCTTGTGATGGTTCTAGGCATGTATATCGACTGTATGTAATATTTGTTATCTATATTCTAGGTTGCTGTTAGTATGCTTCATTTGGCAAGATTGTCGATGCTGAAATCTAGAAACCTGCGTAAGGTGAACATGTCTGAAGCAAGAGATGAAATAGACAAGGCTAAGCTACTTCTAAATAGCTCTATCAGGTTCATAGTTTGTTGTCAAGTTATGATACATTCTTCCCACACTGTTCATCCTCCCTTTCACCAGTATCAGCTGAAATGGAATTGTTCCATGCTATTCTATCTGATTTTACTATCATATATATTAGTGGATAACTTAACTGATTAATTCTCCCAGGCTAACTTAATGGAATATTGTATGCTACACTTTTTTTAAGGGAATTCTATCAAATAAATTCTTTGAAGCATGGATACATATTATTGTTCTGATGCATTTGCTTTTGCCTATACTTGTATAACAATGGTGTGACCATTCGTTGGTTAACGGAAGGAAAAAAGTTGTCAAACAGCTCTGCTATTTGCAACAAAGATTGTCTTTCCACTTATAATATGCGATTATTGTCCAACATGGTAATTCTTGTCTATAGTATTAGACTTTCATCCTTATGCTATTTTCTGTTTAGAACAATGGGGAAATCCTTCAAAAATAGAATTACCTAGGCCCAAATGATTGCAGTTCATATCTGTGAACATTGAACCAAAAGTTTCTTAAAGGCGAAATAATGGCAGAGCAACTCCTCATTGGTTTATTGTACTACTAGTCTACTACTAATGTTGATATATACTACGTACAAGGTCATTCTGGCACTTGTCGTCTGTCAGTGTGTCCCAGATAAACAAGTAGTGAATGCAAAGAAGAGGAAAAATAAATTGAACTTTAACATAGTAATTTTAGAATTTAGTTAGACAAGAAATAAACAAGGAAGAACCATTGGTTGTGTAAAAAGGCCATAAAACTCGCCTTTTTTTTGGTTGAAATATGCCAATTTCCATTTTGCAACAGTGTTTGCTCATACCTTTTTTGCACTAGAGACCTAGGATAATGATCCTTCATTACAAAAGTCAACGCCTTTTCAAACCAGCTGCATCACCTAGTATGAATAAGTTTTTTAAACCATGGGTAGTTCCAAGATCCTTTTTGAACTCTTCCTAATTGCTCTCAACAAGCTCTTTGGTGTTTAAAAAAGATCACTTGCATTTATACCTCTTCAATTCTAATTTCATATGTATCTAAACAAGATTAGCATATGTACATATTATCAATGCCAAACACATGTTATATACTTTACCATAAATAGGCAATCTTAGCAAACGATATCAGTGCTGATGTCTAAGAAATGTTTTATTTCACTCTACTACTGTCAAACCTTTATCCACTTGATTAGCAACAAGCTGACTTAACTGGACAAATAATTCAGCTCCAAGTTGATCTAAACTGGACAAAACTTTTTCAGTCCATTTGTTCTCCAGATTTAGGCAATCATCTCCCCCAACATTTTTCTTGCCATCTACAACTGGATAGAAGATTCATCCCTCTGTTGTCCATTTTTCTGGGTCAGCATTTTCAGCCTTCTTGCTGTCCCAAACTGGGCTGCAGCCTTCTTTAAGCATGCACTGATGCTTAAATCATGGTTGCATTGATTAAGTTGGAACAAGAAATTTGATTTTAGTTAATATACTCCGATCCTTTTAGATTGTAGCAAAATGCTTCTCATATATTTTTGGTCTTATAGTTTCTTTTAAATATTACATAATTTTATTCTTGAAATTTGTTAACCATTGTTAAGTACACTGAATGACTAATTATTTTGGTTATTTTTTCTTGAAGGATTGCAAAGGATAACTTGGGCCTTTTAGGTACTAATCAGAAAAGTTCAAGAAGTAAACGTCCAGAAAATGTGAAAGAACATCATGTTGCATTGATTATATTGGTCAGTTTTGTTAGATTGCATAATAATGAACTTATATTTGATGTCTCATAATTAATGATTAGTGATTTGTGAACTCAGTTGTCCTGGATGATGTAGTTCCTTTATATTGAATATTCAAAGTTTGTCTTTCAACTTCTGTTACTGTTTCTTTGAGTGGCTATGGAATTGCTACCATTTTCATTCCTTTATATGAAAAATTGAAATTGTCTTCCAACTTCATGATTTAGTTCTATTGCTATTATTTTAGTGGCTTTTGGAAGTATTCCATTTTGATTATGATCTGCATTAATCTTGGGCCAAACATATTGTACCAATATGAGCTGTGTAGTGTGTACCAATCGAATTGGCTTACCTGCATTTCATTGGTTTAACCTGCCCGTCTTAGTTCATCTGGAATATTCTAATTTTTGATAGTTTTAAGCAAAATTTTCAATCTATATGTATACAATTAGTATTGTTGGCACATACCAACACATGGTATCTATCTATCTATCTATCTATATTATATCTTATATATATATATTGAACCTGTGTTGTGGATTAACATAAGGTCGACCACTATGTACTGCATGTATCGAGCAGGAATGATATTTGAATCATTGGTTTTAAGTCTAATTTGAGTGTATTAAGGGAAAAATATTGCTTTGCTTTAAAATTATGTTGGTAATTTATATATTACATATTTTCTTATAAATATGAGCATCACTATACCAAAATGGCATCTTCAACTTGTGTATTCGCTAAAAAAGTAGAAATAGATCTAGTTGGATATTGACCTTGTCCGTGGGCATTTCTAATTTATTTTCAATCAGACCAAAAGATTAAAAGTATCAGTCCGATAAGTTGTAACGGTGCCCCAAGGTTTAAAGTTTCGGTCTAATCAATTGTACCGGTGACTGCCTGGTATATATTGGTCATATTGGGTGAAATCCTGGAGGAACCGGGCAAAGTGGCGGAAGAAAGAAGAAAAAAAAGAAGAAAAGGAAAAAAGAAAAAGAGCAAGAAGAGGAAGAGGAAGAGGAAGTAGAAGAGGAAGACGACCTCGTGAAAGGAAGAAGAAAAGAGGAAGAAGACCCGTGTCGAAGAAGACCCGTGTCCACCGTCGTCCGCTCGGGTCTGACGTTGCCCTCGCTTTGCCCACTTCTGCTGCTCCTCTTTTTTCATTTTTTTCCCTCTTCCTCTCCTTCTTCTCCTTTCTCCCCCTCCTTATGCTCCTTCTTCTCCTTCTCTGGCCTGCGGTTCCGCTCTTTCGTTAGACCGGTCCGAACCAAAAAAACCGGCTGGTTTGGACTGGTTTTGACCAACCTTACAATGGTCGTGATTGGACTGCAATTGAACCAAATAGTACCCTTTGAATTCTTATACTTGCTTGGCTTTTCATTGTTCAGGTTAGGTTCGTGATTAGATTCGCAACTGCTATCTAGAGTAGTAACATTTCTTTGCGAATGACAACCATGAATTTTCTGTTAAATCCAGTAACGGTAGCACTTGAACTGGAAAGAAGAGTATCCAGTCTAATTCAAATTTGATATTAGGGATGGATCCACCTACGTTGATTAAGAAGAATTGCCAACAATATGGGCCCAAACTCTACATTTCCTGCCAACAATTAACATGTAATGTTCCTGATTATTTCCTGAATTATTCACTTTGTAAATATATTTCTTAATTTAATCTAAAAACGAGAAGGCACACTTGTTTCTTTTATATAACTGCATGTTGCTTAGACGATAAATTAACCTTCGAGGTTCACATGGAAATTTATGTCTTTGAAAGTTCAGAAGCTAGTCTATATCATTTGTCAATTATCAGAAAATTTCAAGGTAAACCAGATTATTGTTTTGTAATTGTAAAATTTTCCTAGACAACTTCTTAAGCCTTCTACTACAATTATATTTTAATGTTCTTTTATAATTATTGTTTAACCAATATGCACTTTTTGCAGATACAATCGCTGGATTCTCTAGGGCTTTTGGAAGTCAAGAAACAAGAACTAGTAGGATCAGTGTTTTTTCTTAGCAAATGCCTCTCTGCTTTTTCTATGTTGTTCGTTAAATATTTTTTAGTGGTCTATTGGTTAACTTTTGAAATGAATGCGTAGTATTTGCTATTACTTTCTAAGTTTGCTTGGAGTTCCTCCGTATATAACTGGTCACTACATTGCAGCATTACCAACTGTAGACCATTGAAAATATTGTGTCCATGAGTCCAGCTTGGAAGCTTGTTAGCTCACATGCGTTACATGATGTTTTTTTTCTTGTTATTTACCGTCTAGTCACAAGAATATCTAGAAAACCAACTTTTACCACTGGTATGTAATGGTATAGGAACACACTTGTATTTATATAACTAAATACTACAGGAATTCATTTTCATTTTGCAACTTTATATCTAAGCTTTTCCGGCTGTCTTTTATGCCAATTTTAGTCGTAAATAGTTTATTTTAACAAACTTGTAATAATCTAAAATGGCAAAAGAGAAAATACTATAAAATCCAAGTACGGCCGCAAGTACACAATTGGAACTTTAAAAATTTATGAGGTATATATTCTTTTTCTTGTGTTTTTAATGCATAAGATGTTGATTGATATTTTTCTGGCTAGCATTTTTGAATTCTGATACTCATTTTAACATAGTTCTCTCTCTCTCTCTCCCCCCTTCAACACCAGTTCATTTACTGACTTTGACACGTATTTCTTGCCTTCAAACTCAGGGGACATTTGAATATCCATTTGAAGTCGAACATGCTCTTCGTGAGTGTATTTCAATATTTAATGAGGTACCTCTATAATATAACTTTGATCGTATCATTCTTAAATCTGAGCTTTTGTTCAATTTCTTGAATTTCGTAATGCTATTTTAATTAAAACTCGAATCAAAGATAGTTCTCTATTTTATTTGTTTGCCTTGTGGGTTTATCATAATTAATATTAGTTCATTAATTTGTATTGAAATTTTTTGTTTCTATGGAACTCAATAGGAAGCACATTAAGCATGCAGTCCCATCTGCTTTTTGAGATATAAAATTTCCACTTGGCTCATTAGCGGGACAATTATGTTACTGTGTTTGTCCTGCTAAAGGCTTCAGAAGACTCACAAAGCAACCATCTATGTCATAATCTTGAGCTTTGTGTGAACAAGCATAGGAAAGAAACGCTGCTGTTCTTATCCAATATGATTAAATTGACCACTTAAGAGAATTTTAAGTTCATAATTGGAACCGATGTGGTATTAATGGTTAATTAGTTCATTTTAGTTGTAGTGATTTTATCATGTTACTGAGTTAGTGTCGTTTATCTGTGTAGTGCCTATATGAGGCCTAACTATATTAATCTATTGTGTTTGTAAACTTTTTTTTTTTCTCCTTCTCCCTCGCATTTTCTCTCTTGATCGCGGACCCTATTATTTCTCACTTTTCTCTTTCTCTATCCCCTCTTTTGTTTCTTTTCTCCCTCTCTTTTCCGACGTCAGTTGGTATTAAAGCCTACTTAATATTCTTTTCTCAGTTCTTATCAACTCTACCCACAGGCAAAGGCACATAACAATGTTCATCACTGTACCCAATCAAATTGACATTCTACTCAACCCTTGTCACTAGCAATCGTTACCATGGATCAAGGAATGGGTCCGGTACCGGCCGGTTCCTCCGGTTCGTACCGGTCCGGCGAGGGACCGGCACCGGAATCACCCCTCGGAGCACGGTAGTGAGCGGAAGCCAGGCGGACGGTGGCAGGCAGCGTGAACGACGCTTCCGGCGGCAGTGGAAGTGCCGTTCGAAGCTTCCAGGCGGTGGAAGCTTCGAACGACGCTTCCGGTGGTAGCGGAAGCATCATTTGAAGCTTCTGCTGCCGCCGGAAGCGTCGTTCGAAGCTTCCAACGGCGGCGGAAGCTTCAAATGGCGCTTCGGCTGCCACCGTTGCTTGCTCCACGATCGTCCGTCGCCGCCATTGCAGCCTCTGGTACCGTCCGGTATGCCGGTACATTGGTACCGTCCAGTACGCCAGTACACTGGTACCGTACCGGTCCGGTGGCTCGCCGGACCGAGTTTTTAAACCTTGATCGTTACTAATAGATCTCATTGCCAAAAGCTATGTAGCATGGATATTGAGTTTTCAAATTTTGATACTAAAAGTGTGAGGGGTGTCTACGATAATATGCATGCTACTATGAAATTATGATAATCTACTTGAGTAATACAATACTAAACTAAGTGAATAATAGAATCTAGAAAATAGACGTTGGGCTAGATAAGAAAACTTGCATAGATTGGTGGAGTATGTGTTTGAAGGCTATCTTGGAAGAACTATCGAGCATGCAATTTGAGCTTTAAATCTGGAGAACAGACAGTTACTATGGGTGCGAAGTGAGGGGTTGGGACAAAACATATGAAATGCTCATGTTTACAAGTGATGAATATGTAAATTGACACGGAGAGAAGTGCCCCCCTTTTATATGTGGACCATTTATTGCTCATTCATATGCATAAATTCAGGAATTAAAATTAAATGACTTGATCTAATTGAACCAATTTAAACAAAAAATTTACAGAGTTGGTTTGTTTTAATCTGAATTGATCAGACCTCATTGTCTTCTTTAGTTGACATAGGTTGAACAAGGGAAGCAAAGATGGTGATCCGGTGGTAGTGCAATGGAGCAAAGGTGACTGGAGGTAAGTCTTGTTGAGGAGAGCTGGTGGATAGAGTGAATCGATCGCAGGTGGAGCGGATTGACAAATGTCAAAGTTTGTGGTCAATTGTTAATGACCAAATCCAATGATCAAGCGCAGCAACACCCTGGTCCTTAGATATGGGCAATCTCCATTAAGTGACGGATTTCTATCATTATGGAGCCATGGGCTTTTGGCAAATTGATCATTGATGGATTTCTATCATCCTATAGCCAGAAGCTGTTGTTATTGAATCATCATGTGTTGAATGCCATTTATTGAGCCCCGTTGCCAGCAGATAGAACCATTGAGACTGTCACAAGATTCCTAGACCACGTTAACCAATGTTCTAGCTCATGGGGGCTAATATGGAAAAAAAATATTACATATGTTATCATGTGATGAAAAATGGAGTGGGACCTGGTCTATTATGTGGGTCCCACATGTACTAAAAGGATAATTAAGGAAAAGGAGAAAATGGTAAAAATAAAAAATAAAAAAGGAAAAATGATGTGCAATTTTTTATTTGCTTTCACCTTTCGTTATTTTAGTCATAGCTCTGATTGAAATTTTATCATAGTTGAATTCTTTTTTAGTGATAGAATATTAAGTTAATGTGTTCGTTGTTGTTTATATGTTTAATGCTTATAAGGTTTGAATTGTTTAAGTGATCTTTTGATGAATCATTATTCCAGTTTCTTCAAATTACTTTTCATTTGCTTCATTCTCCAATGAAAAGAACAGATGTCTATGCCATTTATTTCAACACTTTGTTGATCTGAAAGTCCTCCTTGGTTGGTTGACTTTCCTACGCAGTATTGATTTACTCTAATTACTAGTTTACTTTAAATACATTGATTTTTAATATGCGATTTCATCAACGGTATTCATGCAATTTCGTCAATTTCCATTCATGCAAAAGCCAGTTTCTCTTTGCTTCCTTTTCCTTCTTATTTGTAGTTTTCTTTTTTATGTGGTTTGTTGAGTTTGTTATTTGCGTTGATCCGGTGAGAGAAAAAACTCACAAAATTTGCTCAAGGACATTTTTAAGTTATCTATGAACTGTACGAAGGAGTATGCATAATAGTGTCAAAAATTAGTGTAATGAAAATTGAGTGATATTCTGGTGATGGTTGAAGAGTTGTAGCCTGAAACAATGTTGAATTCGTAGTGAATGGCGTTTTATAGAATAACTTTTCTGATCAAAGACTTTTGAGTTGGAGCAAGTGGCAGATTATGATGCTTCTTTGTTCCTTCTCCCTATGTTGCAACGGAAGGAAGGCTTTGTTCAGTCATATGATTTTTTTTCTTCGCAACTGGTGAATCAGCAGATTTTTTTTGTTACTCCTTTACATTTTCGAATTTCTTATTCCACATAAATATTACCTTCTTTTCGTGACTGAGGTTTCTTTTATGTAGCCTTCTACACGAAGTATGGTGTTCGATTCTTCTAATATCAAGGGGGAGTATCTTTCATGCTTGAAGCATCTCGTGGGACTGGCATCCACATCTATGGAGGAATCACAGAAGTCAAGAGAACTTAAAGAGATTGTAGACGAAGCCAAAAATATAGAAGCTAAGCTCTCAACGAGGCGGCATTAGAACTGAATGCATGCATCTATGTTGTATATAGAGCTCCCTTCGTAGCCTCCTATCTTTTCCCCCACTCATACATGTACAATGTCACATTTTAAATATGCTAGCCTTTTCTTATCCATGTCATGTTGAAATAAAGTTTTTGAAAGTTTTAATTTCTTTTTTAAGCTAGAGAGAGAATGCCCACTATCTATACATAGACATGGTGCAAAAGAAAAAGAAAAAACTGTGAGCTGTACATGGAGTCATGGATTGATATTTGAGAGATATTGTAATAATATCGTTCATATCGTAGCCAAATATGATACAGTGGGTGTTGCAATAGATATGGCAAATAATAGAGGATATGGGATGCATGTCACGAACGATCGATAGGCTTGTGAGTTTGGAAAACAAGTATGTTTAACGTGGTTAAGTGGTTAGACATTTTGGGTTAATATACTTTTTACCTATGATAATTGGTATCAAATTGGTCCCCGATTAGTAACAAAAAAATCCACTTGTAAAAAGTCAGTGATTAGTTGTGTGCCATATTTGACTGAGGGAAAAAAAAAAAAACCTAAATGAGGATTGAAAACTACTAGTCTTGAAAATATATTTGAGGACCTGAAATTACTAATCTTCTGTAATAATCATACAATCAATAGTGCCCTTGTTCAAGAGATAAACAAAGGCATTTATCAAATTTTCTGTTGAAAACCATGAGAAAGCATGGTGGTGTATAACTTTTCAAACCAAGGGCATATTTTGAACCATAAAGAGTTTTGTGTTGAGTAACATACTTGATGGAAAATGTGTTGACTGTTAAGTGATCACATATACGTTCCTTTTAAAAGATTGCAATTTAACCAACCCCATGTTAACTCAAGCTTCATGGCACTTAATGAATTCTATTAGACTATGCTTTTGTTGGTAATTGTTTTTACAGATAACTCAATTCTTCTATGAAATGATTCATAATAAACATTTTTGAAGCGATAACCTGGAAAATTTCTCCAACATGCAATCTCCGTAAGGTGCCCCAATGAATAATGGGTATAGGTAAGGAGTTAACTTTTGTGGTGGAAATCTAGTTTAAGATAGATCTTCAATCAAGTCTTCTCAGCCTACTTGTAGGAGGGAACATAAAAAAAATGGATAGGGGATGCAAAATAAGAGATTGTGGAGGGCTTTTCTGCATACGTGCATCCCCCTGAAGATATGAGTGATGGCGCCTTTGTGAGAGTAGCCGGCCGGTCACTATAAGGATCAGCAGTGGCGGCTCCGCGTAGGAGTTTGCTTCAGTTCAACAAGAACAAGGGAGGCAATGCGCACCTCATTTGGCTGCAGCTTGGATGAGAGGAACCCCCGGCCGCCTTCGCTGCGATTGGAGAGGAAAAGGGCGGCGAAGTTTGGTTGGCCGGATCCTGGTGTCATCGCCCGCGGCCTCGTGGTCGTGGAACTTGAAGCGTGTGTTCTTGACTTGCAGGCGGCGATCAGGTTGACGTGATTTTGCCCCGGCGATCTTGACGATCTTGTGGAGTCAAGACCAAAGAAAAAACTCCAGGCGCTGCCTAGGTTTGGCTACATTGTGAGGAAGGTAATAACTTACAATAGTGGATCGAATTGATAGTAAGTATTAAATGGAACTGTTACAAAATCGGATCTACGCAGCTCTTTTGAAGCAATTCATTAGCCTTGTAGTTGTAACCAGGGGAACACCATGAGAAGGCACACGGAATATGAGCGGAAGCAGCTTGAAGGTTGGTACCGAGTACCAGTGAGCTTTCAATTCACACGATGCTACTATTTGAACCTACCGTCGGATCCACACCGTCCGTCATGATCGAAACGCCGTTGATCAGTGGAGCCCACTGCGACAGACGGCTAGGATCTATGAATCCAAATCGTTCGGACACGCATATTTAAATGGCGTCGCTTTGGAGATCACCTTGGGAACCGCTTTTTTATTTTCCCTTGCCTGGATCTCACCGCTCCTCGGACTCGTGATCCTTCTCCTCCATCGAAATGGCGACCATGGAGAGCTTGATCGGCCTCGTGAACCGGATCCAGAGGGCGTGCACCGTCTTGGGCGACCATGGCGGAGAGGGGGGATCCCTCTGGGAAGCCCTCCCTTCTGTCGCCGTTGTCGGTGGCCAGGTAACGATGCATCTCTCTTCTACTCCCCTCCCCAAAATCCGGTCAAAAATACCCCCTTTCACATCATTCGCCGTTCTAGTATCGTTCAATCGGTTTAATATGAGATATGTATCAACCTTTGTTGTTCTTTGTCGGGATCTCAGAGCTCGGGGAAGTCGTCCGTGCTGGAGAGCATTGTGGGGAGGGACTTCTTGCCTCGTGGATCTGGTATCGTCCAATTGAAGATGTTTTGGATCTATCTACGGGGTTTCGATTCTCTTTCTCACTGTCTGTGATCTGTGTGTGTAGGTATTGTGACCAGGAGGCCGTTGGTGTTGCAACTTCACAAGACGGAAGGCGGGTCGGAATACGCGGAGTTCCTTCATGCCCCGAGGAGGAAATTCACCGACTTTGGTATGATATAATCGATCAAAGCTTTGATACTTTGTTCTGTTCTTTGGGAGGGTAGATCAAGCTTCATGTCGTATGATTGCAAGCTTCAGGTGAAGCGCTTTATGTATTTTTGGTAGTAAATTGTATTCTTGTGGTCCTTTACTTGTAGCCTGTCTTTGTAGGAAATTCCTATTTTTTTTATAATTTATATACCTTTTTCGCTGCAGTTCCTCTTATTCTTCTTGCTAGATAGTTTTTTCATACTTTTTGTTCGTTGTAGTTTCAAATTTCATAAACTTCAGTAATATATAAATACTGATTTCTTTGGCAATTCTGCTATTATTATGCTTCAGATATGAAAAACATTCGTATAAGTTGTACATAGAATAGCATCCCGTAACTAACTGACTATTTGCCTACAAACTAACCAAAAAGGACCTAAAGTGTTAATAGAAAACACGGATACATTCTAATTATTCTAATCCAAAGATACATAATATAAGGACATGTCGATGAGAACCTAAAATCTAACCTTAACCCTAAGCATCTACTATCCTTAATATCCGGGATTGCATAAAGTTTTTACAATTATAGATAAGGCTGTCCAGAAAGTAATGCAATTGATGTAATTAAGGTCTACTGTCAAACAGAATTGACTTACTTGTAGCCTTATTTCTAAAATTAGAAATGAAGGTTTCATCTGATTCATGTATAAAACCCTTTTATCTTTTTTACTTGCATATAATAGCTATTTTAAATCGAATGAAAGGATGTACACAATTTTTTGGTTAATATTCTACTTTGCCCTATTCATGTAATAAGAAGTCTTAATGAACTATTTTTTGCACCACAGCTGCTGTTAGGAAGGAGATTGCGGATGAAACTGATCGCATTACAGGAAAAACAAAACAAATATCCAATGTTCCAATCCATCTGAGCATCTATTCTCCAAATGGTCAGTATGCTTATGACATGCCTGTTCTTTTGCAACAGAAGTTTTCATGTAAAATGATTCCTTAAAAGCAACAAGGTTAAGGATGATTTTCATCATGTTATCTTTTACATATTTATGTTTCTCATCTTTTGTTACCATGATTTGAAAGTGGATAAAACATGGATGTTGTCTTTATCATTATTGTGTCAGCTTATATGTCAAATGCTCATAGCAGAGGAATGGACTTAAAGAAATAACAATTTTATTCTTTAAGGCTTTCACAGATGATTAAATATACTAGAGATTTTGATTCTTGGAGTCTTTGTTTTTTATACGTTATTTAACAGAGCAGCAACAATCTTAAGTGCTGGAGCACAAGTTACTTTCTAACAGAAGAAAGTTGAATTACAATTTGGTGAAGGGGGTTAATTGGGGAAAGATGGGAGGCACAATAAAATTGCAGCAGCAACATTTTTGTTTATATATATGTATCAATGCATGTGCATGCGCACACACCCACATTTTTGTTTATATATGTTTTGCGTATTTATTTGAGGTCATAGGACTTAACAAGCATTTAAATATTGGGAAGTGTTTCCTATTCTAAAGCTTATTATTGCAGGACATATATAGAATAATCAAGAAATTTTGCTTATTAGGTGTTTACAGTAATCTCATTGTTTTCCTCAAATGTTCTAGTTTTCTGTGAGAATTGAATCTTTTGTAGTCTACTTTGTGAATTATGTTTCATCATATATATTTGCAGTTGTCAATTTAACACTCATCGATCTTCCTGGCTTGACAAAGGTTGCAGTAGGTAAGTATCTGATGCCAATAAAATTTCAACTATTCTTTTGTAATGTAAATAGTTATTTTACCATGAGTATCTTACTGAATATTCATTCTTTTGCAGAAGGACAGCCTGAATCTATAGTAAGAGATATTGAAGATATGGTGCGATCTTATGTTGAAAAGGTAAACAAAATATCTTATATTTTTTTAAAAAAAAACTAAATTCAATGCAGTAATATTGATTTTAATCTACAGATTTAGTTTTCTTTCTTGGACTTTATAGCAACATTTCTTTAGGTTTCACATAATTCCTGTTCCATGTAATAGACATTAAATGTGTGCTTATTCTTAATGTTCTTGTCTCCTTTACTGCTCTTGGCCTTATTATTTTTGCTATGGTTGTGTTTAACTAGGTAATATTTCATTAAGTTTGTTCGTTAAAGAACCCACATCCTTGCTCTCTGACCTATACGGCTATAATCCCATGATACATTGATTACACTCCTTGACTGGTCTGCTTTGCTTGGCATGCCTTACTCTGCTACATAGCCATGTAGGTACATGCCACCTCACAGAGGCAAATGCCCATGTGAAAAATTCATATATTATGTTCTTTTACTAAGGAAGTATTAGGTGCATGTTGTATTCTTTAAAATGTGATATTAGCTTGCTTATTTTACTATTGATGATTTCATGCCTGCAGCCCAATTCTATAATTCTAGCTATTTCTCCTGCTAACCAAGATATTGCCACCTCGGATGCTATCAAACTTGCCAGGGAAGTAGATCCTTCAGGTAGAGAATTGTTTTTTTTTGTTTGTTTGTTTGAGAACTATGCTAGGATTGAGTATAATTTTCTTTCCACAAGCTAGTTTATTTGATCATGTTGAAGTTTAAACAGTATTTTCCCACTTTTATTCCTTTACACAGGTGAGAGAACTTTTGGTGTCCTAACAAAGCTTGATCTTATGGATAAGGGTACCAATGCTTTGGATGTAAGCTATCTATCACTCATGTTTTTCTGATAATTTGCTAAATTGAATTTTGTCAACTTTTACCTTCTAGATAAACCCTGCTTTTCAAAATTGCATGCTCATTGCTCCAGGTGCTTGAAGGAAGAGCATACAGATTACAGCATCCTTGGGTTGGAATTGTCAACCGCTCGCAAGCTGATATTAACAAGAACGTGGACATGATTGCTGCAAGAAGCAAGGAACAGGAGTATTTTGCAGCAAGCCCTGATTATGGACATTTAGCACATAAAATGGGTTCAGAGTATCTTGCTAAACTACTTTCCAGGGTTGATTCTTCAATCTTTTGTCTCAATTTGACCCTTCTTTTTCAATTAATTTAAAATTTGTGGTTGGTTAAAATTAGTGCATTAATTTTCTTTTCTAGCATTTGGAGACTGTGATCAGACAAAGAATACCCAGTATAATAGCTTTAATTAATAAAACAATTGATGAGCTTGAAGCTGAGTTGGACCGACTTGGCAGGCCTATTGGAGCTGATGGAGGGGTAAGATTCGGATCATTGTATCATCTTGTTAATTATGATATGCTTATCTTCTAGTTATGTAATTGCTCTTATTTGACTGTGCAGGCACAACTTTACACAATATTGGAGATGTGTCGTGCATTTGATCGAATTTTCAAGGAGCATCTCGATGGAGGGTAGTTTTACATTATCTTTTATTTCTTCTTTGAGGAGAAGATATAGTTCATATCCAAAACCCTACTGATAATTAGTCCACACATTTATTCATAATCCATTTCGAAGTTTGCCATTGGTTTCACATGAGATAATGGTCTAATAAAAAAGTCTGCTTGCTCTTTAATTTCATTGTTTATTTTCATGAGAGAGACTGTTCTTTTTGCAAATGATGACAGAAGTTTTTGTTTCACCACTTGGCCATTTCTAAGTTAGTTCACTGAAAGTGGCATTAAATTTCTTTTAAGTGAAATTGAAGGAAGTTAGCCATACATGTGCAAGAAAGGCACTCCAAATGTTAGAGTGGAATATTAACAATGGATGGGCAAGAATTATAACATTTTGTAAGTATAATGACATAAGTTGGTTATCTGTGAATCTACTTTCTGAGATGAAGTAGTCAGGACTTAAATATGGTGAGCAAATATGGAAAGTAATGAAATAGCTACCGATCTGCCTGCCTCTTTTGTATTTTGTCTGATAATACGTTCATAACTATGTAAAATATTTGCCCAATATGTGATATAACCTAAGTCACGATTTCTGGATATTTTATCTTATTTCTTCATCTTTGTAAGAATGATGAATTTTTCACCAATCTGCTCTCTGATGTGACACAACTGCAGTTGAGATTCTATGCCTTTGTTTTAATTTTTATTTTTCTATTCTAGACGACCTGGTGGAGATCGGATATATGGGGTTTTTGACAACCAACTACCTGCAGCGTTAAAGAAACTGCCATTTGATAGGCACCTTTCTTTGCAGAATGTTCGAAAGGTTATTTCAGAAGCAGATGGTTATCAGCCCCATTTGATTGCTCCTGAACAAGGATATAGAAGGCTTATAGACAGCTCACTAAGCTATTTCAAGGGTCCAGCAGAAGCATCTGTTGATGCTGTATATTTCTTTACTCGTCATCTCTCCTGCTGCTTTTAGTCTCGCGTTGCTTCTATTATGTTGATTTATTTACACTTTATGTACTTACCTGGATATCTAGAAGAAGACTATCTAGTTCCAGTATAAGAAATACTGCAAGTGATGAGAAAAAGTTATAAATTTGATTTATTTCAGCTGCAGTTTTATAAGATTTGTTCATGTTACTCTCCAGGTACACTTTGTCTTGAAAGAACTTGTTCGGAAGTCTATTGGTGAAACAGAGGTTAGCAATTCTTCTAGGAAATAAAATATTTTGAAAGTGCATACACGTAAATACCAAATGCATTTTTTCTTATTTCTGCAAGTTGTTATCCAAATGCATTCTTTATTGTCGCTTAATTATTATGATATGAGTTTTGCATTGTGGTAGGAATTGAAGCGGTTCCCAACTCTTCAGTCTGACATAGCAGCTGCATCAAATGAAGCCTTGGAAAAGTTCCGGGACGAGAGCCGGAAAACCGTTCTTCGGCTAGTGGAAATGGAGTCCACCTACCTTACGGTGGAGTTCTTCAGAAAACTTTCTCATGAACCTGAAAAAGAAAAAGGTTCAGCTCCTGGTTCAGCTCCTAATGCTCAAGCACCAGATAGATACGGTGATTACCACCTAAGGAAGATTGGTAAATTCAAACCCATGTACTTGCTAAATATACATTTTCTGCAGTTTAAATAAATACTGTTTTAATGTTTGAGTTTCTGAATGATGTCTGATATATCAATCCTCTTTTTTTTCTTCTATTATACTCGTATTGATGCTCAAGAAATGTACACTATTGTGCTCATGATGGTCTTTTTTTTGGCATATTCGTCAATCCCAATCCTCAGGTTCAAATGTGTCCGCTTATGTTAGCATGGTATGCGACACATTGAAGAATACTATTCCGAAGGCTATTGTTCACTGTCAAGTCCGAGAAGCAAAGAGATCACTGCTTAATCAATTCTATGCCCATGTCGGGAGTAGAGAGGTGTGTCTTTCGGTAACAATACACTTATAATTGTCCAATTTCACTTTCCCTCGTGAAATTCATGGGTAGAATAATGAGATCAGCTATTTTAGCGAAGTACTTCTCCTGCCGGCGCCATGTTCTCCTTTCGCCTATGTAGACATTACTTTGGACTTTGATAAATTACCAAAATAAGCATATGTCATGTTTTGGTCCAGTAAAATATCAGCTAGCATCAACTCTTCTCCTCAAATACTTATTTATTCTCAGTGAACTAATTTGTTTCACTAGAATTTTTATCTCTACATAGGCAAAGAGATGCAAATTTTCCATTGGTTTCTTTTTTCATATTGACATGCTTGTTTGTTGCACTGCAGAAGAAGCAACTTAGTGCTATGTTGGATGAGGATCCATCTCTTATGGAGAAGAGGAATGGCATAGCCAAGCGGCTCGAGCTCTACAAATCAGCAAGAGATGAGATTGATTCTGTTGCATGGAAGTGACAAGATAATAACAAAATATGAGATTTGTTACATACAGCTAGCATAGCAGATAATCAACCTCCACAGATTTCCAATTCTTCATATCAATATCAAAACATTTGTTGCGGCATCATGGAGTGCGGCAGCCCTATCTTCATTCATCTTTGTATTCTTAGAACAGTCACTGCAGCTACAATTGCTATTCTTTAACACCTATGCTTTGTGTACTTGTTATGCATTTTGTACCATTTTTTCTCCTATTTGATTATTTCTGAGTTTTCTTAAACAAGGCTTCAGTTGGTAGTTGAAACTTGTTGATTTACAAACTAATGTAAATGTGCACGTTTCATTTATCCATGCAATATGGTTGCACCCTGCTAATTTATTTGCAGCAGCCTTACAATGATTTTTATAAGAGGCCGTCCACTAAAGTAGATTTCAGCTATTTTGCTTTTAGTTCGATTATCCACAGGATGTTGAAATGAACAAGGATTTAGAATTCACGTGTCGTGTTCCATATGCTGCTTTCGTCCAATGGCTGCGAAGGGTAGTAGTTTATAAATCGCTTCACGGAAAGACAGCTGGTTATGAAGGGTATTTTTTTTCACATTCGGATACTCTAGCCTAATACCGGGCTTCACAAACTAGACACGGCCCATTGTTCGGACAGATAGCCCGTAGCATACACGTAATGCAGGAGCTTTGTTCACATTAGCTAATAAGTTCAGCTCATTCATAGTTGTTCATTTTATTTTAGTATTAAATATTTACATTATCTATGAAAAGATAATTTATAAATAGACATAAATGCGCTTCTATTGACCTAAGCTCAGAGTTCATTTTACAATACATGGTTCATTATTAGTCATACTATCTATCATGATCTAGGAGCTACTCAAGTGTTGCATTATCCTATAAGAACTCGACAGTTGATCAGGGATATAGTGGTTAGAAAGCAAATGTATCCATCCAAGGATTGCACGTTTTGAGTAAAAGATCCTAATATCTTGCATTAGGTTTCATTGCTCAAACATAGTGTGAGGGAAAGAATAAGAGAATTGACTAACGACCCATGGATTCACCTAATGGGAAGCAAATCAAGAAGTCAAGCATTTAAAAACAATTTGAATTGACCTATTGGTGAGTCTAAACTCTTGGTCTTACTAAGTTAGATATCTTGCCCAACTTATGACAAGTTATTAAGATTGGCTTACATCAGTGATTCAATTGATCCAAACTATAATTCATCCTAAACTTCATCTTAACCTATGAATAGGTCAATGGTGTTGATATGACTTATTATGAAGGCAAATAGGTCACGAAGATACAAAGAAAATTTAATATTATCAAAAAAAATTAGGACAAATTCAAATAGTTATTGTGAAGGAGAAACATAGAAAGGTAATATTTGATATCTTATTTCAATATCATGAAAATTAAGAGATTAAAATAATATATGATAACTAATGAGTTCACCACTAATAATTTGGGTTTAAGTACTCTTAATTAGGTCCTATTTTTTTAAGCTTGTCAAATTAATGAATTTATTTTTCTAAATAAGCATGCTATTACAAGTGGCATTAGAGCTAATATATTGTTGTCCATGGTAAAATTCTAACTGGAAAACAAGATACCTTTGATGATAGAGTTACCATTTGACTAATTTACTAACGGTTCTAAGCTATGATTTAAACTTTGGATTTAACAAAAGCATCAAATCTCAAATGGAAGAGACAAAAGTAGAATTTATTGTAAAGACTAATAATCTAAGCCAAATAAATCTACTATTATTAACTTGGACTTAAATATTTTTAATTGTGCATATTATTTTGTCAAGATAAATGGAACCTAAGGTAGTTAGCTCCATTAGAATTGGGGTAATCTATTTAACCTAATTTAAGATTAGCTTGGTTTCATTACTTAACGAAAGTCAAAGAAACCTTGCAATAGGAAAACCATGCAGAGATAACTTTGTCCCTAACTAGCTAGATATTACAAATACATATGAAGAATCTCCAGAGTTCAGCTGAATCAATAAGAAGATAACTACATACCTATAAATGCCATCAAAGGTTTATGTACAGCAGATTTAGATGTAGCATTGTTATGGTCCTAGGGACACGTACCTACAGATCAAAGACCACCACATAAACAAGGAACAGTGAGGACCCAGCATAAACCTATGGAAGGAAGAACTCTAAAATAAACTGAAGGTCTCTGCAGGTATATGACAGAAATCATGGATCTTCATCAGGTCTACTGGCCAAGCATAGCTCATGCAACTCATTAAGAATCCACTCTTCACCGGTGCGGCCGCCAAGTACAAGAACTCTTGTCCCTCCAACTACACAAGTGCTGTGTCCCCATGCAAACTTTGGCGGCTGACCAGGGACATTGAGGATTCTCCATGTCGGCTCATGTTCTAGTGGATCCAGAAGGAAGAGCTGCGACGGTGAGTGAAGCCCCGCGATTGATCCACCGAAGATTATAATCCTTCCACAAGGCAAGCTGACAGCCACATGATCCAGCCTTGGTGGTGGAGCAACACCTGAAAATCCAGCAGCTCCGAGCTGCCTCCACTGTGGCTCCTCTTCTTCCAAGTCCACACTGTATGTGTCACAGGACCTCAGCCTCAGAGAACCGCTCTTTGCGAGGCCCCCAAACATCAATATCTTTGTTTTGTCGTAGACTGAAAGTGTGTGACCAAGCCTTGGAGGTGGAGACCATGGTGAGAGGATCTCCTTCCAAGTTGGCTTCTCCCTTGTCAAGTCCAGCAGAAATGTGTCACTCAGAAGCACACCAGCATCGGTGCAGCCACCTGATACAACAAGTTTTGATCCATCCAGGGTGCAAGAGCTGTGCCAGGATCTTGGCAAAGGAGGAGCTTCACCAAAGACTTCTTTCCATTCTGGCTGCTGGGCATCTAAATCCAGCACAAACACATCATTGAGCAATCCTTGCCTGCCATATCCTCCAAATACTACTAGCCATGAACCGTTTAGGCATGAAAGAGTATGGCCCCATCGCCCAGGAGGCGAAGAAGTGACCTTCACACGGCGCCATTCTGGATTTGCTGACTCGAGATTGAGAACAAAGGTATCATCCATTGGCTGCATGTTGATGCCTTCTCCTCCAAAGAGAACCAACCGGTTGCCAACAGCACAAGCACTAAAATTGCAACGAGAAGGTTCTATTCTGCCACCAACTGTAAACTTGTTCCATGAAGCAGCCTCCAGTGTGGTTAGTTCCCTTGCTAGTCTTCCCCAACCTAACTTTTTGGTACTCAGCTCCAATCTTATGGTCACTTCTTTGCCCCATGCGTTCTGGCATACCATCTTCCTCAAATGCTCATTTTTGGTTAGTTGGCGCATTCTAGAGCATACTGATCCTATAGATGCTACATCCCTAGGTGACAATCTTGACAAGATGTTATGTGCTAATACTTCATCTGATAGCTGGAGTATCCCGCAGTAATCATGCTTTCTGGTAGTACAACTCATTTCTGATATTGGAGAATAAGCTTCTTGATGAGAAAACTTGATGCATGAGTTCTGTTTGAAGACTGGGTATGATAAATGGGCCAGGTCGATGTTTGCTGCAGAAAATAACTGGATACCAATGACATGGGTCACAAAGCCGTCATCACCATATATAGGCGTGAGCCTTAATCGGTTCACTAGAGGAGTACCATCCTTTCGAAAGTTGAGGAGCTCGCCTTGAAATTCTATTCCTTCCTCGAGGCATCGATGAATTTCGGCAACGATCATTGGGTCTACCAAGGGATGCCGTCTTTGTGCTCGTATATCTCGGAACTGCAAGAATCGGCTAGAAAAGAGCCAAAGTGAATTGTATCAAGTTTTAAATCTTTAGTAGCCTACGGAAATGTGAAACAGAATATGCATCTTTGAGAACACAAGGAAGAACATGCAGCGTGATGTTTGGAAGAATAAAATCTAGAAAACAATAAACAGGACGCCATGTATGTGCTGATGCAAGGCATCAATGGATCATATATACATGTGCAATGTAGCTAATGATGGCAAGTTCTATGATGATCAAAACTTTCACAAGAAAGCATGAATGAAATTTCCAATAAGATAGAGCTATACCATAATTGTGTTCCAGGAAGCATATTCTCTTGATTACTAGGGCTTAAAATTCCATTACCACGAAGAAGTTTCTTTTTTTCCAATTAGCACTGCTACTAATTTTTATAATCTCTAGATAGCTAAAGAACTAACAAATAATGATTGAAATAGATGAAAACATAAACATTGTGAATATTACATTTGATTTTTGAGAATATACGACAGATTCTTGCATTCTGTAATTTCTTGCTCGATAAAAAAAAATACCATTGCAGCTGGACGTAAAGGCAAAGCCAGCAATTGACTAGCAAATTATCAAATCAGCCATATAATGTAAGCAAGCTCTACTCTTGTGTAACAATGACAATATAACAACGTTTGCTGGTCATAGATTAATTGTTTAATATAAGAAAAAAGGTTAGAGAATGTATGCAAATGCCACTAAATCACAAAGTAGAAAAGTTTCTGGATCACTCATCTCATTATGATACCTGAGACAGACATCAGAATAACAATTTACTAGAACGCAGGGGCTCCAGAGAATCATTCATTAAATTTCCCATGATAATCTCACGAACAGTGCAAAATCTGTATTTATTATGTTGCTTGATTTCGGAAAACAACCTCTCAGAATAGAAGTGTATATAATGTTTGGAAAACCAAAATCTTGTACAATTACTAAATCTCAAGGTGAATTCATATATTCCATAGAGTTAAATCAGACCAAAAATTAGTCAAACTCTAAATCAAGAGAAAGATGGAACAAACATTAAGCAAGAATGCATAGAATGAGATAGAACTGCCAAATGAACCTGAATTCCACGAGTCTAAAAATCTCTTCCTTGAACAGTTAACTCGGCTGAAAAAAGGGGGAAATTCCAGCATATAGGAGAAAGATTGTTTTATTAATGTAACAAACTAAGTTCTTTACTTTGATGCCTACTGTTTCATTCAATCCCCAACTCAGATGCACGATTTTGTTTCTGTTAGCATCAATGTCTCCAATGGAACATCCACGGCTGAATCAGCTCTTCATCAGAGCTGATTGAGCCCTAAATCAAACAAGATGACGATGCTATCGACATACAAAACTAAAATGAGGGAAGCAATGGGATGTGAAACTTTCACAACAATAACAACACAACAAGATCAAATTTTGATGGCAATTATGTATAACTTACTGCAGAATCAAACTGGAACCCTGGCATTAATTGAAACATTATTCCTAAAATACAAGAGATCCTCACCAGTTCCTCCCGAGCACCTCGTCGGCGCGGTACCCGGTGGCGTTCTCGAACACGGTATTGACGTAGATGATCGGGTAGTCAGGATCAAGAGCATCGGAGACGACAAAAGCGGTGGGGCAGGCAGGATAGTATAACCGGCCGAAGTCCATCATCTCGTCCTCCGCCGACTCCTCTGTCTCCTTCTGCTCTTCCTCCAGCTCCATTTCGTCCTCCGGCGACCATCTCAGCCTCTTGAGCCGGTTATGGTCTCCACCAGTCCCACTTTCTGCTTCCGCAGCCATCCGCCTCTCTTCTTGCTCTTCCTTTTCTCGCCTTCCCTCAACAAATGATTGTTGGTGATGGTATCGGTGAGGGAATGAGTCTATTGCAGTAGCGGAAACACTTGTAGAGGATCAAAAATCTCGAGTGGGAAGATGTGAATTGATTAGGGTTCAAGAAAAGGGGATCGGAGGAAGGGGGAGGAAGTGGCTGTGAGGTGCATGGGCGGTGGTGGAGCTACAAATATCTTGGCTTGGCGCTTGCTACTAGCTGCAACAAGTGGCCTGCTCCATTTTTTTTTACTTTGGGAAATAATTGATGCTCCTTTTGGACGATACAAAAAATGGCACATGGTTCCAGGAAGTTAGATGGCCACAGTAATAAGATTTTTAACATTTTTTTTCCAAAAAAAAAAAAGATATTTATCAAAAACAATTTTACTTTCCGATTCTTTGTAGATATTTATCGAAAATATCTTTCTTTCTGGACCTGAAAATCCCAAAGTCAAAAACTTACTTTGCTACACGAATCTAATCTAAATCTAATATATAAAAGCCAGAATCTAAGTGGAATTATTATGGCATATGGCACTAGAAAAAGTCAAGAGCCTTGAAGTCAACCGTAGTAAAGTCAAAGTGTGATTCACTTTCACCATCTCATTTTACTTCCCCATATGGAAATAGGAGAACTGGATTTGCAAGCTTAATTTTTTTTTTAAAAAAGGCTGAATGGTAAAAGATAAAAATAACCATTAAAAATTAAAAAAAAGGTTGATAAGGTTACGCTTTTGACCTTGTTCGTGGATCCGATTGTTAATTTTGCACTGCAAAATATCTTGGTAGTCGGGCATTGGTCGGCCGTCCTTTGATGTATCAGTGGTGGAAGCTTCTCTTTCAGTGGCAGATATTTTGAGGAAAATATCACCAAAACTTGGTCAACTCTTGCTTGTCGGAGATATTTATTGGCAGATACCGCCGTGGAGCATTTTTATACTCTAATTGCATTTCATTATTTCTTTATATAACTTCTTTTTTATTTTTGTTAAAAAAAAATCAGTTTACCACATTACATAAATTTCTAAAACATAAATATAGAGAAATTAGCTCTCAGGTCTTAAAAAATATATAAAATGTCAGGATTGCTTGTGACTGGTGAGGTTAATTAGCTTTGCTAAATCCATGTCAACCACAAGAATTAATTAAAATTAAGTTGACCAGCCATTTGAAAATTTGTAGCTTCTCATTGCACATTTTTGGAAAAAAAAAAAAGGCTTCGTCAGCTGGCCCTGGATTGGAGGCGAACCTTGAAGGCTTCCCAGGTCAAATCCTTCTCCAAGTACTCGATGTTGGAGGGGTCAAACGGGCCTTTGACCACATCGATGGATCGGATCACGGCCCTTGCGGGAAGAACACTCTTCGAGGGATCCGACAAGGTTCTTGAGCTCAGGCAAGAGGAGAAGCCCTGCAAACATTCATCAACCAAAAAGTCAACTAAAAAAATGTTGAGTTTAATTAAATTTATTTTATATATGCTTCAAGCTAGCCAAACTCAATCATAATTTGATCGTATCCTGAGTTAATTTCGTTTTGTGAGATTTTATATAATTTAATTGTTCTTACATTTATATTTCTTTATTATCATATGAATTAATATTTTTTAAAAAAGAAAAATCAAAAATCAAAATTCCCTTGTGCTGCTATCTCTTAAGACTTTTTATTTATAGTAAAATCTGACTAATTTGGTCTATAATTATTATGATTAATTAGTGTTTGGTGTCAAAATTATCATTTTTAACATCACTAATAAGTCAATGAAGATCCAAAACGAAACTAAAGCTAAAATGGTAGGCTTAAAGTTCAGAAATTTGAAGTGTAGGATCAAATTCGGGCTATGTGACGAACCAAAATCTATAAAAGTGCAACGATTTAGAGTAACTTCACCTTAAAGATGAGGACGAGCTCTTCTTCGCCGTCGATGGTAGCCCGGACCAGAAGAGCCACATTCCTCACAGCTTCGCTGTAGGCTTCCATCAATTCGATCTCCGCGTTCTGTTCGTACTCCTCATCTTCCTCTTCGTCATACCTGATCATTCTGCGTCTCGCTTTACACCGGCCGCGGTTTACGAGTGTCTTCAGTCTGAGTGGGCAGCACGCCGCCGCCTCGGGTGCGTGGAAATTGGCCGCCGGCGCAAACCTTTGACCGGCGGTGGCCAAGTTAGGGAGACTCGGAAGGCGGAGCTGTGGAGCTGCAGCACGGCTCGCCATCGATGGAACCGATGTGGATGGCTGTGGAGCGCTCGAGGAAAATTAAAGATAAGATAGAATGAGCTGATATGTCACCCTTTAGGCTTTTATAATGGTCTTAACATTACAAGAAATAATGATCCAAAAAAATAATAAAAGCTAAGATAATTTATTAAATGTGTGATTTGGACTATAGCAGCCGTATGATTTGTCAAGATAGCTTTGACTTTTCGAAGTTGGGCCATGTTGCTAGAGATTATGCTGCAGCTCAGAACAATCAGGAATCAGAAAGCTTTCAGGTCACAGAATCAGGAATCAGAAAAAAAAAGGAACGCCGTGAATACATATCCATATCAACTGTACAAGCTTCTCCGTGTCTCCAGAATGCAGATCAAAACAGAAACCAGCATATACTAACCAAGAAAACTCACCAAAGATCTTATGCACACTGCATTGAGAAAACAAAATAGGATTGGAGGCTGATCATACACGACCCGGGTCAACTTCCCTGTTCATAGCTCAAGAATCAAGCAGAAGAGTTTGCTGGGTCCTGATGAATGCTTGGTCTGAGACATGAGCTAGGCCCTGCATTAGCCTAACAATCTCAGCTGCGTCGTCCACATAATACTTTGCCTTGCTGGGTTTCTGACCAACAGTGCATGCAAAGACTTCAGTCGTAGGGGTTAGCGAAGTGCTTCCTATGGAGGTACTGATAACCTCGAACATGTCTTCATCGGATCGATCGTCTCCGATGCATAATATGAAGTCGGGCGTTATGTCCCTCTCCTGCATTGTGGAAAGCAAGCGCTGAGCTACCAGGCCCTTGCTCACACCCTGAATCCAAAGATCAAACAGCTTGATTTGGTCAACCGATCAAAAATTTGACGTACCATATATCAAATATTCTAACCTGCGGTTTGACTTCCACGATATGCTGGCCGCTCTTCACCGACACTGGTTCATTCGCGAGAACACTCTCAAGGTGATCGAGGAGCTCCTTCGCTTGGCAAGAACCGAAATCGGGATCCGCATCTTCATATGACCAGACGAGGGCAGTTTCCTTGTCTTCGATCATGGAGCCATCAGTTGTTTCCATGTACAATCGCATCACGGGATCTGCAATCTGTTTCCAGCTACAATCTGCTGCAGGGACACAAGTTTCCCACTCTGCGTCCCTCTTTAACCTGAAATCAAATGAATGTAAATGATCATTCATCTGCTTTAGAAGATCAATTTGCCATCAAACAAGTCGATAGCAAACTAACTTCAGAAAGTAGCCATGCTCTGCGGCAATGCCCAAGTTGTCGCATGGCGAAAACCAGTCGCTGAGGGTGCCTCGGCTTCTCGCACTCACGAGGAACACCAAATTGTTCTTATCCCGACATAAGATGTTTAAGATGTCAATCGATTTGGCACTCGGCGCCTTGTCAATCGATGCTTGTGGCATCAATGTGCCGTCGTAATCCAAAAGGATTGCTCTTGTTCTTGTTCTCTTGTAAGCCGACACGATATGCTCCATGGCGAGCTTCCTAAAGTTTGTATCAAGAGCCACCACCCTGAACCCCAATCCGAAGCCAATTCCCCAGCACCTCCGCCTCGAGTGATCCCCGCACGTCCTTTGCAGATCCAGCAAGAAGCTATTTGCCCAATACCCCACGTCATGTGTGCTAACGTACTTGTAGTGTTTCTCATGCCGGAACTGCTTCTCCTGCTCTGTCATCTCCAGAGCATTGACAATGGCGTCCGCGACTGCTTCTATGTTCCATGGATTCACCCGGATGGCTCCGCTGAGCGACGGGGAACATCCGACGAACTCCGAGACCACCAGCATGCTCTTCTTCGCAGCCGATGCACCCAAACACAATGCCTCATCCAATTGCTCATTACCCTGTCTCGAAATGATGTACTCGTAAGGAATCAGGTTCATGCCATCCCTCACTGCTGTGACCAAGCAACACTCCGCCACCACATAGTATGCAATTCGCTCGTAGAACGGCAGCGGCTGGTCGATGAGGACGATCGGCTCGTAGCCCGGCGCCCCGTAGGCCTCGTTGATCCTCTTCATTGTGGCGAAGCTCTCGGCTTGGACTTCCTTCACCCCCTTGCCCCGCCCCCTCGCCGGGTTTGCGATCTGGACCAGAACCACCTTCCCCCTCCACTCAGGCCGCTGCTTGAGGAGCTCCTCCATGGCGAGGAGCTTCAAGCTGATGCCTTTAAAGATGTCCATGTCGTCGACGCCGAGCATCATCACGCGCCCCTGCTCCAAGAACTGCTTGCGGAGCTCGCGGACCTTGGCCTCGGTCTCCGGCATGCTAAGGACGGACTTGAGCTGGCCCAGGTGGACGCCGACGGGGAGGATTTTGATGCTGACGACGCGGCCGTAGTATTCGAGCCCAATGTAGCCGCGCTTGGACTCGTAGGATAGGCCAAGCATGCGGCCACAGCAGGAGAGGAAGTGGCGGGCGTAATCGAAAGTGTGGAAACCGATGAGGTCGGAGTTGAGCAGGGAGCGGAGGATCTCCTCGCGAACGGGGAGGGTCTTGTAGATCTCGGAGGAGGGGAAGGGGCTGTGAAGGAAAAACCCGAGCTTGACGCGGTTGAAGCGTTTACGGAGGAAGGTGGGGAGAACCATGAGGTGGTAATCGTGCACCCACACGAAGTCGTCGTCAGGGTTGATGACCTCGAGGATCTTATCAGCGAAGATCTTGTTCACGGAGACATAGGCCTGCCACAGGGCGCGGTCGAAGCGGCCGCCGAGGTCGGGGGAGAGGGGAAGCATATAGTGGAAGAGTGGCCATAACTGCTGCTTGCAGAAGCCGTGGTAATACCGAGCGAGGAGGTCGGGAGGGACGAAGGCGGGCACGCACTTGAAACTCTCGAGGAGGATTTGACTCACATCGTCATGTTCAGCAAAAGGGATCTCCTCCCGGAGGCAACCGACGTAGATGAACTCCATATCGGCACCTCGGGCGGCGATAGCTTCCTTGAGCTGGAGGAGCAGGGAGTCCTCGTCCCAGGAGAAGTCCCAGCCGCGGCCGTCGGTGCGGCGTCGGGCGCGGATAGGAAGCTGGTTGGCGACGACGATGGTACGGTCGCGGGGGGAGGAGGAAGGGCCGGAGGCAGAGCAGTCGGAGTCCGAGTCCGAATCAAGGTCGGAGATGATGCCGGCAACGGTCATCACTCGGGGGATGCGCCGACGGATCTGGCTGATGGAGGGCGGCTCGCCGGAGGCCAACTCGAGGAGGTTCGAGTACGACCTCGACACCATTTTGCAGCGATTAGAACTTAAAGAAGGGATCCTTCCCGCTCAACGAAGCCGCAAATAGCTAGTATCATCCGAATACAAGCTCGGAACACAGCAAAGCACTGGAAACAACGAACTCAAAAAACTAAGCAAGCCATGCTCGAAATGGAAGAAAGGGGGGCAATTTCTGAGCAAAATCCGATATTTAAAGCCACAGAGTAGCGATTGCGAGCTCTTTGCGTCGCCAATTCACGACGCAACAACTGCCAACAGGAGGAAGAAGAGAAGCTAAAGAAAGCGACCAAAAAAATCGATTTTTCTGACGGAAACAAAAAGGAACGGCTACGAGAGCACCAACGCTAACAAGAAATCTCCTGCCTCCATTTCATCTTTGAGGTCAAGAAACAAACAAAGAAAATTGAGAGATGAAGCTGGAGGATGAGAAATTCTAGTGTGATTTTTTGTCTCAGCCCAGCGATGTCAACTCTTTATAGTTCCACGGACGAGCAGGGGCGACTGGCGAGTGCGCGAGCCGCGACTCGCGAGGGGAAGAGCAGCCACCAAAAAACATAAAACACACCAAGTGACGATCGACATAGATGCACCTGCCCTTTTCTACCCGCCCGAACGAGGTACGGCGGCGCGCGGAGTTAGCATGCGGGCCCTACACCTCTTTTCCAATATCACGATAGGTAGGATTTGTCAATGTCAGCGGCTTTTTCTTACTCTTACGCTCTAGCTCAGTAAATGACGATTTGAACCCCACCATCGCGTTAAAATCTCGGCGGCACATTGCAAAAGCAGAGACGCTGAGCGAGGGGCGGTGCGAGGCAGCTGTAAGTATCCAACCACATATCGAGTGGTGGGACCCTTTTATTGGGACATTCTCATTGGGTGAGAGTATGAATTCATCGGGGCCCACCACTTGATGACCTAGAAAAGCTGCCGTCTGCTCCCCTACTCAGTGCTCACTTTCTCACCCCCCCTCTCTCGCCACGTTTGGGTGAAACGCCATTATCGGTCAACGTGGGGCCCCGTGAAGAGGATAAGGGATTGTGTCGGGTTAATTTATGTCTTAACGCCTTCATCTTCTTGCTAAGGCAGAGCTGGATGAGACTTTCGGGTGCGCATTCATGAAAGATTCCGTTTGGTTTGCTTGATTACATGAGGTGCATGCATGTGCTCTTCCTAGAATGTTGGGACAAGCACAAAAGTGGCTCATCTCTCTTAATGATTTTCTTAGTAAAATAATTACTCATTATTCAATCTAAAAACAAAATTATCATTCACCGTCTCTCTGAACGCATAGTGAGATCTTTCCTCAGCAAGCTTGGCTAGTTGAAGTGAGTTCAATCACTGCCGGGAGCAATATTGGCTTCAATGAATGGAAGTAGCCTGTCACCAAGCATGACCTGCAATGACAGCCACGTGATGAGCTGCTCCCCCCTTTTTTTTTTCTTCAGCTGTTAGGTGGGCACTTGACAAATCAGACGTGCACTTCGTATCAGGTAAGCTCAAATTATTATGTCCTCCCCACAAACAAGACAAGATTGCTCAAGCAAAGCTGACGTGAGAATGGCTCACACAGTGAAGGCTGCATTATTGGTTCAAACCAAGTGTAAAAAGCGAAGAACATGTTGCAGTGAAGCCCTCAATTCTCTTGTTAAGGGAGTTTTTCAGATCAAGGCACATGCTGTGAAGGTGATGTTGACCTGAAAAACTCACTAATCATGTTTCATGAGGTGAAGACGTAAACAAATGCTCGCCATTAAATTGAATGTCGCCTTTTTTCTTCTTCTTCTTCTTCTTCTACCTTGTGGATAAGATTCTTTTGCTAGCTGGTACTTTCATTTCACGTTTTTAATGTCTAGCTCTAGCTTAAGAATCAAGCAGCATCTTTAATGTAAGCCCACTAGTCCACTACAAAGTACCTTGACTATTCTTTGCTACCTTTTGCTTTGTCTTGGATTCATTACTTCACTGTAAGTAGATGAATTTTCCATTGTTGAAGCGAAAGAATGTAATATTGATCTGATTCATCATATAGAGAACTTAATCCAGGAAATCAACCTACTGCCTTACTTTGCTCTTTCCAAACTTTGGATAATTCTTTAAAATGTTCTTAACATAGGATTGAAGATAAGACAAAGGGGCTTTAGTTATGGCATTTTTGACCTGCGAAGGGAATCCAACAAGCAGATGAGATGCTTCAGAGCTTCAAAAAAAAAAAAAGAGACAGTCAGATCGGTCTTCGGCTAAAGATAAGATTTGTAGGAACGCAAGATGAGAGGATTCCTTACTTTATAAATGATGGCCTCATCAAGGATACCTTAATCCACAGGTGAGTGTCGGCTCCAGCTGAAAAATGGGAAGAGCCATCTGCTAACAATGTGCAGCACTGCATCCACGGTTCAGATGTCCCCCTCCAACAGTCCATCTTTGCGAGATTAATTAAATTAAGCATGTTGCAGGTGAATAAATGATTGTCTAATTAAACAATGCTGAAAGCAAAGAGAAAAAAAAAAAAAAGCTTCGCTCTAACTTATTCCTCCTGCTGATATGACTTGCAAACAAATGGAGGTTTAATCTAGGTTAAATTTTGCCACATACATTGTTTCTTCAATATTTCTGTCACAATCGATATCGGTTTCTGGTTGGTTGAGCATGATTGCATTAGGATCTGCAGAAACAGCCCCCTCTGGCGGCATTCTCTCTCTTTTTTTTTTTTGAAAGACAAAACCCTAAACCTTTCACTGTCACTTGCATTGTTTAATTATATATGGTTTTTTGACACTGAAATGGAAAAGGACCCTAAACCATATTCTAAACATGCTTGATTTTTGTTTATAAACCAGAAAGTGCGAGCGTTTGGTGATGTTAGATTAGGAAAGCTAGAGTACAGTGATTACAATTATTGATTCCATTTAGACTGTATTTTCAAGGAAACACAACCTTAGTTCGTGGTTATAAAAATTACACTAGGCTGACTGGTTCTAGTGAACTGACCTGAATTCAGTGGCCAATTGGATCTGTCAGACCGAATTTAGTGCTCTCTTTTCACGATTTTCGTTGACCTTTTATGTTCTTAATGCTAAACAAATCGAACTGTAGATCTTATTTGAACATAAAACAATGATGATAAGTTTATGCAGAAGTTTGAATCCTCCTTGTGCTCAGAGTCAATCGAAAGACACCCTTCGGTATGCAAGTGCCATGTCATTGTCATGAAAACTTTTGCTAGCACACGTGGTGGACATTTAATTTTGCCTCAAGTGCTTTAACCAGCGGCTGGGCCTTTGTTCGGCCTTCTCCAGCTTCATATTGGGCCTTTGTTTGGTCCAGGCGTCCAGCCACCTCCATATTGGGCCTTTGTTTGGTCCGGTCCAGCAGTCCAGCTTCATATTCTTTTAGCTCCTCCATATAAATACTAATGTAACATCCCACATACTTAACCCCAAGCAAGTAACACAATCACAAAAGTAATAGGATGTTTCATATAAGATCGATCAAATGCTAGGTAAAACCGAGTCCAAGAAAAACACGATCTGAAAATTTTCAAAACTCCAAACACATAAAATCTTCGAATCACAAATCTCATAAATCACATAAAGGTACCTGCCACCACGCAATACGTGCACTAGACATATGCACGTTACAGTTGTATCAAAACCGATTGCAAAAATACACATCAACTTCAATTTCAAAACAAATCCACAAAATCGATTTTATAAACTAATACCAAACACCGAAACCAGGCCAAAGCCCGCGGTGACACAAAATCAGACTCGTAAAACCGGCACAATCTGGCATTACAAGTTCACGTAGTTCACATCATTCATATCACATGGTTCACATAATTCATAGAATTTAGCCACAACCGGCATCATAAGCATAAATACATTAAGCATAAATCACAGCATCCCTATAATGCTAACTGCGCCCCTGCTCTACACCTGAAAATAGTGAGGGGTGAGCTACACAGCCCAGTGAGTGGATAGTCTAATTGACCATCCATAACATACTCTCAAAAACATATGCAGATTATTTTAAAAATCTTTAACAGGATATCATGTCAACACATAATAACAAATTCAATGCAAAAGTCATATAAACAGTCAAAAATATACACATCAACATATAATAACCTCAGGTTCTAGAGTTGTACTCTAAACCAACCGAACACACATATTCTAAACCAACTAAACACACCAACACATATTTAACCTAGTTGTCCAGCATATTCAGTAGTGACCAATATGGTCTAACCCGGCTTGGCCAAAGCACTGGGAGCTGCAAAATCTCGTGCAACACATAACATGGACAGTGAATAGAATCAGGAGGTGGCCCCCGTCAGGTCACGACGTGGCACGCTGGTCTATCACGCCATAACATAAAACGAGAATAGAATCAGGAGGTGGCCCCCGTCAGGTCACGACGTGGCACGCTGGTCTATCACGCCATAACATAAAACGAGAATGATGACATCAAGAGGTGGCCCCTGTCTGACCAAGACATGGCACTTTGGGTCTTATATCATTCCCAACACATAAAAGAGTAATGACATCAAGAGGTGGCCCCTGTCTGACCAAGACATGGCACTTTGGGTCAAAACCCGTTCTCCCAAAAGGTTCCTACTGGACAACACACATATCTTATTTCATAATTTCACATAGGTGGACATATTTCACAATGGTGGACTCCTAAGTGTCAACTTGACTCTAGGATAGCCATCACAAAATCACATCGGACAGGCTGAATTTCAGCCCCCATCACAATAATCATAATAGGCAGGCTGATCATCAACCCCCCTCACATATCACAATACAGGGTTGAAATTCAAACCCTTAACATATCACATAAGGACTATCCCCTTGAGTTCATAGTTACACCTAGCCTTAGTCCTAACCATCACATAACCACCTAATTTTCCAAATTCACATAATCCATAATATTCATATTTCACATAATCACATAATGATCAACATAAAATTCCAAAGGTCACATAAACACTTAATATTTAACGATCACATAATTACATAATATTAACAATCATATAATATGGTGTGGTCCTTAGATTTCATGCTGATTAGTTCAATCAAAACTTACTATGTTATCACCCAAATTTTCCAAACAATTTCTCAACATTGCATAAATACATAACCATATATACATCATGTATCAAGCATCCATAAAATCAACTTAAAATTTAAATCATGTAAACATGTAAACATGTTAACTAAAATCATCAAATTTCGGTTTAAATACAATTAACAAGGTTTCGGCTACAACAATCCTTGGCTTTATATTACCCAAAATTCTTTATAAAATATCTAATTAACAAGAAATTCATGCTCAAAATTCAATGATCTAAAGCTACCAAAAATCCCTATAAAAATACCTTAAATTTCATGCCACAATTTTTGGTTTTCATGAGATATACACCTTTACAAAAATTTCGGTTTTCATGAAGAACAAGAATATTTTGAATTCGGTTTCAAGGAAAATACTCTAAATTTCCAACTTAAATTAAACCTTAGTAAACAAGAATCTTATGAACAAATATTCTAAATTCGGTTTTCATACCTTAAATATACTTTGCATAATTTCGGTTTTAACATGGAAATTTTCCAAGAATTCAAGTGTATTATTTAACATAAGCACAACTAAATGGATAGATCAAACAAGACATTCCACTCACCTCTAAAACCGAGAATTCAAGGAAGAAAACTCCACAACAAAATCGCCTAAAGCCCCTAAGTCACCCAAGGAATCTTCAAGAATTCACCAAGGAAGTTTCACCTCAAAGAATTTCGCCAAAAGGAAGAAAAAAAATCGCCTCCAAGCTTCCAAGAATCGCCTTCTCCCTTCAAGCCGTCGCCTAGGGTTCTTCCAAGCTAGAATTTCGCCAAAACAAACTTCCCTAGCCGAAATTCCCTTTTACAATTTCGGTTTTCAAGTTCTTTAACCCGTTAACCATAATTCAAATTATGGTTAATCCGATTAGAACTTAATTACCTCTTATATTCCACTAATTCAAATTTAAACCCAATAACCCAATATCTCATAATTAACTAATTATTTAATTAACTTAACCATTAACCAATCACTTAACGAAAATCCATTAAGGATTTAACTAACATCCAATAAGGATTTAATTATCCAATAGAGTATAATTAATTAACCAATAAGGTCTAATTAATTTATTCTAAATTATCAATCAATAATCAAATAGATTAACCACCATTAATCTCTAATTAATTTACAATTAACAATCAATAAACCAGTTAATTAACTATAAATTGATAACCAAAATCTCTAATTAATTTATCATAAATTAACAATCAATACTCAGGAATAATAACTCAGTCAATAATTTTATTTAAATCAAAATTAATGCTTACCAGAACTTAAGATCCTTGGATCTTACATTCCTCCCTCCTTATAAAGCTTTAGTCCTCTAAAGCTCAGCATCCATATCATCAAAGAGGTAAGCATAATTTTTCCTCATATCAGCTTCAGTTTCCCAAGTTGCTTCTTCAACTGACTGGTTTCCCCAAATAACCTTGACTAAAGGTATAGTCTTGTTCCTCAGAACTTTATCTTTTCTATCCACAATCCGGAGAGGTCTTTCCTCGAATGTCAAATCACTCTGAACTTGAAGAGGTTCCAACTCCAACACATGAGATGGATCAGGATGATATTTCCTCAAAGCAGAGACATGGAATACATTATGTACATGATCCAAAGTAGGAGGTAAAGCTAAACGGTAAGCTACTGGACCAACTCTCTCAATAATATCAAAAGGGCCTACAAACCTAGGGCTCAACTTGCCCTTTTTGCCAAATCTCATAACACTCTTAGTAGGCGACACTTTCAAGAACACATGGTCTCCTACCATAAACTCCAAAGGACGACGACGGTCATCAGCATAACTCTTCTGTCTGTCCCGAGCAATTTTCAGCTTATCCTGGATCTCTCTGACCTTATCAGTAGTCTCCTGAACTGCATCAGATCTCAAAATCATCCTGTCACCAGTTTCCTCCCAACACAAGGGAGTCCTACACCTTCTCCCATACAAGGCCTCATAAGGAGCCATCTGAATATTGGAGTGGAAACTATTATTATAAGTGAATTCTATCAAAGATAGATCCCGGTTCCACTCAGAACTCCAATCAACCACATAGGCTCTCAACAAATCCTCTAGAGTCTGTATAGTACGCTCTGTCTGGCCATCAGACTGAGGATGGTATGCTGTACTAAAACTCAACTTAGTACCCAAACCCTCCTGTAAACTCCTCCAAAATCTGGACAGAAATCGAGAATCCCTATCAGAAACAATGTCAACTGGCACTCCATGTAGTCTGACTATCTCATCAATGTACAATCTGGCCAGCCTCTCTAATGAATAAGTCATCTTAATCGGGAGAAAATGGGCTGATTTAGTAAGTCTATCAACAATCACCCAAATAGCATCATGACCCAATCTGGTTCTGGGCAAACCACACACAAAATCCATACTGATGCATTCCCACTTCCACTCAGGAATAGGAAGAGACTGCAACAAACCCCCAGGTTTCTGGTGTTCGGCCTTTATAGTCTGACAAGTCAAACACCTAGAGACAAAATCAAGCACTTCTTTCTTCATACCCGGCCACCAAAAATTTTTCTTGAGGTCCTGATACATTTTAATCACGCCAGGATGTAGAGAATATTTGGAGTTATGGCTGTCCTCCAATATTTCTTTCCTCAAGCTCGGTTCCTCAGGGACACATACCCTTCCACGAAACCGAAGAATACCATCATCAGACACACTAAAGTCCTGAACTGCGCCATCAATCAGACTATCCCTGATCTGGACTAATTTCGGATCCACAGACTGCTGATCTCTGATCTTCTGCAACAAAGCAGACTGTACTCTAAGAAAAGCCACATAACCAGTCTGAACTCTAGGAGAAACGCTGATTCTGAGATCTCTGAACTCCTGCAGTAACTGCCACTCACTGACCCGTAGTGCAGCTACTGAAGTAACTGGATGTCTGCTCAGTGCATCCGCTACTACATTGGCCTTTCCAGCCTGATACTGAATGGAGAAGTCATAGTCTTTGATCAACTCCATCCATCTTCTCTGTCTCATGTTCAACTCCTTCTGAGTGAAGATATACTTGAGACTCTGGTGATCAGTGAACAGATCAAATTCCTGACCCAACAAATAGTGACGCCATATCTTCAATGCAAAGACTACGGCCGCCAACTCTAAATCATGAGTAGGGTAATTCAGTTCATACTCCTTCAGTTGTCTCGAAGCATAGGCTACTACAGAACCCTTCTGCATCAAGACACAACCCAACCCTTTGCCAGAAGCATCTGTATAAACAGTAAACCTTTCCCCATCACTAGGAATAATGAGGATCGGTGTACTAATCAATCTCCTTTTCAGCTCTTGAAAACTCTCTTCACACTTATCATCCCAAATAAACTTAGCCTCCTTTCTGGTCAATTTAGTTAGAGGACCCGCCAGCTTGGAGAATCCCTCAACAAATCGCCGGTAGTAACCTGCCAAACCCAGAAAACTCCTGATCTCAGTAGCACTAGTCGGTCTTCCCCAATTAAGGATGGCTTGCACCTTAACTGGATCCACAGACACCCCCTGACCAGAAATCACATGTCCCAAGAAGCTGATCTTCTCTAGCCAGAACTCACACTTACTAGCCTTGGCAAATAATTGATTCTTCCTCAGAACCTCCAGCACTCCGCGCAAGTCACTGACATGATCTGAAGTAGTCCGTGAGTATACCAAAATATCGTCTATAAAGACTACCACACAAGAGTCAAGCAATTCATGGAATACCCTGTTCATCAAATCCATGAAGACAGCAGGTGCATTCGTCAGTCCAAAAGGCATAACTAGAAATTCAAAATGCCCATACCTGGTCCTGAAAGCAGTCTTAAATATATCCTCATCCTTGACCCTAAGCTGATAATACCCTGATCTCAGATCAATCTTAGAGAACACTGTAGCTCCCTGTAATTGATCAAATAGATCATCAATTCTGGGAAGAGGATACTTATTCTTGATAGTCACTTGGTTCAATTGCCTGTAGTCTATACACATCCTCAGGGTTCCATCTTTCTTCTTTACAAATAGCACTGGCGCTCCCCAGGGAGAAGCACTAGGCCGAATATACCCTTTCTCTAGCAATTCCTCCAGTTGTTTCTTAAGCTCGGCCAACTCTGAAGTAGCCATACGATAAGGAGCTCTGGAGATAGGTGCCGTACCCGGCGCCAACTCAATGCCAAACTCCACTTCTCTAACTGGTGGCAAACCTGAAAATTCCTCAGAGAACACATCAGGAAATTCTTTCACCACCGCCATCTGAGTCAAATCAGAAGTAGAATCTTCTTGCACCTTAACATGCGCAAGATAACCCTTGCATCCACTAGCAAGTAACTTCCTGGCCTGCAGGAAAGATATCACATGTGGTCCTTGGTCTGACACTAGACCTCTCACAAAAAGCCGATTCCCATCAAGCATATTCAAAGTGATCACTTTCTCAAAGCAATCCACAGAGGCATGATGTGAAGACAACCAATCCATTCCTAGGATGACATCATAATCTTGCATGTCTAAAAGGATTAGATCTACCAAAAACTCATAACCCTCTACATGCACTACACAATCAGCACATACAGTGTCTGTAGACAATGACTTTCCTAAAGGAGTACTGACAGACACAGCATAATCTAGCATCTTAGGTACAACAGGTAAACAAGCAGCAAACTTAACAGAGACAAAAGATAAATTTGCACCAGGGTCAAATAGAATGCGAGCTAACTGATCAAATACAAATAATGTACCTTCCACAACGGATCGGGAAGCTCGTGTATCCTTCTCAGCCACAGCATACACTCTGGTCTGGACTGTGGGCTTATCTGTGCCTCTAGGCTGTATCTCAGGCTCTTTGCAGTCCTTGGCCATGTGCCCAGGTTTCTTACATTTGAAGCACACGCCATTCTTCCTATGACAATCTTTCATTAGATGTCCCCTGAGCCCACAGTAGCTGCAAGTCCCGTTCTCAGTGTTACTGTTTCTTACATCCCTGGCACCTCTGAACTGCTGCGGTGCATCCCTGGACTGCTGCGGTGCCTTGTAGGAGTAAGGCTTATACCTGCTCTTCTTATAATCTTTATGCCTAGGGTACTTCTTACCCTTGCCGCCACTGCCATACTGAGGAACCGCCGCCTCAGCTGCAGGAACTACTGTCACCGTAGCATGAGAACTCCTCTCAGATATATACCTCTCTATAGTGCGTGCTCGCCCAACTGTCTCGACATAGGTCTCCAAGTGCTGAGCACCAACCTGCTCTCGAATATCCCATCTGAGACCTCTCAGAAACTTGGTAGCTCTCCTCTTTTCAGTGTTTATCAGGTGAGGAGCATACTTTCCCAATTTCGTGAACTGTAGCTCATACTGGTCCACTGTCATATCACCCTGCTCCAGGTGAATAAATGCCACCTCTCGGTCCTCTACCAAGCTATCTGGAAAATACTTCTCATTAAATTGAGATAGGAAGTAAGGCCAATCCACTGTTTCCTGCCTTTCCGCTGCTAGTCTCACAACTCCTTTCCACCACTCATCTGCGTCGCCACGCATCATATAGGTGGACAAACATAGCTTATCCTCATCTGAGCAGCGCATAACTTGGAAAATCTTTTCCAAGACCAACTGCCAGTTCTCAGCAGTACTGGATTCTGAGCCCCCATAAAATGAGCTAGGACCCAGTTTCTGAAATTCACTCACAAGTGAAGCATAGCGCCTGTGAGCACCCTCCTGAGAGTCATCCCCCACTGCCCGAGTAGTAGTCTGGGGTCTCTCTTGAGTCAGCTGCTGCAAAAGCTGATGTTGTGCTTCTTGGTGCTGAGTCTGCTGCTGCTGCAGCATCTGAGCTTGCCTCTCAATCATGGCACCTTGTTGCTGTACCATGCCAGTCAAGGCCTCAATAGTTCTAGTGAGGTTCGGGGTCTGCTCGCCCTCATCACTAGCATTACCTCTGGTTCGCACCATCTTAAATTCAGATTCCTACACGCACATATCATAGTCACACACATATCATAGTCAGGAAAACAACATAACCTATTAGGTGTCTAGCAATACACAAACATGTTTTCCCCAAACTAAGTTTTAGCTAGCCAACTCCTCTGATACCATTCTGTAACATCCCACATACTTAACCCCAAGCAAGTAACACAATCACAAAAGTAATAGGATGTTTCATATAAGATCGATCAAATGCTAGGTAAAACCGAGTCCAAGAAAAACACGATCTGAAAATTTTCAAAACTCCAAACACATAAAATCTTCGAATCACAAATCTCATAAATCACATAAAGGTACCTGCCACCACGCAATACGTGCACTAGACATATGCACGTTACAGTTGTATCAAAACCGATTGCAAAAATACACATCAACTTCAATTTCAAAACAAATCCACAAAATCGATTTTATAAACTAATACCAAACACCGAAACCAGGCCAAAGCCCGCGGTGACACAAAATCAGACTCGTAAAACCGGCACAATCTGGCATTACAAGTTCACGTAGTTCACATCATTCATATCACATGGTTCACATAATTCATAGAATTTAGCCACAACCGGCATCATAAGCATAAATACATTAAGCATAAATCACAGCATCCCTATAATGCTAACTGCGCCCCTGCTCTACACCTGAAAATAGTGAGGGGTGAGCTACACAGCCCAGTGAGTGGATAGTCTAATTGACCATCCATAACATACTCTCAAAAACATATGCAGATTATTTTAAAAATCTTTAACAGGATATCATGTCAACACATAATAACAAATTCAATGCAAAAGTCATATAAACAGTCAAAAATATACACATCAACATATAATAACCTCAGGTTCTAGAGTTGTACTCTAAACCAACCGAACACACATATTCTAAACCAACTAAACACACCAACACATATTTAACCTAGTTGTCCAGCATATTCAGTAGTGACCAATATGGTCTAACCCGGCTTGGCCAAAGCACTGGGAGCTGCAAAATCTCGTGCAACACATAACATGGACAGTGAATAGAATCAGGAGGTGGCCCCCGTCAGGTCACGACGTGGCACGCTGGTCTATCACGCCATAACATAAAACGAGAATAGAATCAGGAGGTGGCCCCCGTCAGGTCACGACGTGGCACGCTGGTCTATCACGCCATAACATAAAACGAGAATGATGACATCAAGAGGTGGCCCTTGTCTGACCAAGACATGGCACTTTGGGTCTTATATCATTCCCAACACATAAAAGAGTAATGACATCAAGAGGTGGCCCCTGTCTGACCAAGACATGGCACTTTGGGTCAAAACCCGTTCTCCCAAAAGGTTCCTACTGGACAACACACATATCTTATTTCATAATTTCACATAGGTGGACATATTTCACAATGGTGGACTCCTAAGTGTCAACTTGACTCTAGGATAGCCATCACAAAATCACATCGGACAGGCTGAATTTCAGCCCCCATCACAATAATCATAATAGGCAGGCTGATCATCAACCCCCCTCACATATCACAATACAGGGTTGAAATTCAAACCCTTAACATATCACATAAGGACTATCCCCTTGAGTTCATAGTTACACCTAGCCTTAGTCCTAACCATCACATAACCACCTAATTTTCCAAATTCACATAATCCATAATATTCATATTTCACATAATCACATAATGATCAACATAAAATTCCAAAGGTCACATAAACACTTAATATTTAACGATCACATAATTACATAATATTAACAATCATATAATATGGTGTGGTCCTTAGATTTCATGCTGATTAGTTCAATCAAAACTTACTATGTTATCACCCAAATTTTCCAAACAATTTCTCAACATTGCATAAATACATAACCATATATACATCATGTATCAAGCATCCATAAAATCAACTTAAAATTTAAATCATGTAAACATGTAAACATGTTAACTAAAATCATCAAATTTCGGTTTAAATACAATTAACAAGGTTTCGGCTACAACAATCCTTGGCTTTATATTACCCAAAATTCTTTATAAAATATCTAATTAACAAGAAATTCATGCTCAAAATTCAATGATCTAAAGCTACCAAAAATCCCTATAAAAATACCTTAAATTTCATGCCACAATTTTTGGTTTTCATGAGATATACACCTTTACAAAAATTTCGGTTTTCATGAAGAACAAGAATATTTTGAATTCGGTTTCAAGGAAAATACTCTAAATTTCCAACTTAAATTAAACCTTAGTAAACAAGAATCTTATGAACAAATATTCTAAATTCGGTTTTCATACCTTAAATATACTTTGCATAATTTCGGTTTTAACATGGAAATTTTCCAAGAATTCAAGTGTATTATTTAACATAAGCACAACTAAATGGATAGATCAAACAAGACATTCCACTCACCTCTAAAACCGAGAATTCAAGGAAGAAAACTCCACAACAAAATCGCCTAAAGCCCCTAAGTCACCCAAGGAATCTTCAAGAATTCACCAAGGAAGTTTCACCTCAAAGAATTTCGCCAAAAGGAAGAAAAAAAATCGCCTCCAAGCTTCCAAGAATCGCCTTCTCCCTTCAAGCCGTCGCCTAGGGTTCTTCCAAGCTAGAATTTCGCCAAAACAAACTTCCCTAGCCGAAATTCCCTTTTACAATTTCGGTTTTCAAGTTCTTTAACCCGTTAACCATAATTCAAATTATGGTTAATCCGATTAGAACTTAATTACCTCTTATATTCCACTAATTCAAATTTAAACCCAATAACCCAATATCTCATAATTAACTAATTATTTAATTAACTTAACCATTAACCAATCACTTAACGAAAATCCATTAAGGATTTAACTAACATCCAATAAGGATTTAATTATCCAATAGAGTATAATTAATTAACCAATAAGGTCTAATTAATTTATTCTAAATTATCAATCAATAATCAAATAGATTAACCACCATTAATCTCTAATTAATTTACAATTAACAATCAATAAACCAGTTAATTAACTATAAATTGATAACCAAAATCTCTAATTAATTTATCATAAATTAACAATCAATACTCAGGAATAATAACTCAGTCAATAATTTTATTTAAATCAAAATTAATGCTTACCAGAACTTAAGATCCTTGGATCTTACATTCCTCCCTCCTTATAAAGCTTTAGTCCTCTAAAGCTCAGCATCCATATCATCAAAGAGGTAAGCATAATTTTTCCTCATATCAGCTTCAGTTTCCCAAGTTGCTTCTTCAACTGACTGGTTTCCCCAAATAACCTTGACTAAAGGTATAGTCTTGTTCCTCAGAACTTTATCTTTTCTATCCACAATCCGGAGAGGTCTTTCCTCGAATGTCAAATCACTCTGAACTTGAAGAGGTTCCAACTCCAACACATGAGATGGATCAGGATGATATTTCCTCAAAGCAGAGACATGGAATACATTATGTACATGATCCAAAGTAGGAGGTAAAGCTAAACGGTAAGCTACTGGACCAACTCTCTCAATAATATCAAAAGGGCCTACAAACCTAGGGCTCAACTTGCCCTTTTTGCCAAATCTCATAACACTCTTAGTAGGCGACACTTTCAAGAACACATGGTCTCCTACCATAAACTCCAAAGGACGACGACGGTCATCAGCATAACTCTTCTGTCTGTCCCGAGCAATTTTCAGCTTATCCTGGATCTCTCTGACCTTATCAGTAGTCTCCTGAACTGCATCAGATCTCAAAATCATCCTGTCACCAGTTTCCTCCCAACACAAGGGAGTCCTACACCTTCTCCCATACAAGGCCTCATAAGGAGCCATCTGAATATTGGAGTGGAAACTATTATTATAAGTGAATTCTATCAAAGATAGATCCCGGTTCCACTCAGAACTCCAATCAACCACATAGGCTCTCAACAAATCCTCTAGAGTCTGTATAGTACGCTCTGTCTGGCCATCAGACTGAGGATGGTATGCTGTACTAAAACTCAACTTAGTACCCAAACCCTCCTGTAAACTCCTCCAAAATCTGGACAGAAATCGAGAATCCCTATCAGAAACAATGTCAACTGGCACTCCATGTAGTCTGACTATCTCATCAATGTACAATCTGGCCAGCCTCTCTAATGAATAAGTCATCTTAATCGGGAGAAAATGGGCTGATTTAGTAAGTCTATCAACAATCACCCAAATAGCATCATGACCCAATCTGGTTCTGGGCAAACCACACACAAAATCCATACTGATGCATTCCCACTTCCACTCAGGAATAGGAAGAGACTGCAACAAACCCCCAGGTTTCTGGTGTTCGGCCTTTATAGTCTGACAAGTCAAACACCTAGAGACAAAATCAAGCACTTCTTTCTTCATACCCGGCCACCAAAAATTTTTCTTGAGGTCCTGATACATTTTAATCACGCCAGGATGTAGAGAATATTTGGAGTTATGGCTGTCCTCCAATATTTCTTTCCTCAAGCTCGGTTCCTCAGGGACACATACCCTTCCACGAAACCGAAGAATACCATCATCAGACACACTAAAGTCCTGAACTGCGCCATCAATCAGACTATCCCTGATCTGGACTAATTTCGGATCCACAGACTGCTGATCTCTGATCTTCTGCAACAAAGCAGACTGTACTCTAAGAAAAGCCACATAACCAGTCTGAACTCTAGGAGAAACGCTGATTCTGAGATCTCTGAACTCCTGCAGTAACTGCCACTCACTGACCCGTAGTGCAGCTACTGAAGTAACTGGATGTCTGCTCAGTGCATCCGCTACTACATTGGCCTTTCCAGCCTGATACTGAATGGAGAAGTCATAGTCTTTGATCAACTCCATCCATCTTCTCTGTCTCATGTTCAACTCCTTCTGAGTGAAGATATACTTGAGACTCTGGTGATCAGTGAACAGATCAAATTCCTGACCCAACAAATAGTGACGCCATATCTTCAATGCAAAGACTACGGCCGCCAACTCTAAATCATGAGTAGGGTAATTCAGTTCATACTCCTTCAGTTGTCTCGAAGCATAGGCTACTACAGAACCCTTCTGCATCAAGACACAACCCAACCCTTTGCCAGAAGCATCTGTATAAACAGTAAACCTTTCCCCATCACTAGGAATAATGAGGATCGGTGTACTAATCAATCTCCTTTTCAGCTCTTGAAAACTCTCTTCACACTTATCATCCCAAATAAACTTAGCCTCCTTTCTGGTCAATTTAGTTAGAGGACCCGCCAGCTTGGAGAATCCCTCAACAAATCGCCGGTAGTAACCTGCCAAACCCAGAAAACTCCTGATCTCAGTAGCACTAGTCGGTCTTCCCCAATTAAGGATGGCTTGCACCTTAACTGGATCCACAGACACCCCCTGACCAGAAATCACATGTCCCAAGAAGCTGATCTTCTCTAGCCAGAACTCACACTTACTAGCCTTGGCAAATAATTGATTCTTCCTCAGAACCTCCAGCACTCCGCGCAAGTCACTGACATGATCTGAACGCAATTGCAGCAATCGTGCATCGGGAGCTAGCTGAGAAACCGGCGGTGGTGCATGACGAGGAACCAGTAGAGGCCCGCATAGGAGTTGTGTGCATTGCCTCAGTGGTCGCAGGAAGATCATCGCCGACCCCCGCAGAAGCAGAGCCGAAAGACGCCGTCAACAAGAGCAACGTCGAGCAGAAGACGAGCTCCGGAGATGCGAACCCTCCACAGGAGAAAAAGACGTATAAGCAGGTAGTGGAGGAAAAGACTTCACCGAAGTCTTGGGAGGAGATAGAAGTGGAAGACAACGCAATGCAACGTGCGAACTATGAGAAGCTCCAACACAAGAGGGAACAGAACTGGAAAGAGTGCTACGAGGCTAAATGTGCTGAGCAAAAGCGGTGGCTCGCCAGCCGGCGTTGAGCGGGCCGCCCGCGCCGGACATCGAGGGCGATGTCCAAATTGGGCCGGGGAGAATTGTTAGGCCCTGGGCTCCCCGGTTCAGCCCAGAGGATAGGGAGCCTGATCCAAGCCCAAGCCCGTGCCACGAATACAAGAAGCGGAGCCCGAATTGGGGAACGCAATTGGGGCGTTGACCCCAAACGGGTGACCGTGGCATCCGCGCATGCGTCTTCTTGACACATTGCAACGGCACCTTCCCCGCGAGCTTCGGACGACGCAGATGACGACGAAATCGGCGAAAGATTCGGACACGGCGGATGCAACTTCGGCGGGCGATGCGGACACAGGAGAGGATCTCACACGCGGCTGCTCAAACGTGAGATACGGATGCGTCTGTTGGCTTAGACGCGGTCGACAACGAAGGCGACAGAGTCGTGGCGACACCTAAAGAAACGGGCGCGATTTAAGGTTGCGGCGCCGAAGTTCGCGGAGCTCGGACGCGATCGGAGCGGAAGACCCGGTCGGCGCAAGGCAGCGGCTAGGAACGTTAAAAGGCGGGAGGAGAGCTTACCTTCGCGATAACAGGAATCCACCAGCGAGCGACAGAAGCGATGACTGAGACCTGAGAGCCGAGCGTTTGTAAACGGCGGCGAGCGACACCGTGGGAGGAAGAGAGACGAGTAAGGAGAGTTTTGTAGCTTTCGAAGAGTGAATAAAAGCTTTCTCTCCAAGTTCCGTTTTCCCCTGTTCCGGCGAGCCGGCATTGTCTCTCGTCGGTGGCAACGGCGGGTGGCTGCCGGACAACGACGGGCGGCGTGGACAAAGCGCAGGCGGTGTACGTTCAGCTTCCCGGCGAGCTATTCGAATGCAGGCGGCGTTCGCATTCGGTCGAAGGCGAGGAAGACGACGCGAGTTTCAAACGCCCGGCGTTCGAAACGAGGCGGACGAAACGCGGGTCAACGGAGCGGCAGAGTCAAAATCCGAAACCGTGATTTCGAAATTCGATTTCGAACGAAATCGATTTGGCGGCTGACGTCATCTGACGTCAGCGAAGGAATTCAATCGAGCGGCGGACGTGGCTGACGACGTGGTGACGTCAGTCAGGCGGATTTCGGCGAGATCGGGTCAAAATCTGAGTTCACCGAGAGGTATTATTTGATTAGGGTTCCGATTATTTCTAGCTTTCCTAATTTAATTAGGGTTAGGGTTTCTTCGTGCGAATTGTAATTTGGGGGAAGAAAATTATTCGGGGAAGTTAGGATTTTCGAATTGGGGACGAGATTCGGTCCGGAAACCCAAGCAAGTTCACGTTCCGGTGTTCCGCCGGACGGCTCTTGGAAGCGAATAAGCGCTGTTTTTAGACCGTTCCGACCGGAGCGTGACACTTAGTGTCACGTGTCACGCCCCGGTCGGATCGATCTAGAATTAGCGCTTATCCGCTTCCTAGAGCCGTCCGGCGGAATACCAGAACGTAACTCTCCATAGGGTTTCCGACCCGAAATTATAAACCCTGATTACCCCGATTAATTTTTATCCCCAAAATACAATTCGCACGGAGAAAACCCTAACCCTAATTTAGGAAAATCCAAACCCCAATCGAAAATACCTCTGATTTTGACCCGAGAGTCAAAATCACGCCGCCGCTCAATTTAATCTCCTTGCTTACGTCAGCCGCTTAATTGCTGACGTCACTCGATTTCGTTCGCCGCCTCGGTTTCGAAATCGCACCGCCTTACGTCAGCGTCGCTTCGCTGACGTCAGCCAAATCAATTCAAAAATCGAATTGATTTCGTTCTGCCGTTGACCGTTGACCAGAATCTCGAAACGAACGCCGAGCCGCGCTCGTCTCCTTCGTTGCGCGGACGCTCGTAACGCCTCCTCCTCTGTTACGCCACGAAGCAGAGTCGCTTGGTACGAGCGCCACCCGCACTCGTCGCCGCCGTTTGCTCCCTTCACAGTAACGCCAGTTGCGTTCTTTTGCGTTAGTCGTCGCCGCGCTTCACCGGAGCAGAGAACCTGGACCAGAGGAAGAAGGAAAGCTCATTTCTTTTATTCCCTAAAGAAGATACAAAGCTCCTCGTCGTCGGCGACACTCGCCGCCTGACCTCCCTCTTCCCTCCCTCACCGGCGAACCAATCGCCGATTACAATCTCTCAGTTCCCTCTCGTCGAAGCTTCACCAAGCTTCGTTGTTGGTCGGTAATGGCAGGGAGAGCCTCCTGTTGCCCTCGCCTCCACTTTATAGGCAGCGAGCCGCCTCTGCTCCGCGAACATCGCGTTCGCTTCCTGCTACGACCATGTCCGCGTCCCAAGCTTGCGGGGACGACGACGTCGTCGCCCGGTTGAAACTGTCCAAAGAGCTCGCGCCCGAGCTTCTCGCGCTGGTGTTCTCGCCTAAACCTCTTGGAGAGGACGCCGCCACGCTCGCGTCCAAGAACTCCGAGTCTTCCTCTAAAGTTGCCACGTCGTCCGCAACGCTCGCCGCATTCGCCGATGTCTTGGCTTCATCGCACGCGAGCTCCGCGCGTTGACGAAGCTCCGTCGTTCGCCGCCTGCGAACGACGCTGACGAGTCATTCGCTGCTTGGGCTTGGGCCGTTGCTTGGCCCAAGTCTGTTTGGTCCTGGTCCCATGGGCTCCGGTCTGGACCGGGCTGAACCGGGCCTGACAATTCTCCCCCGCCCAATTTGGACATCGTGCTCGATGTCTCTGACGGGCGGATCCCGCAGAACCATCGCTCCGATTCTCAACGCACCAACCCGACACTGCTGCGCTCCCGTGGCAGCGTGTGGAACTACCTGCAATGATCCAATCCGCAGAACCATCGCCATGAGCTTTTGCTTGCTAGGACAATCCTTTACCCAGTGAGGACCGCCGCACCAAAAGCAACCCTGTGGCTTTTGCTCCCATCGTCCCGGTGAACCCTTGTTCTGCCGGTAGAATGGTCTACCTCTCTCGGGAACTCTAGCTCCCGGCGGTGTGCGTGGGGAGCCGCGCTGAGAGCCGCGCTTTGGTGGTGTCTTGGATTTCTTTGGTGGTGCTGGTTTGAAATTTCTGTTATCCACCAGAGATTTAGCCACTGCCGCCGCCGCCCTCCAGTCAACCGGCTCGCGACGTCGGACCTCCGTTTCTGCCCATGGCTGAAGGCCCCGGAGGAAGAAATACCTCCTATCGTCCTCCGCCATGCCTGGAAGCTCCAGCATCAAAGTAGAGAAAGCCCTGACGTACTCCTGGATCAAGCCTGTATGCCTCAGCCGATCCAGTTTGCCACGCGCCTGATCCGCCGAGTTTCCGGGAAGAAACTGCCGCCGCAGTTCCTCACGAAAAGTCTCCCAAGTCCAGCTAGTAGTCCCTAATATAGAACCGACTTTGGCTCGCCACCAAAGTTTCGCGTCGCCTGTAAGATAGGCGATGCACACCTCCACCCGATCTCCTGCAGAAATATGGTAAGCTGAAAATAGTTGCTCCATATCCCAGATAAAGTTTTCGACCTCTCTGGACGATCGAGCCCCCCGAACGTCGCTGGGTCCGGCACGCGCATCCTCGGTTTGGGAGCCTCCTGCTCCACCGGTGCTGATTTCGATACTTGCGCTAGGGCTAAACGTAGTACCTTTACTTCAGCGTGCATGTCTTCCTTCATGCGAGCCATCTCTCCTGGTAGATGGATCAGACCCTCCATGGTCTGTTGCATGACCTCAATCTGCAACCTCTGCTGCTCGATCTGCAACCTCTGCTGTTCGATTTGCAACCTCTGTTGTTCGATCAGTAATTCCTGATCCTCCACAGTCTTCTGAAGGCTTTCCACCTGTGGAATCATCCCATTATCTCCACCACTGGCCAAACCGAGCACCTGCTCGATCTGAGCAATGCGATCACCCTGGTTCACCATCTCCTCAGGATCAGCCGTCTCCTTGGCTTTTCCTTTATCCTGCCTGGGTCGGGCATCCTCTGACGCTCCCCTAGCAGTATGGGTGATTTTCTGGAACTTCAGACCTTTCCTCACCTTCGAGGGTGAAGCTGAAGGTGCCGTGTTTGCTGGAACACATTAGCCTGCTCTGATACCTGTTGTCACGCCCCGGTCGGATCGGTCTAGAATTAGCGCTTATCCGCTTCCTAGAGCCGTCCGGCGGAATACCAGAACGTAACTCTCCCTAGGGTTTCCGACCCGAAATTAGAAACCCTGATTACCCCGATTAATTTTTATCCCCAAAATACAATTCGCACGGAGAAAACCCTAACCCTAATTTAGGAAAATCCAAACCCCAATCGAAAATACCTCTGATTTTGACCCGAGAGTCAAAATCACACCGCCGCTCAATTTAATCTCCTTGCTTACGTCAGCCGCTTAATTGCTGACGTCACTCGATTTCGTTCACCGCCTCGGTTTCGAAACCGCACCGCCTTACGTCAGCGTCGCCTCGCTGACGTCAGCCAAATCAATTCGAAAATCGAATTGATTTCGTTCTGCCGTTGACCGTTGACCAGAATCTCGAAACGAATGCCGAGCCGCGCTCGTCTCCTTCGTTGCGCGGACGCTCGTAACGCCTTCTCCTCTGTTACGCCGCGAAGCAGAGTCGCCTGGTACGAGCGCCACCCGCACTCGTCGCCGCCGTTTGCTCCCTTCACAGGAACGCCAGCTGCGTTCTTTTGCGTTAGTCGTCGCCGCGCTTCACCAGAGCAGAGAACCCGGACCAGAGGAAGAAGGAAAGCTCGTTTCTTTTATTCCCTAAAGAAGATACAAAGCTCCTCGTCGTCGGCGACCCTCGCCGCCTGACCTCCCTCTTCCCTCCCTCACCGGCGAACCAATCGCCGATTACAATCTCTCAGTTCCCTCTCGTCGAAGCTTCACCAAGCTTCGTTGTTGGTCGGTAATGGCAGGGAGAGCCTCCTGTTGCCCTCGCCTCCGCTTTATAGGCAGCGAGCCGCCTCTGCTCCGCGAACATCGCGTTCGCTTCCTGCTGCGACCGTGTCCGCGTCCCAAGCTTGCGGGGACGACGACGTCGTCGCCCGGTTGAAACTGTCCAAAGAGCTCGCGCCCGAGCTTCTCGCGCTGGTGTTCTCGCCTAAACCTCGCGTAGAGGACGCCGCCACGCTCGCGTCCAAGAACTCCGAGTCTTCCTCTAAAGTTGCCACGTCGTCCGCAACGCTCGCTGCATTCGCCAATGTCGTGGCTTCATCGCACGCGAGCTCCGCACGTTGACGAAGCTCCGTCGTTCGCCGCCTGCGAACGACGCTGACGAGTCATTCGCTGCTTGGGCTTGGGCCGTTGCTTGGCCCAAGTCTGTTTGGTCCTGGTCCCATGGGCTCCGGTCTGGACCGGGCTGAACCGGGCCTGACACTAAGTGTTAGGCCTGGGTTCACCCGGTTCAGTTCCGAGCCCAGCAGGCCTAACCCAGTGGGCCGGATAGTGACCTAGACTCAAGTTTAGTCCCACATTGGAAGTGGGAGGGACCATTATATGACATATAAGGCTTAGTGGGCTTACTATTGTTAACTTGGGCTTAAGCATTTTAATATATTGGGCCACGTTGCAAATCGGCTCACCAAGTTAATGAATAGTTTGCTTACTAAGCAGGATTTGGGGAGGAAAATTAGCCGGAAACCCTAGGAAGTCTGCGCTCCGGTGTTCCGCCGGACAACCCTAAGGCAACGGATAAACGCCGGTCCGGGGTTGATCCGACCGGGGCCTGACAAAGGTATCAGAGCCAAAAGATTCAGCCATGATGGTGAATCAGAAAGATCCGAAAGGCAACACCATCACCACCGGCGACAAGGAGTGTCATCCTTCCAGGGCAGTGGCCCTGATGCCAACACCAGGGGGCGTTGATGCCGGCGCCAGGGGCGTCGATGCCGATGTCAGGGGACATCGAGGGAGAACTCTGTTAGAGCTGAGTGGTTGTAACCAACGACAAGATTGTTGTGGGCCCATGACCCACAGGTCCAAGATTATCCTTGACAGAGTTTGACGATGGAGGTTACTGTAAGCATGATGATGCAGTGCGTTAGACCGTGAACTCAATGGCCACAGGTTGAGCGAAGCACCTGGGGAGATGCGCTATGGACGTGACCCTGTTTGCATTCAGTTCGGCGGGAGCACTATGGCGAGACGGCTGGGACACAGGAGGTCAGGCAGAGCACCGGGGGTGAATATGCGGCTTAGTTGTGTCAAGCCAAGGGGCCGCCAATTCCATGCAGTATGGTGCAGCAAACAATCATCATCAGACTGAAGACAAGAGATAAGAGGACATCAACATTGGAGAGCCAGTGTTCAGCGCGCATCGAACATCGAGGACGATGTTCAAATCAGGTGGGGGAGAATTGTTAGGCCCGGGTTCACCCGGTTCAGTTCAGAGCCCAGCAGGCCTAACCCAGTGGGCCGGATAGTGACCCAGACTCAAGTTTAGTCCCACATTGGAAGTGGGAGGGACCATTATATGACATATAAGGCTTAGTGGGCTTACTATTGTTAACTTGGGCTTAAGCATTTTAATATATTGGGCCACGTTGCAAATCGGCTCACCAAGTTAATGAATAGTTTGCTTACTAAGCAGGATTTGGGGAGGAAAATTAGCCGGAAACCCTAGGAAGTCTGCGCTCCGGTGTTCCGCCGGACAACCCTAAGGCAACGGATAAACGCCGGTCCGGGGTTGATCCGACCGGGGCCTGACAAAGGTATCAGAGCCAAAAGATTCAGCCATGATGGTGAATCAGAAAGATCCGAGAGGCAACACCATCACCACCGGCGACAAGGAGTGTCATCCTTCCAGGGCAGTGGCCCTGATGCCAACACCAGGGGGCGTTGATGCTGGCGCCAGGGGCGTCGATGCCGATGTCAGGGGACATCGAGGGAGAACTCTGTTAGAGTTGAATGGTTGTAACCAACGACAAGATTGTTGTGGGCCCATGACCCACAGGTCCAAGATTATCCTTGACAGAGTTTGACGATGGAGGTTACTGTAAGCATGATGATGCAGTGCGTTAGACTGTGAACTCAATGGCCACAGGTTGAGCGGAGCACCTGGGGAGATGCGCTATGGACGTGACCCTGTTTGCATTCAGTTCGGCGGGAGCACTATGGCGAGACGGCTGGGACACAGGAGGTCAGGCAGAGCACCAGGGGGTGAATATGCGGCTTAGTTGTGTCAAGCCAGGGGCCGCCAATTCCATGCAGTATGGTGCAGCAAACAATCATCATCAGACTGAAGACAAGAGATAAGAGGACATCAACATTGGAGAGCCAGTGTTCAGCGCGCATCGAACATTGAGGACGATGTTCAAATCAGGTGGGGGAGAATTGTTAGGCCCGGGTTCACCCGGTTCAGTTCAGAGCCCAGCAGGCCTAACCCAGTGGGCCGGATAGTGACCCAGACTCAAGTTTAGTCCCACATTGGAAGTGGGAGGGACCATTATATGACATATAAGGCTTAGTGGGCTTACTATTGTTAACTTGGGCTTAAGTATTTTAATATATTGGGCCACGTTGTAAATCGGCTCACCAAGTTAATGAATAGTTTGCTTACTAAGCAGGATTTGGGGAGGAAAATTAGCCGGAAACCCTAGGAAGTCTGCTCTCCGGTGTTCCGTCGGACAACCCTAAGGCAACGGATAAACGCCGATCCGGGATTGATCCGACCGGGGCCTGACACTAAGCACCCAATGAAAGAAACAAAAAAAAAAGTACCATCATTCGCAAAAAACAGAAACGCATGCAACCGCGAGAATGGCGCTTCTCTAGGTCAGCCGCAATGGCGGGAAAAATGTATTCAGCCAATAAACTTCCGACACGTTTTCAATGACTGTCCCATCGGAATACTTGGGCCCACCGCTGTCGGGCCGGTACCCGAGGCGCCCCCTCAGCGGACGTGGGACCGGATGACCCATTGCATCCCACGATTCTTGTCTTGCCACGTTCTCCATATCTACGGCTGGGATGTCGCCCCTCCCTCTTCCTCGTATATATCATCGCACATTAAATGAACCAACTCCCGCTTATTTCTATTCCGAGCTTTGTTTCTCCAAATTTAACCCGGAAAAAATAATCATTTTCCTACCCAACTCACTTGCCTTGTGATTGAAAAGGAAATCCGGGCCCCGCAGGTTCTGTTCAATCACACTGCAGGTTCGGTCAGCAAAAAGATGCAAGTATACTCGCCGAGTGGAGGAAAATGGCGAAGAACATAATTACCTTCCAATTAAAACCCATTCAATCTCTCACTCTGTTGCTATAATAGACTTCGCAATCTTCTCCATTTTTTGCCAAATTAATATTTAGTTGCTCACACTCTCAGATCGGTTTTACCAAGAGTTAAAGCGTCATGGTAAGAGAATTTAATCTCTCCCCCTGTTCATGAATTGTTTTCACCTCGGGATGGTTTTGGTTGTTGAAGCTTTCTTTTTTTATTATATACGGAGATTGGATTGCTTGTTTTTAATCTTTTTTTCTTGCTCAATAAGATTAAATTTGTAAGATCGTTGTGTTAATTGTTTAATCCACCCAAGGTAAAATTTCAAGATGATATTTTTTTTTTAATCCGTTTGCATGAATTGATCGATAGCTCGCTTTCAATCTTTTTCTTGCTCGGCAAGTTAAATTTGTTGAGACCTCGTTCAATTGATGGTGAATCTTGATCGTGAAGGTGGGCTACGCATTCCATTATAAGAGGAAACACATCGTGAAGGCGGAGGAGGAGGAGGAGATCGTACTTGAGAAACGGAGGGAAAGGGGGGCAACGAGGCGGCAGAGGAGGGAAGCGGCGCCGTCGTCACCGTCGGCGCCCGCATCGGCATTGGCCTCAGCGCTGGCGTTTGGATGGGTGGAGATGCTTCTTTGGGGGGAGTTCTTCGGGGTGTGCGAGGAACACAAGGAGGCGCGTAAGAGCGAAGAGAACATATACTGTGTTGATTGCAGCCACCGGATGTGCCCGCACTGCCTCGCGCGGCCGGGTGCCGACCACCTCAAGCACCGCCTCCTCCAGATCCGCCGCTACGTCTACCAGGACGTCGTCCGCGTGCACGACATGCTCAACCTCCTCGATTGCTCGAAAGTCCAGGTTTCACTCTCTCTCTCTCTCTCTCTCGCTCTCCCGACGTGCGCGCGTTTTGATGTCCACAATCTTCTAGAAGTTACGCCTCTTTTGCAATTGTTTTTTCAGCGATTAAAAAGAATTTGGCTTCTACAAAGTTACCAACTAAATCCTATTGTGAGAAAGAATTCACCTTTAAACGATCTATTTACTTACTTTTTTTCCTGTAATTTAATCATTTAAACCAGTCTTGGATTGCCTGCTTGATGTTTTTACTGCAATTATGACGAATTCACATGATTGGATCTGCCCATTGACCGTTACCCTTCAGGAATTACAAGAATTAGACTTCTGCAATTGTATTTAAGCAAAGTGCCGGTTGATGGTATGAGAATAGTAGAGTTTTTTATTCCTTTTTCTTCTCAAATTTGTTCATGTTTTTTATCATTTTAATCTGCCTTGAATGGACGGTATTATGTTTCTTCATGATCTTCTTATGCATATTTTTCAAGGCTATTCATGGGAATGAATTATATATGAATGAACGATTTGATTGTTTGGAACAGTGATTGATCTTTATAAAAACACCAGAATTATCGAACTTCGCCGCAGAACTGAAATGATGCATTTATTCCTGTTTCTTCCAAAAAAAATCATGCAAAACTACTATAATTGTAACAGCTCAATACAGTCCTACGTTTAAGGCTTTCTTTTATTCTAATTTTTTTAAAATTAAGATATCAATTTGATTACGTTTTTTACAGCCTTACATTGTGAACAGTGCCAAAGTAGTACTGTTGAAGCCTAGAAAGCAATCAAAGCCATTGAAGTCAAACACATCCGTGTCCTCGTGTGAAATCTGTCATCGATCAATCGCGCAACCCTATCAATATTGTTGTATCGCATGCATGGTATGTTTTTACATCTCTAACTACTTCACATAGCCATTTATGTAAGTTCTATTTGTGTGTGCTGATACATTATGAAACTTAGGTATCTGACTTGGGAAGCACTGTCACTGTTAAGGAGCCCATTGATTGCAGCCCATTAAAACCATCGTTAATTCTTGATTTGACAGCTGATCTTGAGGAGCTGGTGCCTGTCGCATCCCAATCGTTTAATGCAGGGCCAAACAGTTTTCATCGCTCAGTTCCTGAATCCTCGACTCGGAGGGAACACAAGAGGAAAGGATCACCTCGTAGGTCACCGCTTTTGTGAAGAAACGAAGTTTTTTTGTTCCTTGGTAAATAATCAGCTGCCATATTTCTTATTGACAGTAGATATACATAGAAGCTTGTAGTTATGTCAATATTGTTTGTCAGTGAACTTTTTATTAAACTGAAATTGATCAAATAAACATTTTTTGGCTTAATTTTTCAATTATATGTTTTCGCAAAATGGTGTGCATCTCAAGGCTCCTGCAAGAATAACATTGAGCAAATGTCATGTACTTTGCATTTACATTGAAGCAAAAATGTATACACTTTATAATTTATGTAATTGCTTATCATAAGCAATGTTTCCTATTAACAATTTTGTTAAATATCATTTTTAAATAAAAAATTAAAATTATTTTACTATTACAAAAATTAACTTTAGGTTTAAAGGTTAGATACTTTTGAATCAGACCCAAGACTCAAGTATCTAAAGATCGAATGAGACTTGGGCCCCGGTATCTCAGATTGGGTCTAACAGAGTTAAAGTTCGGGAGTCGGGACAGTTTTCGACTATTCACCCCCACCAAGGATCCAACAATATTGCACGCCGAAGAGGGTTTGGGGATGGGCACAGATCGAAAATTTTCTTTTAAAAAAAGCATCTATGCAGCTTGTGACGTACTGTTGAATTATTATTTTAACGATTATGAAATATAAGAACAAGAAGAGTAGATACAAAATCATATATAACAAAGTATCAAACAAAATTTACAGGCATAGTTCCAGTATAGTGTTTCGAGTAACCTGACAACGGGAAAGCCGCATTCATCGATCCTTCATAAATAAATACATGTAGAAACAGGGACAACAATAGGAACAAGTGAAAGAATATAACTTTCAATCAGTCTATATTATTACACATCTTTACCACTATGTCATTATCCACTCTGTCATTATAATACTCTGTCGATGGGTGAAGAAAAGAACTGGAAGGCGACCGTTGCATTGGTTTTTACAGAAGATAAATACTATTCATAGTCCATGAACGGTCACAACTTCTGCTTGTACAATTCAAACGATGTTGCGCTTGCTCAGAAAGCGAAACAAAAACCAGCTGACTCCTGCAGCTTGTACACTTCAAACGAAATTGTGCTTGCTCAAAAGCGAAATAAACACCAGCTCACTCGGGAAACGCCATCAGTAGAAAAGTAAAACCATGGATCGAGAGACCATCACTTCATGAGACATACTTCAGATCTGAAAAGGAAACAAGATTCAACTTACTACATTTGAAAAATTATAAATGTCATACTACGGAGATATTTAAGCATTGGGTAACCACAAACACCCACTATAAAACACGATCCAACTTATTGCCCAACTGCAGAATGAATGACCGCTTCCCTCTTTCTTATGACACAAACTATAAAACAAAAGTTAAAAGTTCCAAACACAATCGTTGATAGAGAAATCAATTGATAACCAGTGTTTCTGGAGAAATGTTTTTGGTATAATCAAGAAATGAGATGATAGATGAATTTGTTCAAGCGCTAAGTCAATGGTGCTATTAAACTCCCTAATTAATCATGAACAGAATTTAAGCAACATGGTCTAAGCTAATTAGTTGTACCTCTACGTCCTGGCATGAACGCCAGCATCCTATGCAAAAGCAAGATTGACAAAGTGTTGGCGATAGTTTCATAATTTGATCAAAATAAAATTGACAAAAAAAATTCAACTATTATGTTAACAATTTGGCATTTACGGCCACTAACCACATTTAGCTAATTGGCTCAGACTATTCCAACTTGCCCCACATGCCTATGATTAATTGACTCCAAAGTTCAAATCAAACCAACCTACTAAAACATGAGCAGTCGTGGTCTTGTAACCTAAGTCCATTTAGATTAAGTAGTAATCTCTTTAGCTCCACTAGGGAGGAGATTTTGACGTAGGAGATGGCAGGAAAATAATGCCATAAGCCAGCAAAAAAGTATGAAAGTTTGCAATCTTTAAATTCTGGCCAATCGACCAATCAAGTTCAATTTTCTGAATCCTCCCATCCGTTTTATCACAGGGAAAGGATTGTTAACGGCCAGAAGAAATACAAAAGCACTGTTTAGAAAAGGAAATTTGTATGTTAAGCTCACCTGCATGTTTCGCACTCGTCAGTTCCTCCAGCATGATTCCTGCACAGTAGAAAACATTATTATTGAAATCTAGCTGGCGAGGGCCATAAAAAGTGGCATTTTTTTATTTTCTTTTTTTATCAACACACTCTAAAAATAAGATGGTCTGCCAATACAAAAGGCAATCACCATTGTTCAGAGTAGGGTGCAAAATGGGAACACATACTTGTAAATGCAAATGGACTATGTGCGCCTTATCATTGTCGGTCCTCTAACAGCCTTGATACTTTGGGAATCTCTAAAGCAAACAAAATGCACAAGTGTCTTTCCATTGGGATATATTGCAAATACACTGCTTCCAATTCGCTTATGGCAAAGAGAACACATACTATCAGCATCAACTTTCACTACCGCTCGACGACAATTATAAAGTTCTTCTTTGACCTGGTAAAGTACAAGAAGACTGATAAAGTGCAAGAACACATACTATCAGCATATGCTACCAAATTATAACTGCATTAGACTGAAGTATCGACTTGCATTAGCCATCTCAGACATCCAGTTTACTGACTTCCTACAAACATGCTAGAAGAACAGTACCATTCTCGTTCCTCGAGAGAGAAGTTTTGCATGTCAAACAAGTCACAGCTTTACTACCCTAGCACTAGGTTTAGTTCTACATTCAAAGCAAAAAAATAGATGGATGATCAAGTATAATAAAAAATACCTGCAAATTTTCATTAAATGTCAAGCTCTTGATAACTGCACTGTTTCGTTGGCCTTCAGTAGATTTTCGGAGGAGAGGCTTGAGGAAGGGAAGCAAATCCTGAATATAAAATTAGTGGTTTTTTGGAGAATGAGAATAAAAGAAGAATAGAGACTAAACTGAAGTATGTACATGAAACCAAATTATGTGCAGTGGTTATTACAAGACTTAACAAGTCTACATATAGACTTAAAGAATAAATATTACCCACACATTAATTAAGACGTAGCCAATACTATATAATTAATAACAACCATCATAGTTAATTGGATCGTAATCTGTCAACTTCCATGCTTTCTAACATGATTTGAGTTCAATAGTGATTTTCACCAGCTGCAAATGAGGTGTAAATTTTATATTGAGCTACTTTTACCGATGAGATTTAATGCACAATTTGAAGACAACTGTTGAATAAAGTATATAAGAGCACAATTTTCGTTAGATTCAACATTTAACTTCTTCGTAATCTGCTGAACTCTAGATACAAACCATAACAGAGTATATACACTGTCTCAACTCTCCATATTATAATATTCATTGATAATTTTTTGCAAATCAAAGATTAACCTATTGAGCTAATTAAGTCAACTGTTATCTTGGACGATGCAGGAATGTCACGTCATAATCATTTTTTGGTGCAATAGAGGGCTTCATGCCCTTGTCACAATCAATTTTAAGGAAACATCCAGATACATATGCAAGAAGTCATGAGATAGAAGCTTCGGTTGCCGAAATCAAATTTTCTTCAGCGTTTAGTGGGTACTCATATCAAGCCTCATTTCGAGCAGCTCTAGTATGGTCTTGCTATCTAGAAACTTTAACTGATTCATCTAAAGTTTAACCAAAGGCTGTCTGGACTCTGGATGACCTTATGCAGATTTGCTCCCCGGTCCTATGCTTAACTTACTAATATAACAAATTATACCCAGTTATGCTAGAAAAGGTTGAGAAAGATCAAGCTTGAAATACAGAGATGATGCAGTTCAAACGAAAGCCTTTCAGATACATAGCTAGCAACCCCATGCTCGATTGAAACAATCAAAGACATGCAACAATTGAATAACTCCAGGAATTCAGAGAAAAAAAAGTCCGTTCAAATAAAACATTATGCTCTCATGCAAAAATTGAGGCGTTTATAGAGCACTAACTTGGAACACTCCAAGGTAGAATTAGTATAAATTCATAAATGTTAAAAAAACTTGACTTTAGTTAGAAAATATAATGTTATAAAAGAGAAATTGTAAGAAATATTAAAAGATTCCTACCTAATTCTTGGATTAGATTAGCATGTCTTACTTTGACAATATGTCTCTTCAAAAGTTGATGTTACATTTTGAAAGCATATATAAACGAAAATACAAATATTTAAATTAGATAATTCATAAGCAACATGGAAGAACTATTTTAGTAATCAAATGATATTGCTTTTGTCATTTGGAATTGATCTTATGACAATTGCAGATGAAAATAATATAACTCCTCCATACATTATTACCGTTATACCTCATATTTATCAACAGAAACTATCGCATAGATCTGTAGCTCAATAGCTTGTACAATAATACCTGGATATCTGGTAAAGAACACTCCTATTATCGTATATAGTACAATTTAATTGATCTGTGGTTGACTATTGTGCTATATTTAATTGCTTAACATTTTCATAACGGTATGCTCAGATTATGCTTCGCAATCAATTTTTTTAATCTCCATGCCACTTAATACAAACTGGTATAACTAGTACAGGGACACTTCTGTGAGTGCACCTGGCATAGAAACATCCATATGTTGGTACTCCGGGTTCCACGATCCACCCGTGAGGACTGAGATTAAAAACTTTGTGAAAGTAATGAAAAAGTACTTATTTGCTGGCAGGAAGTATTTTTCTAGTACAAACTCATTTGTTTGTTTTAATTTTCACAATAGCACTGGAAATTCAGTTCTAATAAATTAGCTACAGAAAACTGAAAAAGCTAAAGTGACTGATTCGAAAATATTTTTTTATTTAATTACAAGACAACTATACTATCATCTACATTATATATCCTATGATCTTATATCTGAAGCCCTAAGCTAACTTTTTACTCAACATACTAGAAAATTTTGTTGCAGTTCTTTCTTTTAAGATGAGTGTTTGTCAACACATGCGCATACACCAATCCAATAGAATAAAACAAATTACATAAATTGATATATAGATATGATATGTTGAGGAGTATTATTAGTGCGATCATGTACCCTTCATATTATTAATTTATTACTATTCATTTTTTACACTTTATTATAGTTAGTATATAAAGACTTATATATATAAATTATGAATCATGGGAGAAATTAATAATATTGTACAACAATTTTCACTTCTATTAGCTTTGAACTTCTTTATCATTTGAACTCTCTCCCAATACCTATTACACATATCTAATTGTAGTAGTTCTATCAAACAACTTAATCACTTGTTACATCCGATTTGAAATATCAATTTGAATCAGCCGGTGTTTTTGATTTGTACTGGTTCGAGTTTGGAACAGTACTAATATATAATTATTTATAATACATATTTAATATAAAACTGACCCGTCCAAGACTGTACTATATCTCGCTTAGATTGGCAAATACTGAGCTTTGACTGATAGAATAGTTCGGATCGATTTTAAAAACTTTACGTCTACAACTATTATTTCTCTGTAATTACTTTTCTACAGTTGCTTTTTTCCAGAACTACAAAAGTTAGGGACAACTAGGTCTTAATACAAAAATATTGCAATTTATCATTTTGTAGCAATCACTCCTTCACTTGTCATAAGGGTAACAAGGTCATGCTTGCTTAACTTTACTGCATACAATGTACACATGGTAATTAAATGCCATCTCCTCCAACAAATGCCAATTTGGTGTCATCATGGTGATCATCGATCAGGTCTAGCTATAAAAATTGCCAAAATAACTGCAAACTAGAGATCACTGCTCCTCTATAACCGTGTTCCCATATTACAGCATATTGTAGTTTCACAAATCTTGTCTTTTTTTTTATTAGCATAGTTGATTTATTAAGCAATAGCTTTTGAAAGTCCAAATGTTCATTACCGATTTGGGTTATTTTAAATGCAATAGTTGATTGCTCAACTATAGTAGATGGCTGGAGTTTTGCTTTCTATTTGCAAACTTTTTTAAAAAAACTTTCTCCAATATTTTCCAGCACAAACTTGTCAATATGTTATTTAAATGAGGTATAACAAATATTGAAGAACACCACCAGAATAAAAGAGATGGGGCATGACCAATGTGATTGACTGAGTTGTGACAGGTGATATCAAAGACTGAGATTAGATGAAACCATAGTGACTGGATCATGGTCATTAAATATGAGGGAGGTCAAAATCGGTGAAATTGTGATGAACATGGGAGTAGCCACCACAAGCTAGGTGGGCAAGAGAGATGCTTCTAACTAGTGTCATGGGGAAGTTATACTACTACAAATTTGAGTTTAACACTCAGCAAGTATTAGACAAGAGATGTTAAATGCATGTGGAAAAAGTCCCATCAGTGTGCATGTTAGTCCAACCGGTTCAAAGAGGGGGATGAGGAAAAGATGCATTAAGATTAGGGTTAGAGAACATTAAGATTAGGGTTAGATAACATTAAGATTAGGGTTAGATAACGGAAGTTTTATTCTTTGGTTGACTATGTCATGGCCAAGTTTTTCGCTAGTTATTTGGGTCAAGCTTCGGAATAAAACCTATCCAAGTGGTTTGGTCTACTGGATTGATTGCCGGAGCACTGAAAGGGAAAAAAAATCAAACGACGAAGATATTTGGTCGACGAAAGGCAAGACGAGTGGATTCGTTCGACGGAGTACGTCAGTCCCTTAGGGAAGCACTGTGCTGCAAGGAGATTGACTTTGGCGGAGCATTGCTTTTGGCAAACAAAGTGCAATGAGAAAATTGGCCTCGACAAATTACTGTGCAGCTAGAGAAAAAGGAGAGGAAGGTCACCTGCTCATTTCTTATCAGATTCACTAAGAGGAAGGTTCAGAATATGTGAAGAAGCGGCGATTATCTTGGTAGCATATGACAAGGAAGAGCTGCATGGATGAATGGAATCGGCTAGAAAGAAAGCTGTGAGAGGAGAGATCCTTTTGAAGAAATTTCAACAGACCTCTTGCATGCATGGTGGTGAGGAAAAAAAGGGACATAAATCAACTGTCTAAATTTGCTGCAAGAGGTGAGGAGGAAAAAAGTGATAGCGATCTGTCCAAATAAGCTGCAGCTTCACGAGTAGATAAAAAGTTGGAGGTGTTAGCAGCGACAGAAGAGCAATAGTGGGTTAGAGAACTATCAGAGATCACATCACAGTAGATGGACTTGGATTATCGCCTCATAGCCTTGGACAAAATAAGATCCTTGCTGACGGAGTTGGCAAAGGAGAGAAGAACGAATCTTGGGATCTACTAGCAGGCCATTCAACAGCGGGGAGTTCAGCACAAAATTTTAAGCTTTGATGATGTTGACTCAGTAGGGTGGATAAGATGAGCAGAACCGTACTTTAACATTAACTGTTAACATTAAGGGGATGACTGAGTACAAGATTCAATGGAATTTATAAGCATGGAGAGTCAGAGAGGCGATGACAGGCTACTGGTTTAGATAGCTACAGAGAATAATTCCCCACCTCACTTGAGAAGGGTTAAAGCTACTGTGATTTTCTAACAACCACTACATATGAACAAATAGTGGCCCTAGAATAGAGTCATATGACAGACAATGACAATATATGAGGAGATAGTTTTGCAAAGCCAAGACCTTCTTGGCTGAGATTTTTTTTGAATGAGTTAAAACTTGAAATCAAAGAAAGGGTGTGAACCTTCTTCTTAACTAATGTTATGAGGGTCATGACGTTTACTCGCATAATTAAGAGGGAGATGATGGGAGGAAGAGAAATGAAAGGGTAAATCGGTGTATGGGTTCTAGCATGCAAAAAGTTTTTGAGCTTTGAAGCCACTCATTGAGTGGGAGCTCAAAATCACACCCAGTATTGTTTGACATATTGTCAAGGGTTGTTTCTGCTTAAAATGTTTCTTTGTGGGGAGGTAGAAATCATAACATGACACAAGGAGAAGCAAAAGGAGGCGCCACCCCTTGTGCAGCCACAAGAGGGAACCATTGGATTGTTTTAGGTGGACTTAACCCAAGCGATCGACGATGAGGATCAAAGCCATGTCCTCCCTGGACTACGGCGAGAAAAAGGATTGTGTTTCCGACTTTCCATTGCAACCAAACCTATCACCCGATGCACCAATATGGAAATAAGAATCTTTGCTTGATTTTGCTCCCCGAGGATGATGATATGAAAAGAACTCAAGAGGAGGCAGTGCGAACAATTGAGGAGGGAGCAGTTTTGGGATCTAAATAGTAAGATCCAAAAATATTTTAAGAGAAGGCAAACCTATGGACCAATGGGTAATTCGTTAAACCACAAAGATTAAAGAAGAAGTCAAGCGGATGTCACAATCATGCATGAGCCATTTTCTAAGTTGCTATACAACCTTGGACAGGGCTGTAGTTCAAGAGGGGTTAATGTTATAGGCCTAAACGTGGTGTCCCAGCCCAACCGATTCGAAGAGGGGATGAGACAAAGATTTATTAGGGTTATGGTTGAGGAAATGAGAGTTTTTATAGTGTTTTTTTGGTAACTGTGCTCCGATCATCCAACTAAGTTTGCAAAATTTATCTTTAGTTTATATACAACTTTAAGAGTGTTACTTATTTTTTAAGATAAAAGAAAGTCTGCAAAGTCAAGCATATTGTACAAGAGCCCTCACTTATTCATATACACGAGAGGCATGCAAACAAAGAGAATTGCAACTTGGTACATCAAAGTATTTTTTTCTAATTAAGGTGAGGATTCCATCTGGGTATATATATGAAACAGTTTTCTGACGCTAACCATCCAAAACACTGGTATATATTAATGTAATAATGAATTGGTACACTAGAATTGACCGATATTTAAGACCTTGTCCACTAAGTTTCTATTATAACACAAACTAAGACTATATCATGCTATTGCAGCTTATGAAACAAGTCAAAGCTTTTGAAATGAAACAAAGGCTCCTTGGTTTTGGCTCTCCCATAAGCTGTAGAAGAAGTGAAGATCTACAAAGGATCCACACTTAGTTGAATGGGAGTGCCATCTTCAATTCTAAGAACCAAGCAAGCATTTAGGGTTTTCAACTTCCTCTCTAATCAAGAATAAATCAATGAGCTCACCACTGGTAGTATACTGGTACTTAGCCTAATTGTTACTAGCACTAGAATGACTAAAGACATTATAGTAGATATTTGACTCACTCGAGAAGGAGATCAAAGTGACCTCACTTGAGAAGAAGATCAAAGTTACCCGTGCCCTCCAAAAACATGAATCTAATCTATGTCACTTACAAGGTTTAAAGTCTTAATTCATACCAATGTATTAGTCAACACTAGATGGTATTAGTATCGAACATACCGACATTACAATGCTGATACCATCTCGAACCAATACGTGATACCGGTACTACAAACCAATTTTTAAATCCTTGGGTTATAGGAATGGAATCTCATTGTTGTCTCATTAGTGAGGAAAAAAGGATGGTGGTTGTCGAAGTAAGATCTACGCCGTTGATAGATGTGTTATTCTATTTAAAAAAAAAAAGACAGAGGCAACAAAGATGTCTCTTAAGGTGATGCGGGAAAAGTTTAGAGAGTACACGTAACTAAGATTAATCTTAGGGAAATCCATTCTTAGGATTGGATTAGTTAAAGCCAAGAGAAAATATATGTAGGCCATAACTTGTGTAAGGCTTAGAGAATTAAGCAATTTGGGAGTAAATATGTGATCTATAATATTTTTAATACAAGAATTAAAATTCCGGTGAGCCACTGCCTGGTAATGGCTTAGACAAGTACAACTCAGTAATTGTCAACATATGGTATTGCATGAACAATGCTCATCGGGTGCTTAGCTTAGTGTATATCGTTTGTGTACTTGGTACACCCTTATTCTGTGTACCATTGTGAGAATAGATCAGTACGACAGGGCTACTACGTGATACAAACCAAGAATGAAAACAATGATCTAATATGTATATAATAAATCTGGCTGTATGTATTTACGATGGCAAGCATTTAGCTACTATTAAGTAGTAAGTACAACAAAAGGAATTTCAACCGTGTAGAAATCAGTTGCACCTGGAGTTGTGTTTCTCTTGGTAAGATTCTCAATGCATGAGCACCATTTATTCTGTCCCATCTCTGCCTCAAGAGATCAAGTGCCTCATTCAGCATAATTGAATCTCCCTCATCTGTTATCTCATCTGCATCACCATCACTTCGACCACTATCAGTTCCACCGGTGCTGATACGAGTGTCATCAGCCCCTTCAATTTCAACGATCTTCCTAGCCTGGGGCTTCCCCTTAACTTTCGTAAAACCAGATTTTTGTATTCCAGGGCTCTGTGAAATTCCTGTGGAGGAGTTTGACGTTCTTTGCTCAAGTTCCTTCATTGCCCTCCTTGGATTGAGATAAATGTGCAGAAGAGTTAGGTAAATATTAGCATATGCTCTTGAGGGCTGAAGAAGTGCAGTCTCGTAAACACGATCGCAATAGGCAAGTGCTAGTTCAGGTAATTGAAGCTGCATAACCCATAAGTCACAATAGTAATTTATCTTTTGCAAAGCCATACAGGAATCCACAAGGCAGCATAACTTAAAGGCAGGTTTAATTATACAGCCTACTTCAAAGATGGAGTACTGCAGAATGCTGGCGTAAAAATACAATACCTTGTGGACATATAGAGATAATGCAAGCTGGTGTTGATTCATTCGCCCTAGCAAAATTGCCCTCTCTTCATAGAGAGCATTGGTAGGAAGCCGTTTTAATAAATCATCAGAGTTGTAACCTGAAATATTTTCCAGAGAAGACAATAATTTCCTTCGAGTTGGGGAGTAAGTTTTCTCATCCCATTTTTGCTGTTCCTTAAGATCATTGAACCAGTCAACAACTTCTGAGAGGTATAAATTAACCTGCCATGTGAATAATTAATAACAAAAAAAATTCAACAACAACAATTGAATTAGACAGGGTGAAAGTCCAATACCAGCTCATTTTGAAGCTTTGGGTTGATTCCATTTTCGCTCATAGAAAGCATAAGCTCTAAGTATGTTGATTGCATATTTGGTGCATGCTGCTTCAAGTAAGAATTCACCAGTTCTGCTGGAACATTTCCAGACAAAAAAAGTTCAATTGTCTCATTTGGGCAGCTCTCAAGGACATTCATCGAGTGCTCTAGTACAAGCATGGGATCAGTCCTACAAAGAGGCTGTAAATAAAAGAGATGAAGTCAACAAAAGCAAATACAACAGGTACAGTAATCAGTAAGACAAGACTGATGAAGTTGTAATTAATGCAAAAACAGCTAATTGGAAAGCAATAGTCATGATTGTAATCCTCCAAGCTAAGGTTTGAGGTACCGGTCCGATGAGGGACCAGCACCGGATCATGCATCGAAGCAGCGGACGGCGGCAAGGCGATAGCGGGCGAAGTAGGCGGCAGCTGCAGCGGGCGAAAGCTTCGAACGAAACTGCAACGGGCGGAAGCTTCGAACGAAGCTTTCGCTAGCACCAGAAGCTTCGTTCACCAGCGACGACGGAAGCTTCGTTCCAGCGGCGACGGAAGCTTCAACCAGTGGCGGCAGAAGCTTCAAATGAAGCGGAAAAGCTTCCGCTGCCACTCTTTCTCTGCCGCCGCTCTTCCGCTCCTGCCTGCTGCCGCCCGGTTCTCCAGCGGTTCTCCGATACCATACCGGTTTGGCGAGAATCTTCAATCCTTGAAGCTACCAACCAAGGATGGAAAAACCGTACCATACCGCAAGGTTTCTATGGTATGGTACAGGTCCGACATGCGAACGGTACGCGGAACGCGAGCAGAATGCGGCTCCGGGCGAAGGCTTCAGGCCGTGGCTCGCGGCATCAGGCAGAACAGATGACGGGCGGACGACTAGCAGGCGGTGGCGGAAGCTTCCGCCGGAGGAAGCTTTGAACGACGCTTCCGCCGGTGGCAAAAGCATCGAACGACACTTCCTCCGCCGGCGAAGCATCGTTAAAGGCTTCCGCCTCGTTCGAAGCAAGCGGGAGCGGGATTAGAGTTTAGTGGTTCCATTGGTAAAACCGCCCGGTACGGGCAGTTCGTACCGTTTCGACCGGCGACTGGAATGGCTCGCCAGAGCGGTTTTGTGAACCCTGCTACCAACAAATGAACTATACCAATTGATCCCTCGCTTAGTCAAAATTGTATTGAGGTAATTCAGCAATATATGTGATCGATCCTTCAGAATTTGTGAATTAATGATGAACAAATATAACAAATTAATCTGAAATAAGTATCAGTGTATCACCACATTCCTCAAATCTACACTTGAAAAATCATGATAATAGAACTAGTAAACAGTGGATATCGATCTCACCATACTTGTAGCACTTCGCCTTTTGTTGGTTTGTCTAAGCTCAGATAATAAATATCCTACTGGTGACTTAGCATTTACCTTTAGATAGTCAATGATCATGTTTGGCCTGAACTTCTGAGTGAGCTCAGATTTGATTTCTCCAGAATTTGATTCTTCTACCAGCTGGTTAAGAAGTTTGAGAGCGTCTCGATGCATTTCATTGTGTTTGTAAAGTTCCAGCAACACTGTATGCTGATGTTTTTCCATTAAAAACTTCTCACATGTTTTTATATCACAAAAATTGGAGCCTTTCAATAACTCCATTGCTACTGAAGGCTGCCCAGTAAGGATTAGAGCTTGAAGAAGAGCAGTGTCAAGTACAGTCGCCATTTCTCTGGCAACCGAGCTGATATTAGTATATCCACGTTTCTGAGGAAAAAAAAAGATGTATCTTACTTACACATCAGAAAATTCAAGCTCACAGTTGTATTACTGCTTTTGTAATCTAAACAGTAGCACAATATATCCTGTAAACATGAATCTTTAGTAAATAAAATAAAAAGAAAGTGATGTAACTGCTTTCATCAAATTCAGTATCACACAGCAACGCCAAATATTAACCATAAAACTGGGATAATAGTGAAGACTGAAGAATAAACCAAATCTGAAAGTGGACATTGAGGATGAAAATAGTGAGCCTTCAGCAACATGACATGCAATTGACAACCAGATGAGTAAAGAACTGGAAGGCTGTCACTGTAAAATGTCCAATATATATGCTAGTCTAAGTGCAAATTTTTCAGTGTAATTCAGTTGATCAATGCATGTATTTCCATCAAATAATACCGTTCAATAGGTGGGATTTGCTTTACTCATAGAAGATAAGTTTCAAAATTCTGGCCCTCATACAAGGTTGTTTCTATCAACCAATTATTATGAGATTGTTACCCTAATTCCCCCTCAATCTGAAACAAGTCTCGGACATTCCACATGCTGTAATGGTCGATATTAAGGGAAAACGTGGCTTGAAAGAAGCACAGTGGTGCTACCCTTATAAATAGCTACACAAATTCTCCTGTTAGCAACAAAAACCTGGGCTCCGAACTTCCGTGTGTAAAACAAGAGTATTTAAAAATTGAAAGTGTGAGAACTACTCACATAAAGGTTGGTGGACTCAGAAATTCAAATCCTTTCCAAAAAGAATTTTCATGAGCTACCTAGCATGGCATACATATATTCCACCGAAACAAGTTTAGCACCTATGGAACTGAAGGGAAATGAATTGGCCTATTCAATACGCATGTCGAGCTGTCAACAACTTGGTAAAATACTTTTTACTAATGAAGACAGATGGAGTAAGTCAAAGTTACAACTTTGTGTTTGTTAATTTGTCAATAAAACATTAAGTTGCATACATAATTCCAACACTAGAGAAACCACATGCAGAAATATAAATTTAGTTTTTCTGCTCAAAAGAACCTTAAAGATCATCAAAACATGGAGTAAATATAAGCATTTTGTACTTTTTATATTATACACACATCTTATTCCAAGGCTTGCCATAACAAATCTAAACACTTCAATGGCAAATGGCAGTAGCCAGGTGAAAAAGAAGGCATTTACCTTACTTGAGCCCTTTAACCTATATGGCTCATATGACGATATACTGTCCTGCACAACCTCCTCAGTAACCTCAGCTGTAGCCTTTTCAAATATACCATATCTTTTCTTTTGCAAGAACTTTACAAGAGCCATTAGAGCATTATGGCTCATTATTTTATTCTCAAACATTGAATTATCATCAAATTCATGGTGCTGGGACAATAGTGTTGGTTCTATCTCATCTGAAGCGTCAGATGAAGCTCTCGAAAGAAGGAATTCATCATTAGATTCTGCAAACTTCTCAGGTAAAGATATGTTTTGCAGCTTGGGAAGAATAATCAATGGATACAATGACAACACATAAGTGATCTCCACTTGGGCAGCTATAAATTGTTCCATTGCCTCCTCGTAGTTCCCATGATCGAACAAATGGTGTGCATATCTGAAGCTCGAAACAAAAATATCGTAAAGCTTTGCTATTTGAGAAAAATAATGACATCAAATATATGGCAACATGAAGGAGTAGATATCTTTGTTAGCTATACATTAGTAGAGTAAATTGAAAAGTATGTCCTTATGGTAAAAGATATTTATATCCTCCGTGTAAAAACCCAATGTTGTATATGTGATCAATTATGTATAGATCGGTTTTCATGGATTAGCCAAATGCATCAAAGCCATTATTTTAAGAACGTTCCAAATGGTAAGGCTGGGTTTTACTCGTCCAACCATGTAGAGGAACTAGTACATGTGTGTGTGTATATATATATATAGTGAATCTACATGCACTAGAATGCTCTTGTTAACGATCCTTTACTCTAACGGCAGCATCTAGGGTTCCTTGAACATTGTGATATATATATATATATACATATATATATACATACATACATATACATACATATACATATACATACATATACATATACATATCTATACATACATATATATACATATATATATATATATATTAAAACCGATCAATGTCATATGTAAACTATAGTTTTAGAAACTAGTTTATGCCACTCGGTATGGGCGGTACATAGCGATTCAATATGAAATTGGTACAATTGGTACCAGTACTCTTCACTGTTGACACCAACTAGTGCAGGTTAAGATTTTAAAACCTTGATATGCACTTATACCAACCAGCACAAATACAATGGACTAGTAGATTAGTACCAACCGGTATTTGAAACTATAATCAAAATTAGGATTTTTTTCTAATACAATTATTAATCCCATGAATGTTGAATATATGATTTTCGAACAAATGTCACATTTTTTTTAATACTTTATAGATGCAATTAAGTTTATGCTTTTTTTAGTTTAACCCTTGAATTTTACTCTCTTTTTTTTCAATTTGGCTCTTTAGGTAAAAAAAATATTGTGGGAAATCTATTCATTAATATAACTATTAAATATAGGGACTAAACTAAGACATTTCAAAGTTTAAATGATAAAGTGAGACAAAATACGAACTTCAAGCATTAGATTAAAATTTTATTATAAAACTATTATTTTAGTAGCATTTCTTGAATGTCACTAATCTCCGGGCCTGAATCTACTACTGGAGCCATGCCTGTTTATTACCGTGAAGCACAAAATCTACTAGTAGATAGGTCGTAGTTGTGATTATTCTTTTCCCTAATATGAGCCTATGAAAGTTCATCTAGAGTTCATAAACTTGTTTCACAGGATAAATGATCACTAAGTTCAATTCCCAGCCTCTCTGGCAATTGCATCCATTGGATGTGTGCAGAGTAGTCCATATTAGGCTTGCATTATCTGGGCATAATACTGAATTAGTAATTTCGAAGTCATATAGTCAAGTGACGTTTTGATTTATTGAGAATAGATACTCTTGAAGATAATGAATACCTAATGTGTATTGAGCTTTCTTTGGCAGCTCGCAGCGATGAATCCTCAGGAGGAAGTAGCTTGCACAAAGTCAAAGCCTCATCAAAATCTCCAGAAGCTGTTAATTGTACAATCTGTAAGGCAATTAACATATAGAAACAGATAATAAGCAACAAATAGGATAACTGTAGGTTATCTAATTCAAGCAAAAAAGAAATTTTTCACCTAATAGATAAGTGGCAGTACTAAATTCCAGAATTAGGTCTAGTAGGGAGGCTTTATAGTAAAGAAATAAAACCAATGTTATCAGGGAATTTATCAGGATTTAGTCAAGATATTTCCCACAGATTGCCTTCAAATTAGTAAATTGAATATCAGATATAAGGCAGAAGCTACCATGCAATTCTTACCATGGACACTAAAAGCATAACAAATCATTAAACAGTTGAATTTAACTGTCTTCCAAGTTCCAACTACGTTGTTGCAACTTAAGTAATGTACTCTAGCAAGAACCAGCATTTTGAAGTGGGAAAATGCAGCTTATAACTATTAAAATTTAAGCTTGGAAGAAGCAACTATTCCAGTTTTACGTGTTCAGAACATTCTCTGCACGATGGAAGAACAAATCAGTCCTTAGCCAGATATCAAGATATGCAACGCAATACCTGTGCACCAAGAGGAACGGGTAACAGTCCATAAACAGCATTGCTTAATGCAGCAATCAAACAACTGTTGCATTGAAGAAGTAGATGAACATCACGAAGACCAACTGTCTGAATCAGTGGATAAGGAGCTCTAAGGGAACGTATCTGGATAAGTTCCACATGCGAAGATTAACATCATTTGATACAGATGATTGTGTTGGTTGTTAGTACTGCTATTCACTTACCTCAATATGCCTTGGTAGCCGACCTATGGCATATGGCTTTTGAATAATAACAGAACCAGGGGCATCAGACCAACATATCCTACCATCTTGAAGAAGCTTTCCATTTTGATCAACAAAAACCCCAATATTATCCTACACGCGGATGGGAGTGGAGAAGTCAAGAATCACATAAATGCACAACAAAAAATATGCCACCTTGAAGTCATTTCAAGGGCAAAAGAAATGTATCTAACTAATATTGCAACAAAAAACAAAAGATCCCAATCATTATCCAATCAGAAAACCAGGTGGCTGATTATTCATTAGAAAGGGTACTCTCAGTTAAACCTACTATCTATATTACTACCGATCTTCATTTTAGCCTTTTGAACTCATATTCATAGATTTAAATGCAATGAAAGATGCAAGCCATAAGGCAAGCACTGTTCACAATTTGGCATAAGCAATTGTATGCTTCAAGTCATAGAAGCAAAGCAAAAGAACCACACCACTAAAACAAGGAAAAAGTGGTAAGCACGGTTAGAAAGCCCTTTACGGCAAAACACACAAGACACGTACAGATTATAGCAAACAAAAGGAACAGCTCTGTTCAAAAGGGTCCATAGACAAAGATATGAATTAAACTACAGATCAAGCATAGTAATAAGTAAAAGCACAAAGATTTCATACTCAACCAATGATACCAAAAGGAGAAAAGAAGGAAGGTTACACTATTCTGAAATAAAATTTTCCAGCACAAGACTTTCCTCACTACAATACTAGTTATGGGTAATTTCACTTGATCACCTACAGCTTGTCCCTTTCACTTTCCCCCTTATATTTCAGAAATATCATGATATCCCGTATAGTTTACTAAACCAGTTTACATTGCCTCTTACAATCTTGTCTCTTATGATAGTATTGAAAAGGAAATTAAGATTATTCGATGAAAAGTGAACCAGCTCAATACACTATAAAGACAATGTGGTAATTTGAAATAATAGGGGGTAAATTGAAACTGGCTTTCCAAAATACAAGACTTGCTCCACCAGCAATTTCCAACTAGCAGATAGGCAATGCATTACTAATTTTGCATGATAAAGAAGAGATGGGTTGTGACAAGTCATTGGTAGGTAACAAAATAACAAGGAAAATGTAGAATTGAGCTATTTGACACAAGGTATCAAATACCGGTCCGTTGTACCACCTGATACAGCTAGTATATACTAGTCCGACTATAGACCGGTACTAGTACCAAGGATCGAAAAACCGGTCCGGTACCAGCCGGTTCCTCCAATTAGTACCGGTCCGGCGAGGGACCGGCACCGAAGCAAGGGTCGGAGCGCGGAAGTGGCAGACGGCAGCATGGAAGCGGCGGAAGCTTCACCAGAAGCTTTGTTCGAAGGCGGAGCTAAGCGAGGGCAGGCAGGGCGAGATCTTGCCCGGTTTGCAGGTACTATACTCGCACGTACCGGCCCGGCAACTCACCAGACCGAGTCGTCAGACCGGTTTTCCAATCCTTGACTAGTACATGGTCAGTAATGATAAATTAAGTTTTATATATATATATATATATATATATATATATATGATTGGTATCAATTGATAGTACCAGTCCAAGGAATAGTAACATGTCTTGGACCAGTTTTTTAAACCTTGGTTTGACATTTTTTTTAACATTATGAAGTAAAATGAAACAAGCTCTACAAATTATAAGACTTGCCCCACCAGAATGCGCTACCCAGCATGTTTCTGGTTACCAAATAGGCAATAATTTCTCATTTTGTATAATAAAGAAGAGATAGATTGTAATAAGTCATTGGTAGGTAATTAAATCAAGAGTAAACACAATAACAAGGAAAATGTAGTGATTGTGCATGGCTCCAGCTAGCAAAAGACTGAACATGAGAAAAATGAAAAGTGGTGAAATCAATAATAAGGAAGTAATTAAAGGAAAGATTATGTGTTTCTACAGCCGTACATAGAAAGGATATAGCAGTGTCACTCCTGAACACTCCACTAAGATGCGTTGGGGAAAACCATCAACTTATCAGTGAATCCAATATGGATGACAGATTACATTTTTCAGACTGACATCCAATTTCATATGCCTCTATTAACAGGCAATAATACAACATATTTGCTCTAGCAAAGCTCAACCAGTACAATATATAATAAACAAAGGACAGAACTCAGAAGCATGTTACACTACCAGTTAGGAAAAAATAAGCATATTCACCTAACAAATAAAATTGTCATGATAAAACACAGATTTACTCTGATTTTAAATTGACAAGAATTCTTGTGGCACAGAAATTTTGAGAATTATAAATGTTTTTTATTGCAACATAAGTTAATTTTATCCGACAGATCTAGCTGTGACATGCAGAGACTTGGCTACAAATTTTAAAAATTATAAACTAGAGCAAGGTTTTAAATCCTGGTATTGCCACTGTAGATACCACGTCCTACTGTACCATAAGCTGTCAATGCTGTATACATGACAGATACATCTATAAATATCCCCAAACACAAGGTTGTGTAAGCCATCCTATGCTATTTTACCTTATTCTTCTTCCCTTACAAAACCTTGCCATGGTACAACGATCAAATAATCCATGTGTTCATTGAAAGAAATCCATCAATGGTAAAAGAAGCAAGTGAGGCAATGATGAAGTAAACGTACCTTTCCAAGAAGAAGCTCCCCTGAGGGAAGAGGAACAACCACAGAAGGAGCAATCCTCCCAGAAGAAAATATCTCCGACAATGCACCGGTTGTACTGTTCATTATCATGTATTCCCTTCTAATCCCAACACATATGTTTTCTCCACACCAAGCCATAGATTTCACTATGTCAGGAACACCAAATTCCTTGACCTCAACAAATTCTCTACCACCTTTCAAAGAGTTCATATATCATCATTAATTAATGCAAAAATGGCATTTGATAAGACGTCACTTAATCAAATATAGGTAATACTTGAATATCACAATGCAAACAAAACAAAATATAGAAAATAACAAGTTACTTTCAATATAATGCCCAATGTGTCCAAAACTTTGAATAATATTTCTCATGCCACATCACCACACTGTAAAAGTTTTCTGTAACTAATAAGATACTTGTGTTTGACTGTTTAAGATTCTTTATCAACCAATGTTTCAATTTAATTGTCACGTATCTACAAAATTGGATTTAAAAAAAACACAAGACTAGGCCAGTAACTAAGAAAAAAGTACAAATTTACATCTCTACTGATCGTCCAGCAGCAATAAGTTTATTAGAGGAAGATGGCTCGGCAGGAAATGTTAAACTGCAAATACATAGCAGTTTCCAGTATTTGGTATACATTAATGCCACCATTTACTTACTAAACCCAAGATTTTATGTAACTTATTACTCAAACAACAATTCTAATTTTTTGAGAAAAAAAAAACACCATTGCCACACTAGTTCTTGATAGCTTATTGACTGCATTAGTAAAGGCAAACTAGACATTTCTAAACCCAAAAGTTTCCAGTAAGATTAGTTTTCACTGTAAGTTCTTAAGTAACTACCAGGAAGTAACACTATTTACAAAACTTTCTTCTTTTGAGAAGCGCTTAATAACTTTAACCTATATACGAGCAAATTACATCTATTCCGCATCACTACACAAGTTATTAGCAACTCAAAGAGATTGAAATGGTTAATGCATTACAGATTAGTCACATTCACTATGATGTACGACCGTGATAGCTGTTTACTAAACCTTTGGTTAATACATGGAAGTCAGTCTCTAAATAACTTGTTCTGCACTAACGTGGGAAGATTCTAGAAGAAAAACTACTAAAATATGGCTTATTTTTCAAAATTGAATATGTAAACGCAGGAATTATTAGTCTTCAGCGTCCATTTTAAAGTGATTTCAATAGATTTTCCAAATTTTAGACAGCAAAATCACAAAAATTAAGCTTCAATATCAGATAACATATATTCTTTCTCTTTGCCATCCACTCACGATTTTGGTGTGAATACTACCAAAAGCTGCTTCATAAGAAATCATGATCAAGAGACCAATCATTTAGTTAGGAAGAGGGAGGGAGGAGATCATACCATCAAGACGGTAAATCGCGACCCGCTTCTGCCTTCCGACGCAGAGGTAACCCCTCCGATCATCCCAACTGAAAACATGAGCACCCTTCGTCTTTCCAATTGCGACAACCGTCTCCAAATTGGGTAGCCGATGGAGGGCGACCCACTCCGAGAGGGAGAGGAGGAGGTTCCGCGACCCACACACCTCCATTGACAGCGGGGCACGCTTCCAGAATCCGGACACCGTCTTTTCCAGCACGTAGGGCTCCCTCTGGATCTCGATGTCTCTGGAAGGCGGCCCATCTTCCCCAACGGAGGCGGAGGATGAGGAGGGGGCGTAGATGCGGAGGGACGCATCGGAGCAGCCAAGTAGGAGTTTGGATCCATAGGAGACGGCGGCGTCGATCTTCGCGGGGCACCCCTTCAAGAGTTCCACCAAGTCGTAGGCGTTGTGCACCATCTCTCTCCCTCTCCCTCGCCCCCTCTCTCGCCCCGACTTTAGGTGCACCGTTACAACAGCGATCAAAAGATGTAAACGAATTTGATCGCGTCCATGTTTTACTCGGGTCACGTTGTGTCACGCCCCAGTCTGATCGGTCCAAAAACAACGCTTATCCGTTGTCTCAGGGCCGTCCGGCGAAACACCAGAACGTGATCGCACTAGGGTTTCCGGACCGAATCTCGTCCCCAAATTCGAAACCCTAGTTCCCGCTCAATTTTTCTTCCCAAATTACAAGTCTCTCAAAAGAAACCCTAACCCTAATTTGAGAAATCCGAAAAAGAATCGAAAACCCAAATTATAATACCTCCAATTTGATTTTGACCGAAGTCAAAATCACTCGCAAAGTTGATTTCTGTCGCTGACGTCACGCCTGACGTCAGCCCTCCGATCTGGTTTCGCCGCGCGCCGATTTTCCTCCGATTACGTCACGCTGACGTCACACCAAAATCGAATTCGATCGTTTCGATTTCGCGTCGATGCCGTTGACTTGACTTCGCCTCGTTTCGAACGCCGAAACTCGCGTCGTCTTCAACCTCTGTTCGACACCGAGCTTTCGAACGCCGCCGCGTTCGTCGCACGTCGCCGGGAAGGAAGGATGCGTCGCCTGTGCTCTCGCCTTGTCGCCGATCGTCGACGACCTCGCAGCCGCCTGCTGCCGAGGTTCGTCGCCGCCGTACACCGAAGAACAGGGGAGCAGGGGAGGTGCCGTCGCCAGAGAAGAAACACAGGAATTCAGTGGAAGAGGAAAGCTTTATTACTCAACTGGAAGCTACAAAACCTCTCCCTCTCACGCTCTCGTCTCTGTTCCTCACGTCGCCGGAAAACTCACGCTCGTCGTTCGCTCCTACGTTCGCCGAACCTCCTCTCCGTAGTTTCCTGATTCGTTCCCTCCTTCTCTGCTTGCTCCCTTCGTTGAGCTTTATAGAGAAACCGCCTTCATCCGAGTCGTGCGCGCCTGCCTTCAGCCTCCGCTTCCATCGCGTCCGCGTTCACTCCAAATCGAGCGTCCAAGCCTTCCGATGCTCGCGGAGACTACGGCGTCTCTGCCTTCTATGCGTCCAGCCGCTCGACGTCCGCTTCGTTCGGCGTCGACCGCGTCGTCCGGAGCTCGCGTGGTGAGTTGACGAAGCTCGGTTGCTTCGTTCGCGCACGCCAGCGCGTGCCTGCCAGCCTCGTCCGAGTCCTGCGTGAGGGTGCCGTCGTCCGCACGAGATGATGGCTAAGCTTCGGTCAAAATCTTCATCCGATTTTGACATTGATCCGTGAGTTGTTCTCCGTCGTGGGCTTGGGTCAGGCCCATCCTTCACTGGGCTGAACCGGGGAGCCCAAAGCCTAACAATTCTCCCCGGCCCAATTTGGACATCGCCCTCGATGTCCGGCGCGGGCGCTCAGGCCCGCCCCCGCCGTTCTCTCTTCGCTTGTTGGCGGGAAGCCTCATATCTTTGAAACCTTTCTTCATACTCCACAGGGTCGTCTAAAGGGGGCCAATATCTCCCCTGGATCCGCTGGGGCCTGTCGTCCCTCTCTGTGTCTGAAGAATTCGAGGACTTCGGTGGAGCCTTTTCCTCCACTACTTGCTTTCACGTCTTTTCCTCCTGTTGGGGTTTCACCTCTTCGGAACTAGTCTTCTGTTCGACGTTGCTCTTGCCGACTGTGTCTTTCGGCTCTGTTTCTGCGGGGGTCGAGGATGATCCTCCTGCGACCACTGAGGCAATGCGCACAACTCCTATGCGGGCCTCTACTGGTTCCTCATCATGCTCCTCCGCCGGTTTCTCAGCAAGTTCCCGATGCACAATCGCTGCAATCGCGTTCAATCGCTGTCGATCCGGACAGTCGCGTATCCGGTGCGGTCCCTTGCACAAAAAGCAGGCAATCGGTCTCAGTTGACCTTGCCCTCGCTATGCAGGTCGAGTGTTCCCCTGCCACGCTGCTTGTCCTCCGTTTCGTCGGGGAGAGAGCCTCTCTCTCTCTGGTGCTCTGGGTCTGGGTGGAGATGGTCGCTTCGGGGGCGACCTTTGTGCTCTCTGGAAGGTCGTCCCTGAAGTCCTCTGGTCCACCAGAGACTCGGCTATAGCAGCAGCCGTCCTCCAGTCCTGTGGCGCATGTCTTCGTACCTCCGTTGCCGCCCAGGGTTGGAGATTCCGGAGGAAGAAGTACCTCCTATCTCCCTCTGCCATCTCAGGTAGCTCCAACATCAGCGCGGAGAACGCCCTGACATACTCCTGGATCGTCCCTGTATGCTTTAGCCGATCCACCGCCTCTCGTGCCTGGTCCACCGAGTTTCCGGGAAGGAACTGCTGTCGTAGTTCCTCTCGGAACACCTCCCAAGTCCAATTTGCCGCCTCTGATGTAGAATCCACTTTGGTTCTCCACCAGAGCTTTGCATCATCTGAGAGATATGCCGTGCATACTCTCACCTTCTCCTGATCTGTGACATGGTTAGCTTCGAAATATTGTTGCATGTCCCACAGAAAATTACCCAATACTTTAGCAGATCTGGCCCCTTTGAACATTGCAGGTTCTGGGGTGCGAATCTTCCCGTTGCCGTTGGGAGCCCCATACTCTGTCCTGGTTGCTGTAGGGCCACTCCCTTGGGCCTGCGCCAGTGCCATGCTCATCACCGCGAGGTCCGCCACTATCTGTTGCTGAACTGCCGTGGTGTTGGCTACCTGCGTTGCCAACGTCGTCACCTGTCCTTGCAAAGCCCCTACTTGTTCTTGTAGGGCTGCCATGCCTTCAGCATTCTGGGGAGCCTCCACTACTCCAGCCAAAGCCTGTTGGAGAGCAAGGATCTGCAGTCTTTGCTCCTCTATTGTGCAATGGAGTTCCTCCACATGAGGAACTACCGCATCTCGGCTATTCCAGTCAAACCGAGCACTTGCTCGATCCGGGCAATACGATCTCCTTGATTCACCATATTGCTGTTGGATCACTTTAACCTCTGATACCTGTTGTCACACCCCGGTCTGATCGGTCCAAAAACAACGCTTATCCGTTGTCTCAGGGCCGTCCGGCGGAACACCAGAACGTGATCGCGCTAGGGTTTCCGGACCGAATCTCGTCCCCAAATTCGAAACCCTAGTTCCCGCTCAATTTTTCTTCCCAAATTACAAGTCTCTCAAAAGAAACCCTAACCCTAATTTGAGAAATCCGAAAAAGAATCGAAAACCCAAATTATAATACCTCCAATTTGATTTTGACTGAAGTCAAAATCACTCGCAAAGTTGATTTCTGTCGCTGACGTCACGCCTGACGTCAGCCCTCCGATCTGGTTTCGCCGCGCGCCGATTTTCCTCCGATGACGTCACGCTGACGTCACACCAAAATCGAATTCGATCGTTTCGATTTCGCGTCGATGCCGTTGACTTGACTTCGCCTCGTTTCGAACGCCGAAACTCGCGTCGTCTTCAACCTCTGTTCGACACCGAGCTTTCGAACGCCGCCGCGTTCGTCGCACGTCGCCGGGAAGGAAGGATGCGTCGCCTGTGCTCTCGCCTTGTCGCCGATCGTCGACGACCTCGCAGCCGCCTGCTGCCGAGGTTCGTCGCCGCCGTACACCGAAGAACAGGGGAGCAGGGGAGGTGCCGTCGCCGGAGAAGAAACACAGGAATTCAGTGGAAGAGGAAAGCTTTATTACTCAACTGGAAGCTACAAAACCTCTCCCTCTCACGCTCTCGTCTCTGTTCCTCACGTCGCCGGAAAACTCACGCTCGTCGTTCGCTCCTACGTTCGCCGAACCTCCTCTCCGTAGTTTCCTGATTCGTTCCCTCCTTCTCTGCTTGCTCCCTTCGTTGAGCTTTATAGAGAAACCGCCTTCATCCGAGTCGTGCGCGCCTGCCTTCAGCCTCCGCTTCCATCGCGTCCGCGTTCACTCCAAATCGAGCGTCCAAGCCTTCCGATGCTCGCGGAGACTACGGCGTCTCTGCCTTCTACGCGTCCAGCCGCTCGACGTCCGCTTCGTTCGGCGTCGACCGCGTCGTCCGGAGCTCGCGTGGTGAGTTGACATAGCTCGGTTGCTTCGTTCGCGCACGCCAGCGCGTGCCTGCCAGCCTCGTCCGAGTCCTGCGTGAGGGTGCCGTCGTCCGCACGAGATGATGGCTAAGCTTCGGTCAAAATCTTCATCCGATTTTGACATTGATCCGTGAGTTGTTCTCCGTCGTGGGCTTGGGCCAGGCCCATCCTTCACTGGGCTGAACCGGGGAACCCAGGGCCTAACACGTTGGGTCGTACGGCCAGCCTTCTACTGTTCGAACTGAAGCGTCTGTTTGCAGCTCGATTCGCAGAAGATGCTAATGTCACTTCTGTTTGTAGTTTATAGTACTGGGCCGGATCAGGGCCCACGAGGTGCCAATTGTAGTGTTCATGAAATAGTTATAACAATTGGAAAAAAAAAAGCAAATAAATACTTAATTAAAATATCAATTCTAGCTAAAAATTACAATTAGGCCTTTATTATATACTTATAAAACTAATTTTAAAATAAAAAAATTTGTGATCCCGTAAATTTTTCTCCGAACACTTTATATAGACGAAAGAATAAAATCCTTGCCTTTATTCTTCAAAAAAGGTGCAGCAAAATCCGTCAAACACGTAGAACAAATATAGAGGTGGAAGAAGGTCAACTTAGTGCTAAAAGTCGCACATTGAGCATAGCTGACTCTCACTGATCTTTAAAAGTCGTCATTTAGGAGCATGGCAATTGGTGCATGGCCTTAGAAAGCTGGAAGAGAATAAATTGACCAAAATCTTCCAAGGCCTTCATGACCAATGACGCAAGTTTTCTGGTCAAACACTTAAACTTTCTTTACAAGAAGACAGTTGACCAAGATGAGATTTGATTCTAGTTTTCTGTATTTCTAAAAGTAAAGACTACACATTTATTTAGCCGAAGAAACAATACTAGCAATCCAAGGAATCCAAAGGAGGGAGCCATGGTAGCCTAAAAAAGCAGTACTTTGACTAAATCGAATATCTTAGTGATGCATATTATAAATTTTGATCTTTTTGACATTTCACTAGTAAATGATTTTATACGTGTATCTTGATTGGATCTAAGTAGTAAATAACACCCAAATTGAGGGAGTTAAGAGGAAGCGCCGGTAGAAATTGGAGGCAGGGGTTCCTTTTCTATCTTTCCATAGTCCACTCGATGTGTTTGTGACAATCATCAGAAACCATGTGAGGAGATGTCAATGCTTTATCTCGTGTCCCCATTGACAGATGAGCCTTTGCCGATTTCAACCTCCTCCATGATTCCAGTTGGGGAGACGATGAGGACGCGTCCCTAATGGCTGCTGTCCTCCTCTTCATTTATTTCCCGACTCTAACGCGCCAACAACTGGAGCAAGAATCCGGACATAATTGTAGATATGATCCGGTCTTAATGTTTCTGATTCAGGACATGCCACATTCAAGGCACGAACGATTTAATTAATCAAATGAGCGAAGAACAAAAAAAGAAGAGAAGGAGAAGAAGAATGAGAGGAAAAGTACGCTGAGTAATCGAGAGCAGGAGTAGGCCTGGCAAAAAATTATACGACCCGCCAACACGACACGATACGACACGGGTTTTCGCGGGTTTGGGTTTAACATAATCGTGTTTCGTGTCATTATCGTGTCGACCCGTTTATGACACGCTAAAATTCGTGTCGTGTCGTGTCGTGTCGCGGATTGACCCGTTTAACCCATATATAATATATATTATTTAAAATTAATAATTTATAGATAATTTTAATATAGTGAGTTACACAGGTTATTCGTGTCGTGTCGTGTCAACCGTGTCGTGTTGTGTCATCTAATAACTTTATATTATAAATTATGTCAATCGTGCCGTGTCGTGTCATGTTATGTGACACGACCTATTTATTAAACGTGTTAATCGTGTCGTGTCGTGTCACCTGTGAAATAAGCGGGTCGTGTCTGTGTTTCGTATATTGACACGTATATATAAACGGGTCATGTTCGTGTCAAGCACAATCATGTCATGTGTCAAGTATGACACGACACGTTATGATATATGAAACGCGAATTGCCACCTCTAAGCAGGAGGACCGTCTGCATCATGTGAAGTACTGCTTACTTTTTGTGTCAAAAAGGCGCATCGCAGTGTTCCCTAATTAAATCTCGCGCTGCAGGAGGGGGGAGAGAGGGGGGTTGGTAGGTGGGCCCAGTGTGTCTGCTTAAAGTTGCATGGTGATGACGTGGAGCTTTGGCGTTCCGGTATTGGTGGGATTTGGAGCGAGATCTTAATACCACTAGTTTAGGTTCTTTTCTTCGCGGGCTTTTTCCCTTAAACCCACAACATTTTGTCCTCCACCATCAAATCTTGGATCACACTGTTGTGCCGACAAAAATCTCGTGGTGGAGGCTGTGGCCACTCAGCCCCCAGTGCCTTCCGCTGGTAACATCACTAGTTACTATAGTCAATACTCACATACATCCTGTGACCGAATTTGATTCCCCCAGCAATAAGATTAACAATGATGTAATATAAATATCCAGAAAATAATAAATAATATATTTTTTTCAGTGTAAAAATTCACTGCATCCAATTTTTTTGTTTATATTTCCCAGTTGAAAATAGGTTACTGGGTTTTTTTAAAAGTTAAAACTCAAAATCAGGCAGCCTATGGTTTAGGCCAGACTCAGACTGTCAGGAAGACATCAACTTGGCGAAACAGAAAGGGATTGAATGGAAAAAGCAGCACATCCTCCGCTCATGTGATTCATGCCCATTGTGTCACTGAAAGCCAGATTCAGCAACTTTCACCTCTCTGCCTACTGTTTTCTACAACTGGACCAAGTTGGCCACTACAATATCTTAGTCAATGCAATTGTAATTGCCTACCTTATCTTTTTCATCAGATTATAGCAAGGTTCAGAGTGACATGTTCCCCAGTAAAATATAAACAAAAGAAAAGAGGAAGCATGGAATGATCTCCCTGATATAAAAGCATAGGAGGGGCCTATACAATTATACAATAAAGTCGCTCAAAGGTGTGAAGCTGCCACAACTCAAAAGCACTCTTTATTGCATCAGGGATCGCTTTTTTTCAGCTCAATCTGTAGCAGCAGTCAGACGGCTGCACCTGCTGCTGCAGAGCAGTCAGGAGAACACCTTACTGGTAGAAATTGTGTGGATGCCAATTGTCAAAGTTTGTTGCAGAGCCTCAGAGGTTGCCCATCTTCAATTGCATCAGGCCATGCAGTAATAATATGTAGTCATTAATATAAAAAGTCAATTTTCCTTCAATTATATCAGGCCGTGCATTGATTGTTAGGTTGTTACTTGTTAGCACTAAATTTTTACACAAGCATTTATATTTTTAAGTAAAAATAATATTATGATATATAAAAATAATAGATAATTATTCAAATTTTATTTTATGTGAGTCAACTTAAAATTTTAATGTTAAATTGAAAACCAATCTTCCTTTACTTCTAAAACCGAATAGATTCAACTTAATTTTTTTTTTTTGCTTAAGTTTTATTTTTCAAGTTGACCTAAAATTTGAATAAACCTATGGATGGCGTATTGAATGTTGTCCAAAATGTCATGTTAAATTCACTTTGAATTTTCGTTTTCTGTCACAGTTCATTTGGGTTTAAAAACTTGTTTTTTTTTTTCATTTCAGTGCTTAATTAGTAACTTTTCCATTTTGATAGAATGCAACTTAAATGATATTTATTGTCTATTTTATATGAATATGAATATTATATTTGTGTACTTAATAATAACAAATATGTTTATACATACAAAATTAATAAAAATTTACATGATTCTATAACTCTTTTTTTTGTTGACACATTACTATGCGTACTAAAAATTTAAAAAATTAAAATATTTTATTTTCACTTCGATATGCCTAATTCTTTTTTATTCATTCCTAATTTAATTTAATGCAATTATGTTTGGGTTCAATGTGAAATTTTTAATTTTTAAAATAGGGTTATCTCAATCGAAATGGACTTCTAACTATTTGGGGGCACCTTTATTTTGCATTTACCTATGACTCATGGCCTATAATCAATCATTCTATAATTTATTAAAAAAAAATAGAATTGTCTTCCTTAGTCAATTATCAAGGAATATAATTATACGAAATATGGTGTTGTTTTTATAATATGAATTTCTTAGATCTAATACAACTATAATATTTTAGTTATTTAATTTGGGAAAATTAACGAAAATTATTTATCTTATACATTTATGTAAATATAGGAATAATTTATAAAACATTAATATCCTTTTCATTCATTTATTTTATTATACTATTCTCACCCAAGAGCACATGACCTATATTAAAGGCTAAAAGGAAAACCTAGAGAAACAATAATTTAATCGGATTGTACTAGTCACATAGGTATGGGGCATGCAACATTATAAATTTTCAAAATGAGAATAAAAGCTCTCAATGCAAGTTGAGACTCAATAAACTCTGAATATGCCAAATAATATTCGGTGGGCTCAAAGAAATTTTAGATAATTTTGAATTATTTTTTAATCCGCTGATTTCATATAAAATGATAAATTAAACAATCCTGCCACGAAAACAAAATTACAATTTATTCCTCACGGTCCCGCTCACTCGCTCAGCGGCCATTGACCACACGATTCGCGCTTCCGTGCACCCGCGACTCACCCTACCGTGGCCACCTGTCACTCGTCACGTCACAATGCTATTTTGGCCACCCACACCTTTCTCCACGCATAAGGGTAAAACCGTCATTTAGAAAATATAAAGTAGAAAATTTTACTGGAAGGAGATCACCCCTCCGACGAGGCACCGACAGGGAATGATTCTCTGCTATTGGTCAGAAGACTGGCCCCACTGTGGGGAGCTTGGTTTTACCTAATATGCAGGGCCCGGTAATCTGCATGAGCGGCTGAAGTAAAACGAACATGCTAACGTCACTCAGCACAGAAGGAGTGAGCCTCAGGTTGGGGTATTTGGGTAATTTACTGGCCCTTGGAGGCAGCGTAACTGCCACTGTGTCGAGCCATCTGGAGGGCCAATCCGTCCCCCAAAAAGGTTATTTGGGGATAGCTGTCTCGTTCCAGACACCGAACAGCGCAACTGAGCCGTAGGACAGACCTATTGTAGGTGAGCCCCACGCAAACCTGCTTGGTCGCCCAATGGGAGCGGCGAGTTATTGCACTTGACGGTTGGCGTTTCGGCCGAGGCAGGTGAGATGCAGTGCACCCGCGTCCCCGACTATGCTAGAAAAGGTAGAGGGAATCATACATATGTATATTGCCCTTTCATGTGAGAGATATTCCCACAGGAAAGCAGTTGAATCGGGGGTGTTTTCGTAGTTTGCGGCCGCTGCGATCTCGCTTAATCGAGGCGTCGTCGTCCGAAATCTTTCGGATAGCGATGCTTTTGCCTTTTCTCACTTATTTTTTTTCGCTCCTCCTTTCCATGATCCATGGGCGAAGACGAAACCCTGGTAGCTGAGACAAGCGAAGACTATTAACCTCTCGTTGTAGATCTCACGTAGACGTTCGAAGGCTCGATTCCTTCCCCGCCATTGATGAGTGGTGGTTTACGAACTGGGAAGCTCACTCGCCTCCAAGCTGCTTGCCCACTCGCTGGATGACGACGACCACAGACTTGATTTCTGTTGGCTGTTTGCTGGAGCTGTTTTAGAGGCGAACAAGCTGAAAAAAGATCCTCTTTCTTGAGCTGAAGCGGAATCTGGTAAATGAGTTTGGAGAATTTCTGAGCTGATAACTTGGTTTGTGATGCTGGATTGGTGCTTAAGGAGTTAGAAATTGGTTTTTGAGTTTGAATTTATTTAAATTAGTGATTCTTCAGATCAATGTGAAAGGCAAATGGAAGAAAATTTGCACTGTTTCGGCTGCAAAAATTCCCCCTAACGGCTTCGTGCTATCTAGGGAAAGAAGGCAGGCAAAGAGGGGAGAAAGAAAGGGGGACGAATGCGACTTGAAATCGATAAAGAAATCGGTGGGCCAATCGGATGAGATTTGGGGAATAGAATAGTGATATAGTCCTGAAAAATCATTAGTTTAATCGCCGCATATCTCGTGAAAATCCAGGAATTCGATTCAGTTGTTGCTTCGAGAAAGAGGCGTTGTCTCGAATATTTCCTCGCCTCCATTGCATTGCTCTCCACCAAAGTGTTCTCTTCCTGTTACGCTTCGCTGTTAACCTCGCCTGCTCTCTTTGTTTATTTATATCAGAACAGATGAGCTGCCGCTGGCTTTGTCCGTAATCCCCAACCAAATCCCCCTAAAGATTTGAATGAAAAGGTGCGTTCTTTGTTTAATAGTTGATCTTCCATCTCTTCCATTTTTTTTCTCTTTGGGACCTGTGAGCTTTTCTCTCCGGTGATCAATCTGTAGTTGGAAGAGGTGGAAAACGAACAAGTCTTCAGTCTTCCTTTTCCCGGACTTGCTGGGAAGGAAAATAGAGATTCAAAAAGCTGTCTTCTTTACCTCTTTGTACGATCTGGAACTCAAAAACGAAGGAAGGGCGAGGCGAGGTTGGGTCTTGGCCTCTAGTGGTATGGGTTTTCAGACGGTAATGGGCTGCAACAAGAGGTGGCGGTGGAACCGAAATGTGATCATGGTGCTCTGGATGATGGTTTCGGTCGGGGCTTGCATAGGTTTCCATTGTCATATGAGGACGGAAAGCATGAGAAAGGCGGAGGAGACATTGATGAGCATGTGCGAAGAGAGAGCTAGAATGCTGCAGGAGCAGTTCGCTGTGAGCGTCAATCATGTTCATGCACTAGCGATCCTTGTTTCAACGTTTCACTACCAGAAAGATCCACCAGCGCTCGATCAGGTCTGAGAAGTATCATTGTCTAATTTCGTTTCGTTCTCGATTGACAAGATTCATGTCGCTTGATATGGTTGAGTTGGGTCCGAGGTACGACTTATAGAGGCGATGCTTATGTTTTCAAATTCCAAAATATCCGTTACTAATTTCGGTCTCTTGTGGGCAACAACATTTACTTCATATATTCTATTAATTGAAACTGGGGTCATCCATTCCCTTTGAAACAAAAATCCTCGGTATTCATTAATCTGTTACCGGTAACAAATTGCAGCTTTTTGTTAATCACCGTCATATTTTCTGTTGGCTTGAAATCTTTATCTCGTTTCCTTTGCTTTCTCCTCCATTACTTGCTCTACCTTTTAAATTTCAGAAACTGTTCTGTTTTAACTCTTCTATGTTCTTTTCCCTTCTGAATCACATGACCTGACGAATATGGATGGAATTTGTGCTGATTTGAGTCGCTTTCAGGAGACATTTGCCGAGTACACTGCAAGGACGGCTTTTGAGCGGCCATTGCTGAATGGAGTGGCCTATGCTCAGCGGGTAATCCATGCTGAAAGAGAACTTTTTGAGAGTCAGCAGGGCTGGATAATTAATACTATGAAACGGGAACCGTCTCCTGTGCAAGATGAGTATGCCCCTGTCATATACTCTCAGGAAACTGTCTCCTACATTGAAGCCCTCGATATGATGTCTGGGGAGGTTATTACAACTCTCAAATATCACTAGTTTCTCTTGCAAAATTGGTCCTTCGAAGCTGATCTTTATCTTCTGCTGACTGTAGGAGGATCGTGAAAATATTGTAAGGGCTAGAACTACTGGCAAAGCTGTTCTCACAAGGCCCTTCAGATTATTGGAATCTAATCATCTGGGCGTGGTTTTAACTTTTCCTGTATATCTATCTGATGTTCCTGTTGATGCTACAGCTGAGGAGCGTGTGAAGGCCACTGCTGGGTGAGCTACAATGCTTATTTATTTTTGTCTGATAAATAATCTAAACTTCTCTATGTGCGTATGATCAGGTTCACTTAGAATGCAATGACATTTGCTGGGACTTTGTTGGGTTGCGGAAGAGTTTACTCACTAGACCTTAGTTTGGTAATGTCACAATGAGCAATATGTTAAAGAGGCCATAATTTCCTTTGTTTGTTTTGATATCTCTAATTCAAAAATGCCATCTCAATTTCTTAGTGAATAAGAAGGGTCCTACGCCTGGTGAATTTACATGTACACCATTATCTTAAACAATTTATACTATTATACTCAAAAGCTAACTCATTAACTTGATGAGTGGTCCAATTTATTAAAATAGTTAAGCTCAAGTTGATGATAGTAAGCTCACAACCCAAGTTGATGGTATTAAGCCAACTAAGCCTTATATACTATATTATTTTTTCTTTCATACCTAATGTGAAACTAAACCGGGGTATTACAGATCCTTCCATACTAGTTATAGTTACAAATGAGATGAAGATGATTAAATCCACTTTCCACTTTGTATATCTCATAGAATTTAAATAATATTTTTTTGTGATAGGCAAGTTAAGTAAAGAAAGATAGGGCTCAACCTCAAGACCTTATTAGGAGCAGCAGCATATAAGCACAGTTGGTACAACTACAGATGAGGACTTCCTTATATGGTGTTATTATGCCATATGTCTTAGTTAAAATAAAAGAGAAAAATATTTTATTGCATTTGTTAGATGATTAAATGGTGCCTTTTTATAGGTTAGAGATCAAGAATGCAATATTTCATATGGAAATACCTAAATGTTAGTGATGCCTATGATGGTATATAAATATAATGCAATAATGTTTGTTGTGCTAAATATACTATAATAGAAGATGTGATGATGTTATTACATTGACATAGAGGTGACTTTGGCATAGAAGTATGTTCCTAGATTTGTCCACACCATTTTTTTTCTAGCTTCTTTATCTTTTAACACATGTAAATTCAAGGTGAGAAGGTGACAACATAATGAAAGGTGTTCATTGTATATAATGAAGTTCTATTTGTTTATTTATATAAAAGAGAAAATGTAGCACATAGGTAGCTAAAGAGTCATTTGCCAATGCACATTCAAAATTGTAGTTTGTGTTAGTTTGGATGGGATGATAAAAGTGCTACTTAGCATGCTATGAAAGGAAAGGAACACACAAGTAACTAAAGAGCCGCTGGTCCATGCACGAGCAATAGTCCATGTTAGCTTGCAAGTGATGATAAAAGATCTACATTTTTGTGCTAAAAGATAACTTAGGGTTAGTTTTGGGTAGCTAAAGCTTCTAGCTTTTGCTGGCTTGACCAGAGCTAGTTGAAAAAATTTTAGGGTGTTTGGTAAAATATTGATGCTTTTGCTGGTCAAACCAATATTGAAGAGTCAAAATTAATTTTGATTGCAAGAGAGCCTAGAGACAGGAGGAGCTCACAGGGAAGAAAAGGGGAGGGGGGATCTCGCGTAGGGGGAGGGGAGCTTGCGCCGGTGCTAGAGAAGGAGGGAGGTGGGAGCTTGGGCATTGCTAGAGAGGGGAGGTAGAGCTTGAGGAAGGGGGAAGCAACATCTCACGCAGGGGAGGGGTAGCGCGTGTTGCGTCGGGGAAGGGGAGAGGCATTGCTCGTGCTAGGGAAGGGGAGGGTAGGAGCTTACATTAGGGAAAGCTTGCACTGGTGCTGGGAAGGGGGAGGTGGGAGCTCGTGTCGAGGAAGTGGGGAGCTCGCGCTGGGAAGAGGGGAGGGAGCTTGAGCTAGGGAGGGGGGAGGCGTAGCTCGTGCTGGGGAAGGGGGAGGTGTGAGCTTGCATCAAAGAGAGCTCAAGCCGGTGCTGGGGAAGGGGGGAGGTGGGAGCTCGCATCAGAGAGAGCTTGCGCTTGCGCTAGGGAAGGGGGGAGGTGGGAGCTCAGGCCGGGAAAGAGGGGAGGCGGAAGCATGTGATGGAGAGAGGAAAGCTTCCATCAGAGAAGGGAGGAAGCTGGAGTTCACGCCGGGAAAGGGGGGGAGCGAGAGCTCGGCCTAGACGGGGGAAGATGGGAAGATTTTGCCCTTTGTTCGCCGAAAAACATTGTGCTTTCATTTGCAGATCACACAGCATGTCAAGCAGGAATAAAAAATTGGGAAAGCGTGAAAGTGTAAGCGGCATAAGAAGCTGGGTAGCTTATGGTGTACAGTGGGTTGAACTAGAGAAGATCTAAAGAAGATGCTTTATGAAATAGGCTTTTTGACCATAGGTTGTTGGGCGCACCAATAGAAGCTCAGATGGGAATCCAAACGAGGCCTTAGTGTCTATGAAAATGGCAGGGAGATTGTTGAAAGATGAGATAAAAAACATTAGAATTAGAGAGGTATGATATAATCTATAGCAGTGTTTATAAAACCGTTCCGTACCGGGCGGTTTTCTGGTACGAAATGGAACGGCACCAGATATAGGGAAAACCGTCGGTTTTCCTCTGGCGAGCAGACGACAGGTCTTCGGCAAGCGGATGGTTGGCTGGCGGCGGGGACGGCTGGCAGACAGTGGCGGAAGCTTCGGCAGAAGCCTCGAACAAAGCTTCCGCCGCCGGAGGAAGCTTCAAACGAGGCTTCCGCCGCCGACGGAAGCTTCGATCGAAGCTGGCGGATGTGGCTAGAAGGTGGATGCGACTGGAAGGCAGATGCAGACGCGGATGCGGACGCAGCTAGAAGGCAGACGCGGATGCGGCTGGAACGCGGACACGGCTGGCAGATGACAGTTTTTCCTCTAGTACCACTGTACGGTACCAGTATCGTACCGTTCCGACGATGCAGCGGAATGGGTTCCGGTACCGGTTTTAGGAACCTTGGTCTATAGATCAGCAAATTCTCCCACAAGAACGAAGAAAATGGCTAGAGATGACAAAAAGAGGTTGGTGATGCTTGAAAGGTTGTAGGGAGGCCATGGCAAGAGCAGCATAGACTTTAGGTCTTCCCTAGTTTCTTTTCTTCTCATGAAAGAAAGAGGAATTGGGTTATGGTTTCTTGCTTGTCAAGATGGATCTTGGCAAGACAAGAAATATGAAATTGAGAAGACACAAAAAAAGTGTGAGAGATCTTTGGGCTGCTACTGTGAGAAAAATAAACTAAAGAGCGACCTTGATGCTGTCAAGGAAGGGGTTATTGCCTCCTAGAGGGATATGATTGCCGCCATGGGTGATGTTTCTAATGATGACCATATGAGGCGCTCCTTTTGACTAAAACTTGCTCTAATACCTGATTAAAATAAAAGAGGATAAAAATTGTATTGCTTTTGATTGATAGTCATATGGTGCCTCTACATAGCTGCTATAGTTCAATATGACTATAGTGACAGATATGGTGATAATAATGAAAAAAATAAGCTAATAACACTTACGGTGCTAAATAATATCATAATAGAAGATGCGTTGATGTTTGTATGTCGCATTGCCATAAAGATGATATTGTATGGATTATGGAATTGTCTTATCACGTTTGATTTTGCTGGTTTCCTTATTTTTCAGCAACTTATTTATTAAAACATAAAGTATACATTATATATGCAGTCTACACTTTAGGAAATAGGCTAGTAAACCTTTGAGCTATACAAATGCTCAGAATATTTGATGATCTGGTATTTATAATATCCTAAGCATCACAAAAGTGCTTAGTCTGATATTCATAGTCAAAATTTTGTTCGTTTCATTGTATATCTGTACTCAATTTCCTAAGCGTGATATCCTGTGGAAACAGATACCTTGGAGGAGCTTTTGATGTGGAATCTCTTGTGGAAAATTTGCTGCGTCAGCTTGCTGGGAATCAGGAAATTGTGGTCAATGTATATGATGTCACTAATACAACTGAACCCTTAATAATGTATGGAGTCCTTCCACCTGATGGTTTTTTCACACCTTCACATGTCAGTATGCTTGATTTTGGAGATCCATTTAGGAAACACCAAATGAAGTGCTGGTAATGTTTAACTGTTTATTGCAAGATTGCTATCTTATCGTCTTCTGAATTTCAATCTCCTTGGATTAATATCTTCAGGTCCCTTTGGCAGGTATCGCAACAAGCCTCCAGCGTCGCTATCATCTATCACCACTCCAACTGGTATTTTTGTGATCTGCATGTTGGTAGGATACATAGGTTATGCTGCTTGGAGCCATTACGACAATGTCAAGGAAGGTTTCTGTCAAATGGAAGTGCTAAAGAAGCAAGCAGAGGCGGCAGACAATGCTAAATCTCAGGTGACACTTTTGATGTTATTTGTAAATTTCAAAATTTATAATTATTCTGCCTGAAACAGTTCTTGTTCCAACAGTTTCTTGCAACTGTCTCTCACGAAATAAGGACGCCTATGAATGGAGTGCTCGGTAACTTCCTGTCACTGTAACGTACCAGATTTTAATAGCTCATGGGAAGACCTTTGCGGTATGAGGCTGATTTTTGTATGTCCACTTTGCTAGGAATGCTTGATATGCTTTTGGATACAGACCTGAACTTAACTCAGAAGGATTATGCCCAAACTGCTCAAGTCTGTGGAAGGACACTTATTTCACTAATAAATGATGTACTTGATCGAGCAAAGATTGAAGCTAAAAAATTTGAGATCGAGTCAGTTCCATTTGATCTGCGATCCATACTAGATGATATTATATCTCTATTTTCTGCAAAGTCAAGAGAAAAAGGAATTGAGGTGAGCATTAACCACTTTTCACTATTGCTGAAAAGTAGAGTTATAATTTGTTGCAACGTAGGTTGTAGCAGTTTTTTGACATAGGTATAGATGATTATGTTCCTCTTCTACTTTATCTGCTGAAAACCATTTGCAAACATACCGCTTAAATAGATATGAATTTGACCTTCGTTTTGCTTGTTTTGTCAAGTGCAGCTTGCTGTATATGTTTCTGATAGAGTTCCTAGTATTCTGGTAGGAGATCCTGGGAGATTTCGGCAGATAATCACAAATCTTGTTGGGAACTCAGTCAAAGTGAGTATGCCGTATTTTCATGATATGCATAGAGCAACATTTCTCTGTCATAGAATTGTTAGATTGTTATGCCACGATGAAATTCGTACCCATAAGATCTTTGTCAGCTCAGCATAAATTACAAGGGTCATTGTATAGTGTAAAGTACGTGAAATTTCTTTTATGGAGCAACAAGCTAGCTTGCATTCATTGAATAGGTTTCTTGACCGTTGTCTTTGATCTGTCACAGTTCACAGAGAGAGGTCACATTTTTGTCCAAGTTCACCTTGCTGAGCATGTGAAAATGGTGATGGATACAAAAGCGGAAACAGTCTTGAATGGACACAACAATGAGGTGAACATTACTTCAGCCACAGCAATGTTCAATACCTTAAGTGGCCTAGAAGTTGCTGATTCTAGAAATGCATGGGCAAGTTTTAAGCTACTACTCTCCAGTGGGTCATCCCTGGCGTGCACATTTGGGAACGGATCAATCACTGATAGTATTACAGATAAAGTAGCTCTAGTGGTTAGTATTGAGGATACTGGCATTGGGATCCCTGAACATGCCCAAGATCGAGTTTTCACGCCATTTATGCAAGCTGACAGCTCAACTTCAAGGAATTATGGTGGCACTGGTATTGGATTGAATATCAGCAAGTGTTTAGTCGAATTGATGTGTGGGAAAATGATCTTCATTAGCAGGCCCCATGTCGGGAGCACTTTTATGTTCACTGCAATCCTCCAGAGTTGTGGAAAAGGTGTTGGTGCTGATACGAAAAGATCTCTTTCTGAGATTTTGCCTACCTGCTTTAGAGGAATGAGAGCCACTTTAGTCGATAGGCGTCCAGTTAGAGCAGCTGTAACCAAGTACCATATGCGAAGGTTGGGCATAATCACTGACGTTGTTAGCACTGTAAATGAGGCTCTCAGTGTATTATCTGGACAAAATGGTTGTTTAAAATCTAGGTGAGTTGTATATCTGCTTTCTTTTTCTTCATTCTTACTATTGCAATAATTTCTACCAAGTAGTTGGTGCTTTAAAGTCTAAGGCCCTGTTTTAAAGAAAAAAAAAAGGAAAACACATTGAATCTAGTAGCAAAAACATTGATCGCTACTAGATTCAATGTGTTTTTCTTTCTTTTCCTGTGGATTCTATCCAAGAAAACTGGTCCTAAATATCCATGATATGCTCTATAGCATGTCTACCTCCTTGATTATACAAGAAAAAGAATAGTCCATATTTCACCCTTTACTAATTGGCATGCTGAAATTTTCTATATACCTAACAATTTATATTCATGCATGAGATGCCAATTTTTAGTCAGAAGATGCTAAAAATATGAGTTATATTTCTTGTGAAATGATATTTGATTTTCATAGTAATGCTTATAATGTTGTTAGGCAATAGTCATTAGATCAGTTCTTTTGACTTTTTATATTAAGACTCCAATGTTCATGGGATGAATAAAATGTCAACTACCATTTATATGCTTCCATTTATTGTTTTTCTGCTACCTGTGCTATATATTATTGTTCCTTAGTTCTTACGACTATTTTCTGTTACTAATGCAGTCTACCTGGAAAACAACCATCGTTTTTGTTAATCGAGAAAGATTCATGGGATTACAAAGTCGATTTTCATATTGGAAATCAATTTCTGAAGCGGAAGGAAGCTGGTCGCATAAATGATGTACCAAAAGTTGTGCTATTATTGACTACGGAATCTGATAAAATAAGAGTTGGATCTCTTGTAGATACTGTAATTGTGAAGCCGTTGCGAGCAAGCGCTATTGCAACATGCTTTCAGCAAATGCTAGGGATGGGAAGATGTCAAAGTAAAGATGCAACTAACGGGTCAAGTTTCCTTCATGGCTTGTTGAATGGGAAGAGTATACTGGTGGTTGATGACAACAAGGTAAATCTAAGAGTTGCTGCCGCTGCACTTAAGAAGTATGGGGCGAAGGTGGTCTGCGTTGATAGTGGCAAAAGTGCACTTTCCTTACTCCAACCCCCACACCATTTTGATGCTTGCTTCATGGATGTCCAGATGCCAGAGATGGACGGGTATGCATTTGAGCATCATTTTATAAATAAACCTTGGTTGGCCTGTTTTATTTTTAAAATGACATATGGACACATGAACAAAGTTATTGCTTCCTTGCATTCGTCCTTGATGATGACTGCCAATTAAGTTGCCATTGTTTTAAAAGTTTAAACTATTTTAAACGATCTATTTATAGATTATGGCTTAAACACTTTCCCCTCGCAATTAAACCGTCAGCTTGAATCACGGAAGAAATGTATGGCAGAACGCAAGCCTCTGGCTCTGCACAACCATGCCCGCATTTGCTGACTTGCTATAAAATGTATTTGATTGTTGTGTCCCTAGGAAACAGCTCAAATTTCAGTCATATTAGTTAGCAGACGCAAATTTTTACACATGCTTTAAGCTTGCTTGAAAAGCGGCGCCCATCTTTTGTAACTTGATAAACGGCAAATGATGGAATAATATATTTTGGCTGACTTTCAGGTTCGAGGCTACACGGCAGATACGCTTAATGGAGAGCAAGGCAACTGAAGAAGGTCCTCTAGAAGAAGGTTCAGTTAAGGCTAATAGTCGCGTGCCCATACTGGCAATGACTGCAGACGTTTTCCAAGCAACATACGAAGAGTGTGTGAAGTGTGGCATGGATGGGTATGTTTCCAAGCCTTTTGAGGAATCCCAGCTTTATCAGGCAGTCGCCAAATTTCTGGTTTCCCAGCCCATTCAAGGCTCTTAACAACATCAACCCTAGGGCACCGTTATAGACACCTGAGATTTACAATTCTGGATATGAGACTATCAGGAGGTCCTTCTCTGAGGTGCTGTCGCATCTTGAGAATCAGCAGGATTGCCATGAGTTTTGTCAACAGAACAAAGAGGCAATCTGATTTTGAGATTTAGTTTCCTCAAGGGTCATAGTTCCTTGCAGTTTCATGCAGCCATTGTAAGTAGCAGCATATATGAGAGGTTTAAAAATATAGAGTACTCGGGCATTAGTAAAGCCTGCATCATTTCCTCTGTAATCTAGATGGTGTCTGGCTGTGTAAAATCCTGAGACCATGGAATACTAATTTGTTTTTCAGGAGCTCCAGTGAGCATAATTTTGCTTGAAGCGCTCTGGGAATCGCACTCAATGAAGATCCAACTTTGACAAGTTTAAAATAAAATCCTCCTTGTTTTGTTTTATCTTCATTGTATGTGCGAGGTTTCTGGTAGACATTAGAAATGCGGAGGCACACGCTACAGTACGTTGTGTTGTCTCGAGTTGATTTTTTTTAAAGGATAATTTATTAATAAACTTGACGCCATAAGGCATCAGCATACAAAAGATCATAGAGTGGGAAGATCATTAATTTATGCCAAAAATATTTTGTTTGCTATATTTCACATACTTGGTGTCACGCCCCGGTCGGAACGGTCTAAAAACAGTGCTTATCCGTTGTTTCAGAGCCGTCCGGCGGAACACCGGAACGTGATCGCGCTAGGGTTTCCGGATCGAATTTTGTCCCCAAATTCAAAACCCTAGTTCCCGCTCACTTTTTATCCCCCAAATTACAATTCTCACAAAAAGGATTGGAAAACCCTAACCCTAATTCGAGAAATCCGAAAAATTAAAATACCTTAAATTGATTTTGACCCGAGAGTCAAAATCACACCGAAAATCAATCGATTTTACTGTTCCAACTCGGCCGCCGAATCGTTCGTGCTGACGTCACGCTGACGTCAGCCGACGATTAATTCTTCGCCGCGAAATCGTTCTCATGGCTGACGTTTTGCTTGCGTCAGCGTTTCCGATTTCGATTTCGAAATCGAAAGCCAATTTCACCGTTGACTGTTGACTCCTCGTTTCGAACGCCGAGCGTTCGAAACCCGCGTCGTCATCTTCCTCTCGTCTTCGCTGCGAACGGACACACGCCGCCTGCGTTTGTCCGTCCGTCGCCGGAGATAACAAAGCACCGGAACCACAAACAGGGAAAGAGGACATCTGAGTGGAGGAAGCTTCGTTTATTCCTTGAAGAATACTTACAAGCCTTCTCTCTCAACGCCGACGACCACCGTCGCCGGTGCCCCTCTCCCTCCCTCGCCGGCACTGCCGGTTACAATCTCTCATTCACCTTTCTCTCGCCTCGACGCTCGTCGTCGCCGGCTCTCTCTCAAGCTCACAGACTATCCTTGTTCCGTCTGTGGGTTTGGACGGGGCGACGGGGCGACGGCGCGCCTCGCCGCCGCCGGTGGGGCGTACCCACTCACCTGGTGGAGTCACTCTCCGTCGTGCCCTCCTCCCCTCTCTTGATGTCGCCCTCTGCCTCCTTTTAAAGCAGCAAGGCGCCGCTCTTCATCTCGTCCGTCTTCCTCGCGTGACTCCGCGTCCGCTTCTTTCGCTGGAGAGGACGAGATCGATGACTGCGTCCGCCGACTCTCGCCTGCGAAGATGCCACTGCATTCGCACCTGAAGCCGTCTTCTGCTCCGCTTTGCTCGTTCGTGGACCACGCCCCTGCGTTGAGCCCACTGATGCCGCTCTGCATCCGAAGCTTGCGAGGCTCGCGTCCACGCCTCCGCAGGAACCTCGTCCATGCTTCCACGTCCAACGCCCCGATCTGTCCGCCGCACCGCGAGTCTTGTCGGCGCCTCGCGTCGACCGATTCGCACGCGAGGACGCCGCTCGAGCTCCGTAGCTGTTCGCGTCCTCCGAATCCTCTGTCCGAGCGCCCGCTCCGGTCGCTGTTATTGCGTTGCAGCGTCCGAGCTGCGCGTGAAAAGGGACGCCGCGATTTGATTCCTCAAATCGGCATTGACCCGATTTTGACCCCGGACTGGGTCACTTGTGTGGGCTTGGGCTTGGATTGGGGCCTGGGCCGGCCCGCTGGGTCTTGGGCCGAACCGGAAATTCCGGGCCTGACAATTCTCCCCCACCTAATTTGAACATCGTCCTCGATGTTCGTCTGTCGTTCTCCTGTTGTTATCATCGGAACTCGCCGCTCCAGGAAGAGGTCTCACATGCCTCTCTTCATCACGTGTCATAGTGCTTCGCCCAACTCAGTACTTATCAGGGTCGCGTCCGTAACGCATCATCCACATAGATGCTCCGCTCAACCTGCAAGAACTGAGCTCACGTACTAGCGCACTGAATCTTCAGCACTCCGCCTGACTTGGCACGACTGGGTTCACACCATAACGTATTGTCCAACCCCTCGTGCCCCAGTCTACGTCGTAACGCGCTGGAATTGCTCCCGCTGAGCACCTGTGTCTGCTCCATCTCGGATCTCCTTGATCCATCATGCTGCTGGATCACTTTAAGCTCTGATACCTGTTGTCACGCCCCCGTCGGAACGGCCTAAGAACAGCGCTTATCCGTTGTCTCAGAGCCGTCCGGCGGAACACCGGAACGTGATCGCGCTAGGGTTTCCGGACTGAATTTCGTCCCCAAATTCAAAACCCTAGTTCCCGCTCACTTTTTATCCCCCAAATTACAATTCTCACAAAAAGGATTGGAAAACCCTAACCCTAATTCGAGAAATCCGAAAAATCAAAATACCTTAAATTGATTTTGACCCGAGAGTCAAAATCACACCGAAAATCAATCGATTTTACTGTTCCAACTCGGCCGCCGAATCGTTCGTGCTGACGTCACGCTGACGTCAGCCGACGATTAATTCTTCGCCGCGAAATCGTTCTCATGGCTGACGTTTTGCTTGCGTCAGCGTTTTCGATTTCGAAATCGAAATCCAATTTCACCGTTGACTGTTGACTCCTCGTTTCGAACGCCGAGCGTTCGAAACCCGCGTCGTCATCTTCCTCTCGTCTTCGCTGCGAACGGACACACGCCGCCTGCGTTCGTCCGTCCGTCGCCGGAGATAACAAAGCACCGGAACCACAAACAGGGAAAGAGGATATCTGAGTGGAGGAAGCTTCGTTTATTCCTTGAAGAATACTTACAAGCCTTCTCTCTCAACGCCGACGACCACCGTCGCCGGTGCCCCTCTCCCTCCCTCGCCGGCACTGCCGGTTACAATCTCTCATTCACCTTTCTCTCGCCTCGACGCTCGTCGTCGCCGGCTCTCTCTCAAGCTCACAGACTATCCTTGTTCCGTCTGTGGGTTTGGACGGGGCGACGGCGCGCCTCGCCGCTGCCGGTGGGGCGTACCCACTCACCTGGTGGAGTCACTCTCCGTCGTGCCCTCCTCCCCTCTCTTGATGTCGCCCTCTGCCTCCTTTTAAAGCAGCAAGGCGCCGCTCTTCATCTCGTCTGTCTTCCTCGCGTGACTCCGCGTCCGCTTCTTTCGCTGGAGAGGACGAGATCGACGACTGCGTCCGCCGACTCTCGCCTGCGAAGATGCCACTGCATTCGCACCTGAAGCCGTCTTTTGCTCCGCTTTGCTCGTTCGTGGACCACGCCCCTGCGTTGAGCCCACTGATGCCGCTCTGCATCCGAAGCTTGCGAGGCTCGCGTCCACGCCTCCGCAGGAACCTCGTCCATGCTTCCACGTCCAACGCCCCGATCTGTCCGCCGCACCGCGAGTCTTGTCGGCGCCTCGCGTCGACCGATTCGCACGCGAGGACGCCGCTCGAGCTCCGTAGCTGTTCGCGTCCTCCGAATCCTCTGTCCGAGCGCCCGCTCCGGTCGCTGTTATTGCGTTGCAGCGTCCGAGCTGCGCGTGAAAAGGGACGCCGCGATTTGATTCCTCAAATCGGCGTTGACCCGATTTTGACCCCGGACTGGGTCGCTTGTGTGGGCTTGGGCTTGGATTGGGGCCTGGGCCGGCCCGCTGGGTCTTGGGCCGAACCGAAAATTCCGGGCCTGACACTTGGTAAGCTAATTTGCTCCAGCATTGTGGAGCCTCTCAATATGCTCAAATCTTTTATAATCAGACATGAAGCAAATTTTCCTAAAAACTTCTTAGGCTTTGACATTTTCATTTTGTTCATAGTTATTTATAAAATTTAAAGCTTGAAAACTATCCGATTCAACAATGAAAGAAAATTGAAGAAGATCATGAGTGGCATAGAGGTATGCCACAACACTTTGAATCAAGCAATTCGGCCAAGAGAACTAAATTGCAATTAAGGAAAGTAACAATTGCCATGATAACCTTTGCATTGCTCTCTCTCATAACATATTCCAAGCCCGCTTGATTGGTATTCTTATCCTAAGTTGCATCTGCATTGATCTTCAAACACCCCTATAAGAGTTTTGCCCATTTCTTAAACACCCCTATGAGAGTTTTGCCCATTTCTTTTTCTTGAAGCAGCTTCTATTAGTACCATTTTTTGTCATCTTATTAGCTATCATGCATTTTCTCCAACCCTAGGCACATTTGGACATTGGTTCTTGAAAATAGTTATATTTCTTTCCATCCAAACATGCTAATAAATGATGAGAATTAGCTTTTAAAATATTAGAATTTGAGAGAAGCCATGAAGCATCTCTCTCGCTATTGTTTGAGTTAGATCCAAAGATTGAAGCTCACTGCAAGTAAATGTGGTTGACCAACCTGCTCAAATTAATTTTGACAATGTCAATTAATTGGACATGTCCACATCAATACATAATGAAAATAGAGAAAAAGTATAATGCACCTCATATTTTATCCCAAAAATATTCTTTTAAATATTTTAAAGCATTTAATGTTTGTGCCGTAATTGAAACTTATATTAAGAAAATTGACTCAATGATCAAAATTGGACAAATAAAATTCGAAAGACATTTGATTTGGAAACTTATGCCTGGAAAGTTACCTTGAGGTGTAAACATGTTTGGTGTTGTTTAAAATTGAGGTAGATTAAAGAAATTACACTTACTTTGGTTTGATTGCATCCTTCATTGCATATCAATCTGAATTGAATGAAAATAATATCGTGTTTTTTCATTCAGATATTTGCATAAATATAACTATATATAATATTTTATCTTTTGCATTTTAAATTCGTTATATTTTGTTTGTTATATACGATAGAACCAATTGATCAAACAAATAGTTATGCCAAGATTCCTCTTACGTGTCAGCGAAGGTCCCAACTTATCGAGGGCTAGGTCAACAAAAGTATAAAGTTCGGGGGTAAACTGATAAAGAGGTCAGGCCTAGGGTCAGACCCGGGTGAAAATTAAGCTCGCCACGTCAGCCCTTCAACGCCCGATTTTGAATTTCCACTGCGTTGACTCGACCGCGCCTCAAATCGAACGCCGTTGCGTTCGATCTTCCTCGCGCGCGTCGGCGCCGCCGTGGACGTCGCCTGCATAGGGGCCTGTGACAGGGAGAAGGGCCGCTCGCGCCCTTCACCCATCAGCCTCATCGGCGTCCCTCCGGACGCCGGAAATGTCGCCGGAGCTCGGCGGCCGGAAGCCATTAAAATACCTGAGCATAGGGAAAATTTTCACTCTTTTATTCATCCCAAAATCGAGCTACATAAAATCCTTTTTATTCCTCTCTGTACATGCTCTCCTCCCTCAACTCAACTCCTCTCCCCTTCGTCCGATCTCCCGTCGTCGGAGTGCTTGCCGGGACGTCGCCAGATCACCGCCTGAGGGAGGAGGAGGAGGCGGCGGACCTCTGCTCCCGTGAGAGACCAAGAGGAAGAGCTCGTAGCTCCTCCTAGTCCTTTTGTGCAGCTCCTGCACGGGGAAGGACACCGGCCGCCGCCCACGCCTCTGCCATCGACGGGACGCGCCGCTTGCTTCACGTCTGTGTCCGCCTCGGGAAGCAACTGCCCGTTTTGTGCCTCTGCGCGTGCGTTCGTGGACGACGGATCGGACCCGGGTCGCTCCTCCGCACGCCCGCTGACTGAATCTGCCTCTACGCCACCGAGATCGTGGGCCTCGCCAGGCCCACCCGCTGCGCAGAGCACGACCCGGGACCCATCTGGTCCACGGGCGTGACACCTAGCCTGACTAGTTCGAAATTTCTTAAAGGCGCGCGGGTGGCGGTTTTTAGTTGCGCCGTTCTGATACCAGAAGCTCCTTCCGTTGTCTTCGGCTAAATCATTCTCTTGTCCGAGGGTTAGGGTTAGGGTTGCGTCAGTCTTTCAGGAGGCCATGATGGCGGATTGTGTTTTGAATCCATTGCCAGATAAAAAGCCGGAGCTTCTGGAATTCACCTCAGACAACGTCGCCTCCTCTTCATCCATGGAACATATGCCGACGCCGGAGAAACCGGGATTGGAAGAAGACGACGAGGACGACCTAGATGTTATAAGTATGGCCGAATATGCCGACTATGAGTCAATGGATTCCGATGACGGCAGAGAATATACCCGCCAAATTGCTGCCAGCAAGGTCCGTTCTCGATCAGCCCTCTCATATTTTGAAGGCTACGAGTTTCCTTCAAAATTATACCTCCTTGCATTCCAGGGATTTGATGTTCAACAGTTCAAGCGTTTTACCATTGGTTTAATCCAACCTATTCCATTCAAGTCAGAAGGAGCTCGCGAGCGTGTCACGTATCTCTGCCAACGTGTTATTGACGAGAATCAGGTTCGATTTGCTTGCGTCCTTCCAATTTATAGCCCCCCTCCTTTCTTAAATGATCTTCTTTAGTTACTTTTTATCCTTTTGATTTCCTTGACCTTTCAATGTTGAAGGAGTGGTCGATTGAATTGGTGAGAGTTGTGAAGGCAAATGCCGAGTTTAGATCAGACTACATTTATTACGTGACCCTGAAGGCCGAGGATAAGAATCAAAACAAAGTCAAAACCTATCAGCTCTCTTTCATGGTTGGACTGGGAGACAAAATAAGGAAGGTCTATCATTTTGGAGAGAAGACTGCAGTCGCTAGTTCTGGTACGTGATATGATCTTGATCAGATGTCAGTTCCCTAGTCCTGTTTCAAATGTCATGATGTGCAAGTCGTGGTATTTGCGCACATTTGTTGATATGGAGGACACACTGTATTCATGAATTAGATTGGCTTTTCATTATGTGATCTCAACTATTGATATTAGAGCTTCAGTAGTTATTGTACATGTCATGGTGAAATAGGAGATTTTATCTTCATGGCATGTTTTCGAATTGAGAGATCTATTAACTAGAGTATCTGTAACCTAGACGGTTGACAAAATACCAAAAAGACCTTTCATCTTCTTTTATCTGTCTGTTACCCATATCACACCGATCCAAGAAAGTTTCCATCATTGACACTATACATACCTTACTCTAGGCTTGGTGGTTGAATTGCACAAGCTGTTGCGAAGACTAGATAGTTGGCGCTGAAAAATAGAAATTGGACGTTCACAATGGGAATTATTACTAGTGAGGATTTTTATGGGACACATAACTTGAAAGTTGAAGCTTACCCAAATGATATTCTAATTATCGGAGCGTAGGTAGGATATCTTTCGATAAGCACACAAAGGGGAAGAAGAAGAGAAGAAGGGGAGAGGAGTGAATTGGAGGGAAGGAAGCATCATAGCAAGAAAATTTTCATCTATTCATTGCCTATTTGCCTTTAGAAACTTACCAAGTAGGGAAATAAATAGGCATGCCCCTCGTTAACTATTAACACAACCATAATTTAAACCTGACAAACTTGACTTATTTTAAATAACACAATACTATTTGGCTTAATAGAATGTCTTAGCCATTCACAATACATCATAAATAAAAATAAAATTAATCAAATGCCATGGATATAACTGTCATGCCAAATAATAAATAACGAATGAGATTTCCTCTGATTTCTTCTCTTCTCTCTTCCTTGTCCCTCTTCTTCTTCTATTCTCTTCCCTACTTCTATCAAGTCTTCTACCTCAAAATCTCATTCTTGAAGGTCCCCCACAAGATTTGCATTTCTACACTGACAAGTGACAAGTATGCGTTCTCAGTCCATTGATCCCATGAATTTCATCGATATTCCATCTATCAAGTGAGTTCTTCGCCCCCCGTAACTTAACGCATACTTGCTTTTTTCACATGTTCATTGTTTAGAGTAGATCAGTCTCCATATCATTTTCATGTTAATTGCATAATGTAAGAATTTTTTTCAAGCATGATATTAGGTCAAAATCTAAAAACCGTGTGCTGTTTTACTTTGTTCCCTTGTTTTGGCATTTCATTTGCCTTAGAAGACCATGCATGCCTTCGTAGATTAGGATAATCAATTGACAATTTAGCATTACTGAGGTGTGAGGAGAGGTATAGAGAGATCTGCCAAAATTATATTAGTAAGAATTGAAGAGATTTTTTTAACGTAGTGCTCAACGCCAAGTAGTTTTGAAACTTATTCCTTTTATTTTGTTGTTGTTCGAAGGTGTAGTTGTTCTGGAGGTCAATCAGATTGCCTACTTGATGAGATTGACAGAATAAGCAACCATGACACGAACATAAAAACTACAGTTTGAAAGGGTTGAGTGTTCCGGGGGAAGGTAGGTTCTGGATTGGTAGACAAATATTAACTTTTGCATTAGTTTTCTATGATTTGTTTCTAGAAATATCAATTGATAATTTCCGAGAGTGGAGCTGTTCCTATGATTATCTCTGCATAGTGTTCTTGTGATGCATCATATTGGTTCAGATATGGTTATATGTCATCATTCTTAGGAAGTAAATGATTACGGTGAATTTGTCGTTCTCTACTTCTCTTCTGCTATGACAGTGTAGAATTTGGAAGAACAGATTTTTTTTCGTTCTGTTGTGGCCATTTCGTTGATAATTGGCATAAACATGGTTAAAACCAAGACCAATTGTTAGTATTATGCACTTTAAAATTTTAGGTATTCTCTGCATTTGTAAGTTTTTTCTCTGGACTTCGCTTTATTATTAAAGAATCAGTTGCTAGCATCTACACAGAATCGATGGACATAACTTGGTAATATCTTCAGACTAGATTTCTCTTGCTTAGTATGTTTAGAGGCTCAGAGCTTCTATATCATATTAAATGCCTCTTTCAGTTATCTTCATCTAAAATAGCTATTGCAACTTTGCAGCAAGAGCCAAGAACTGGAAACATGAGATGATGCTCAAGATCGTAAAAATACATAAACCTGCTTTAAAAGTAAATATTACCCAACGAAATGGAAGTTAAAAATTCTCTGTGCCGTGAATCTAGTGAGGCAAGCATAAAAGCAACTTTCTGTTTGCATAAAGAACATGACAATCTTCATAGTTAATTGCTCTGTAGTATTGTTCTGCACAAAGTATAATTTTTTCCTACCTGCAACTTCTAATCACCTAATTGTGCTATTGCTTTGTAGCATAGTTTTGCATAAATTTCTTAATGGAAAAAAATACTTAAATTTGTTTTTTAGGGATGAGGTTTTGCATGGGAAGACTTGGTCACGTGTGGTGGAATCATTTATCCTTGGTCATTTTGAGTGCCCGGGTAACATGTACCTGCTTATGGGTCAGCTACGTGTGTGAAGTTTTGAGAAATCTTTGGATATGGCATGCCTAATATCCATTCTTGAATTTTTGTGCAATTATTAGCTGATATGATCCAGACATGACTTTTGAATGAAATTGAACTAAAATTAACTTCAAGGTTAATTACTCGAGTTGAAGAGAAGAAGAAGAAAAGAATTATATTATTTTGGGTACTAGAATAATTTCATAGTATCCTTTTGTATAGATGCTATAGTACAAGGATAATGATAATATGTAAATGTGGAAATAATTGTTAAGGTACTGACCAATACGGTGATAACTATAAAATGGCAATAAAGAGGGATGTCAAATTACGAACTGTGATAGAGGATGTCAATGTCTTTTTCTGTCTCCGATACATTTGGTAAGACCTTTCAAGGCAGATATACTATGGAGGATTTTTTTTCATATTTTGTTGGAGTTAATATAATTGGAAGAAGCCCCATGGACTGGAGTGCCATATTTAGTAGAAACAACCTTAATCCAATTGTTATCAGCATGGTTAGAAGATCAATACTTTTATAGTGCAGAGCATGTTTTAGAATGGTAAAGTCTTTAACATATAAAACCCTAGCTTCTTTGCCTTGGTAGCAATGTCCCTCTTTATAAGGTGAATACTTTTGGACTCACCATTCCCCCCAAATAAAGGACATTGTTAGAAGATTAAGGGCCTCAAGAAGTTTAGTAGGCATCCGTGAGGTCATGGTATTGTGCATGAAAACAAGGTTTTTTTTTTTTGACATAACATGAAAACAAGGTTGACAAGGGCGATTTTACTAGCTTAGGGAGAGAGCTGCCCTTTTCAGACGCCAAAGTGTTTTGTTAATTGTGGCGAAACATTGTTGGTAGTTTTTGTGTGAGCATGTCTGGAGAGCAATAAATGTACACATGTATCTAAAAGGGAAAAGGCCTTCTTACACATAAAAAAAAAATAAGGATGCTCCCCTTAACATCCCGAGAACAAGATTTAAAAAAGAAAATATGTGACTTAGCATTGTTAAGTTTTTGACTTCTTGTTTCATAATTCATAATTCATAATAAGTGGTTTGAGAACTTTAGCTATATTATTGCAATATATATATATATATATATATATATATATATATATATATATAGGACAAAAAGAAGAAGAGAAAGTAGAGGAATAGAAATTCTCTTGCCATCACCCCAAGAAAGAAAATGTGGTGAACACTCACACAAGGAAGAATATGAGGACGAGGAAAATAAAAAAGTCGATTAAGACAAAGGAAGAAAAAGAGAGAAAAACTAAAGACGAGGCATAAGTAGGAAGAAGTGGTTGTTACACTGCCTAATAGTAAAAAAACATGAGTGCTAATGTGTATGATTAGGCCCAAACCAAAAGTCATTTTATTATAATTTAAATGTAGATTTTGATTAGTTTTATCTTTAGGTTTGATTTATATGTTGATTAGATAAAAATTTGTTGGTTCTATTGTAATACCCCTAAACGAACATCAAAATTATGGAGCTCAAGTGAAATAAAATCATGCAAATAAATGAATTTATTAATAATTATATCACAATTTCTATAAATGAATTTGGTCCCTACCGATGCAACAAGTGGAGTGTCTAACTAACATATCAAAATTAAGTAAAGTAGGCTAAACATCAAATCTAAAGGCAAAGTGAGATGCAACAAAAGAGTGTGCAGCACCAATATCAAAAGGAGCATTAACTGGAAAAATATAAATATAAATTTTACATCGAATCATAGCATCAGATTCCTGCACGTCCTATTTGTTACAATATAAACTTTAGCTTGAGAAGATGATTATGCCCTCTTTGGACAATTATTCTTTACATGACTTGGTTTCTTGTAATAAAATGACACTGTTCTCACCTTTTGGGCAATTAGTAGAAACATGTTTAGTATCCCTACAAAATTTGCAAAAGATCTACATTGAAGGGTCCAAAGATTTAACTAGTTGAGAGACCCTGTTCTTCCTTGGAGGAAACTTAGACTTAAATCTCTTGAACTGCATCATCAGTTCCTTGCGACGAGATCCATTGCTACTAATAATAATAATTTTACTTCCCATTGACCTTACTGGCTTTGCTTCATGGGTCATCTCCTCAATGTTCTTTTCAGCCTACAACACTTTACCAAAAACCTCGGAATAGGCAGGCAATTCAAACATGGACACCCAAGTTCTCAGATTAAGGTGAAAACCCTTTTCAAACAACCTTCTCTCGAGTGACTAACCATTATGGAGCAAACTGGCTCGAACTTGTAAAACATTTATCATAGTCCTCCACAATCAAACTTAATGGTACCACAGAGTTAGAAAACTATTGAGTATAGGATGCCTTCATAAATTGAGGCAAAGTAATCCTTGTATCACCAAAGGGGAGGACATAGTCCTCCATTGAGTGCTCCAGTTTTACCTCCCACTAACCTTACTGGCTTTGTTTCTTGGGTCATCTTCTTAACGTTCTTTTAAGCCCACAACGTTTTACCAAGAACCTCAGAATAGGTAGACAATTCAAACATGAAAACCCAAGTTTCCATATTAAGACACAAACCCTTCTTAAACAACCTTGCTCTGTGCTATAGAGTAGCTACCCACTGTGGAGCAAACTAGCTCAAACTTGTAAAACATTTATCATATTCTGCCTCAGTCATATTGCCTTGGGACAGACTAAGAAATTCATACAACTTAATGGTACGCATAGAGTTATGAAAATATTGAGCATAAAATGCCTTTACAAATTGAGACCAAGTGATCTTCGTAACACCAGAGGACATAATCCTCCGTTGAGTGCTCCACTGGGCGTTCATGTCACCACGCAACATGTGGCTAACATAATGAAACTTTTCCTTGTCGTTACATTTGACGAGATCAAATGTCTTTTATAAAGTAAATGGTGAGATGACTGAGTTGGTTTAAGGTGCTAAATTAAGGTATGCTTTGGTTCAAATCCCACTCTCAACATTTACTCTATAAAAGGTATTTGATCTTGTCGAATGTAACATCAAGGAGAAGATCCGTTATGTCAGCCACGTTTGCATGGCGATGCGGACGCCTAGTGGAGTACTCAATGAAGGACTATGTCCTCTGGTGCTACGAGGATTACTTGGCCTCAATTTATTTAAGCATTTTATGCTCAATATTTTCTAAACTCTATGCGTACTATTAAGTTGTAGGAATTTCTTAGTCTCTCCCAAGGCAATATGACAATGGCATAATATGATAAATATGTTACAAGTTTGAGCTGGTTTGCTCCACAGTGGTAGCTACTCTACAATAGAGAGCAAGGTTGTTTAAAAAGGGTTTATGTCTTAATATGGGAACTTGGGTTTTCATGTTTGAATTGCCTACCTATTATGAGGTTCTTGGTGAAGTGTTGTGCGCTGCAAAGAACATTGAGAAGATGACCAAATAAATAAAGCCAATAGGGCCCCTCAACTGGTAGTAACAGTGGATCCTGTGGCAAGGCTCTGATGCAGTTTAAAAGATTTTAAGTTTAAATCATCTCTAGGGAGGAATAGGGCCCCTCAACCAGTTAAATCTTTTGACTCTTTAACGCAGATCTACTGCAAATTATGTGGGGATACTAAATATATTTCTACTAATTGTCCCAAAGGGAAAGCAATGTGCTTTTATTGCAAGAAATCGGATCATGTATGGAATGACAGTTCAAAGAGAGCTCAATCGTCTTCTCAAGCTAAAGTTTATGTTGTAACCAAATAGGAGGTACAAGTCGTAATTCGAGGTACAATTTATGTTTATAGTTTTCTTACTAATGCTCTTTTTGATACCGGTGTTACACTCTTTTATTGCACCTCACTTTACCTCTAGATTTGATATTTAGGGTACTTTGCTTGATTTTGAGATATTGATTGACACTCCACTGGATGCATATGTAGGGATCAGATTTATTTATAGAAATTGTGATATAATTATTAATGATGCATTTGATTTTACTTTGAGTTCCATCATTTTGATGTTATTTTGGGGTATTACATCTATATTTTTCTTCTTTGTGTTAACACGTAGCTTTGGCTATTTTTCTTTTTCGAAGTGGCCCTTGCCAATATACCTTGGTATCATATTCTAATCAGGCTTTCCCCGAATGTACTTGAAGATTTTTGACGATGCTGGTGAAGTTCTTTAGCAAAAGCTAATTGTAAGGTATGGAATTTATTAAAGTTGATATATTGTTTTGTCCTTTTATTCTTACAGGTTCCGCAATGAAGTATAGTGCAAGACTCTGAATTTATTCCTTTGTTCTTGGCTCCATCTGATTATATCTCTAATATGGATTAAGACTTGGACGAGTATTTTGCATGATACATTCAAAGTTGTATATTTTTGGAAATAAATAATTGTAATTATTTTTGTCAATTTTGCATGTTGATTTTAGTCAACAATCAAATAAAAATCTGTCTACGTTTAAGATGTTTTGCTTTCTCGAATATAAAGTGATTGTTGTTCGTTTAATATCCTGAATTTGCAATTTGATTTTAATAGTGAACTTGGTCAATCGAATGAATTTTGCGTAAAATTAGTCAGCAAGAACTCTCTGGCATGCGAATTAATTTAATGAAATATGATTTGCTACATTTTAGCTTCTTGAAGTTGACGCAATAAATTCTTGGAGCGGTTATCTTATCATCCTGAACCTTTCTTAATTGAGTCATGTTTAATTTACAACTTGAACTTAACCGCTTACATTGCTCACTTTAATTCTTTCTGTGAGAACTGCTCATTTGAGCTTTTTACCTATAACATAGTACCCACTATATGTTATAGACACGAACCTTTTTACCATCAGATCTAAACTCTTGAGGATCCGTATTTAAGATTTAGCGCTATTAGATGAGATTTTATTTAAACCTTTAAATTTAAATTAACAGTGGAAATTTGGAGTGAGTAGGAGTAAATGAGTAATAGAAGAGGGTAAATTGCCGTAGGCAAAAAATTCTAAAGGATTATTTGATAAGAAACCGGAAGAAAAGTTTGAGAAAGCGTCTTTAGTACACCTGGGAAAATGAATTAACCCTTAAAATTAATTATACTATGTCATTTCAGTGCACCCGCTTGGTCCTCTTAAATAATTTAAGTAAATCATGCGGATATATAATATAAATCAAGTTGAGAATATTATAATTTAAATAGTTATCTACAATACTTCACTTTCTTTTTCTGTTTCTTTTTGGGCACATTATATTATGGCTCGAGTTGGATTAGTTTGACTCACTGTGTTAGGTTTGAATTTATATTTCGATTAAATTGGGGTCTAGCCTCATATTCTAATAGGTGAGATGAACATGTAATGGAGCCTTCAATCTTTCAATCTTTTCCTTGGTGTTCCACTGAGGCTTTGAGGGTTCCGTTCCTGTTCCTGCGAGCATGTCAACTATCTCTAAACTTTGGTATAAGTAAAAAGTAAGAAAGAGAGATCGAGGTTCTAATTGCTTGATTTGGTGTTCTTAAGTTGTAAGTTCTTTATGGCAATAAAATCAAATAGATATCATATCTAGTGGAGGATAAATAAGAATTCAAAACCTAACTAACTGATGAAGGCATAATAGAAAACAAAATCTTAATGAAAGGATTAGGAATCAGATTCTCCTATCTTAGCTGATCCAAGTGAAACTTGTTGGCTCAATGAACTAACTTGATTAGGCCATCTCCTTAGGATGGAGAAAAAAATATTTAGTTTGATACTAGTACATTAGTTATAAATATTAAAATTTTCTATATTTAACTTGTAAAAAAGAAAATTTTCTCATAGAATCAGGGTAGAAAGAAGCGGGGGCTCACTGTTCCATCCGCCTGAAGCGGCCGTCCTCGTGCTTTCGCACCTTCTTCTCCCCATTTAAATCACCGACTGCGCGCTCAAGAAAAAGAAATTGAAGAAAGAAAGAGGAGAGAGAAGGGGTTGTCTTGTCGTTCATTTTGCTTATTCAGTTCTCTCTTCTCCATTGAATTTTCCACGAGTTTGTAACGGGTAGCATCTCATCTGGTTTTCCTTTCTTGCTTTTAATTTTTTTGAATTTTCTTCTTGGATATTGAATTCAAGATGTTTTTTATTTTATTTTTTGTGTTATTAATAAATGAGATTTTATTTTTATGGCAGTAAAATCTAATTAACCAATGGCAGAGGGCGAGGATATCCAGCCTTTGGTATGCGACAATGGAACAGGAATGGTTAAGGTGCAAATTGATATTTCCATTTCTAATTAAGTTTTTAGTTTTCATTTTTGTGGTAACCCTTTAATTGGTTTTGGCAAAATTAAACATTAAAGAATTAGTTTTAAGTTATTTTAAATTGCATAAAATATTCATCTGATATGAAAATTATAGATGAAATAATTTAAAATTTTGACATAATCATTATTTTTTTTAAAAAATATATTTTATACATAATACTAGGTTTTGAGTTTTCACACTTTGTTTTGATTAAACAGCTGCACTAATTGTATTTATTTAGGCGGGCTTTGCTGGTGACGATGCTCCGAGGGCTGTTTTCCCTAGCATTGTCGGCCGGCCACGACATACTGGCGTGATGGTCGGCATGGGCCAAAAAGACGCATACGTTGGTGACGAAGCACAATCCAAGCGAGGTATTTTGACCTTGAAGTATCCTATCGAGCATGGTATAGTCAACAATTGGGATGACATGGAGAAGATATGGCACCATACCTTCTACAACGAGCTTCGTGTAGCTCCGGAAGAACACCCTATTCTTCTTACAGAGGCACCCCTCAATCCTAAAGCTAATCGTGAGAAGATGACACAGATTATGTTCGAGACTTTCAATGCTCCGGCCACGTATGTCGCAATCCAAGCCGTCCTCTCGCTCTATGCCAGTGGTCGCACAACAGGTACATGCCAAGATGATCAAATATTTCTGTCTAGGGCGAAACGTTTTTTAATTTTTTTTTTCTCTTTTGTTTACTGTAACGTAGGAATCGTGCTCGACTCGGGGGATGGTGTGAGCCACACGGTGCCCATCTATGAAGGCTACGCCCTGCCGCACGCGATCCTCCGGCTGGACTTAGCCGGCCGCGACCTCACCGACTACATGATGAAGATCCTGACGGAGCGCGGCTACTCCTTCACCACCTCGGCCGAGCGCGAAATCGTGCGCGACATGAAGGAGAAGCTCTCCTACATCGCGCTCGACTACGAGCAGGAGATGGAGACCGCCAAGACCGCCTCCGCCGTCGAGAAGACTTACGAGCTGCCCGACGGGCAGGTGATCACCATCGGCGCCGAGCGTTTCCGCTGCCCGGAGGTGCTCTTCCAGCCGTCCATGATCGGGATGGAAGCGGCCGGCATCCACGAGACCTCCTACAACTCCATCATGAAGTGCGACGTGGACATCAGGAAGGACTTGTATGGCAACGTCGTGCTCAGCGGTGGCACCACCATGTTCACCGGCATCGCCGACCGGATGAGCAAGGAGATCACCGCCCTGGCCCCCAGCAGCATGAAGATCAAGGTGGTCGCCCCTCCGGAGAGGAAGTACAGCGTCTGGATCGGAGGATCTATCCTGGCCTCTCTCAGCACGTTCCAGCAGGTTTCGTATACCCCACTAATTAATTGGATCTTAATTAGTTTAATAAATGCATGTACTAACAGCTAGATTGAATATTGCAGATGTGGATTGCCAAGGCAGAGTACGATGAGTCCGGTCCATCAATTGTGCATCGTAAATGCTTCTGATTTTTTCAATACTTGCAGGAAGCATTTATTATTTTATTATATTTGTACTTGCCAAACGGCAAATGCCAGCAAGTTGGTGACGATTTTAATTTATTTTTTTAATATAATTTTATTTGATTCTTTATTACCACAATGTATTTTGTGGATTATTAATGGAGAAACATGCACTGATTTGTACTTTTTGTGTTGCTTAATTTGATTGCATCCTCTTTAATTAATTAAGCAAAGCATTAATTTGAACACGCGCACACCCTAGCTACTTCATTGACCAATCACAAGTGTTCCTGTCTTATCGGAGCAAAATTTGACTGACAAGTGACAACCGACTCACGTTGACGGTTTGTTCAGCATGAAACCCGTTAAGGAAACGTGCATGCGCGCAGTAGCACATGCACGTGGTTTTGCAGCAGCAGCAGATGGAATTTATTTATAAACTTCCATAAAATTAGAGGATGGAACAATTATTTTCGTATATTTTTGTGAATTATTTCTGCCAATCACATGCTCTCCTGCCAATTATTCACTTTTGTCTTCTTCAACGTGTCATCACATGCAAGGTGGGGCAACGCTAGCTGATTTGTGGAGTTAATAAATTTATTATTTGACAGATAACACCGAACTACCGAAGCATTCTCCTCAGTTAAGATCGATCGATTGATTGATAGAGAGTGAGTGTGAATCTACAGCATGCTCGGCCTATCAGAGAAAAAGTTGAATTAAATTAAGATGCGTCACTTATTAAAACAAGTAGAATTTTAGAACCCCACGCTTTGATTCTTTTAGCATATCCCTTGAGATAAACATAACGTTTTTAAGAAACCGCAGGAGAGTTTTGGAAATACTAATATTAAAAAGTTTTATCTTTGAATCCCTAGTTGCGACCTGTGCCAATGAGCTCAGTGTATGTTGTCCAGTTCCTATCATTGATTGACCTGTAAGGTTCCACCTTCCGTGGACTTTTTACATATAAACACCCTTCCCCCTCTCAACCAATTCGTAGCCTGGGGAAGAGATCGTGAACTCTTCTCCAACCTCAAGTAACCAAGGCCATGGCTACGGCTCTCCTTGTTCTCTCCGTCATTTCTTTCTCTCTCTTCTCGCCTTGCTCTGCTGAGTTCCAACGGTTTGAGCATTCCATCAAGAGCGATGGGTCTCTCAGCTTGTTGGTCGTCGGTGACTGGGGAAGGAGGGGAGAATACAATCAATCGCTTGTGGCAACTCAGGTTTCTTCTTCTTCTTCTTCTTCTTCTTCTTCTTCTTCTTCTTCTTTTCTTCTAGCAAAAACTAATAACAAAGTGTTCTCTTTATGTTCTAGTAAGATATCGCAAAATGGTTCCTTTTGGTAAAGCAGCTACCACAGTAGTAGCACTGCGAGTTCTTCAAATGCTGCAATAATGAAAGCCATCTAATTTTATGGTTGGGTAGGCGAGATGTTGCCCTTCTTTCCTCCTTTTCTCAAGGACTGATTGCGTTTAGAGCCTTGATCTTTCGATCTTAAATTTGTATAAACTCCGAACATATTGTTCCTTTTTTGTTCTAAAAAACATACGTGCACTGCACAGTAGTCATAATTTAGGAAAGTTAATGAGCAATTTGGAGTCTGGAGAATATCCTCGGATTCGAAACTAGGTAAATAAAAGAATATGCTTAGATGCTTATCTAACTCTTTTGGTGAAGGTGGAATCATTCTGTCCTGGATGCCAACTGGTTGCGTGAATAATTAATCTTCGAGTGACAAGTTGTGCGATTAATTAATCCATTAATTATTAGTCGGCCATTTCAATTCGCCAAGTAGAGGCAACAAGTGGGGGAGGTTTGCGATTTTGACGATTTAATTAATTGCTTGTCTCAGCATCAACTTTTAGTTCGAGAGTAGAAAAAAGATTAGATCATAAAGTAAATCTCCTAAATTCGACAACTGATTGCAGATGGGGAGGATCGGAGAGGATCTAGACATAGATTTTGTGTTGTCTACCGGCGACAACTTCTACGAGGACGGCCTCACCGGCGTCGACGACCCGGCATTCGAGGAATCATTTACCAACATATACACTGCAGAGAGCTTACAGAAGCAATGGTACAGTGGTATGCTTCGCCTGCTGTGTCACTGGCGGCAGCGCTGATTTGCCAACTTGTTGAATCGTTTGTGTGAGTGCATGCCTAATTGATCGCCAACTGACCTCCTCCTTGCATTGTGTGCATCTAGTTCTGGGGAATCATGATTACAGAGGTGATGTCCTGGCACAATTGAGCCCTGTTCTCCGCGAGCTCGACAGCAGATGGCTTTGTTTGAGATCTTTCGTCCTTAATGCAGGTAGAGAACAAGTTCAGATTTCTCCGTAAATCTCTTCCTGTTGACTTGCTTCCCTCTTTCATAGTGTTCTTTTGTTCCAGAAATCGTGGACTTCTTCTTTGTGGATACGACTCCTTTTGGGCATAAATACTGGGACAAGCCCGGGAAAAGTCACTACGACTGGAGAGGCGTCGCCCCGCGCGAAACTTACATTTCAAATCTTTTGAAGGTCGCCCATTTTAATCCGAATCTAATTTGACGTAGAAAATTCCAGCAAGTTTAATTTTGACCATGTTACTGAAAATTAGGACTTTGAGTCAGCGTTGAAAGAATCCACGGCAGCTTGGAAGATCGTAGTAGCTCACCACCCTATCAGAAGTGTCAGCATTCATGGCGACACAAGTGAGCTCCTCCCATCCATTCTCCCAATCCTCAAGGTAACTAATCATGGTGCCAATTGTATCTAGAAGGGAAATCTTAGTTTGTGTTGACTTGTGCGTACTCTGATAATGCTTCTGAAATAACAGGATAATGGAGTTGACCTCTATGTCAACGGGCATGACCACTGCCTCGAGCACATCAGCAGCAATGACAGGTAAAAGAATCAACTGGCGGCTTCCATCCAAAACATAGATTTAGGAGTAGGCAAAGAAACCTAAAAACCAACTGACCGACTTGAAAATTCATATCTTTTTTCTTAGGTCAGAAAGATTACTCTGTTTTATTAAAATTGTAGTTTCTGATTTTGGAGGAAAAAAACTTGAAAATTGAAACAGAACACTCCAAAACCTCAACTCAAAAAGCAATCTGTAATTGTTTTGAAAACCAACACACACATAAAGATTTTAGTCACCTTCGTCACTTGTTGTTGGCAGTCCAATCCAGTATCTGACGAGCGGAGGTGGATCAAAGGCATGGAGGGGCGTCCTCAATTCCAGCTCTGACAAGCTTCAGTTCTTCTATGATGGCCAAGGGTTCATGTCCCTGCAGCTGACCAAATCATCAGCCTTCATAACTTTCTATGATGCATTTGGCAATGTTCTCCATAAGTGGACTGTGAACAAAGAACACAATCCAATGTAACAAGGAAACAACTGGATTATATCACAATCGTTGGACGAGGCACAAAGCTAGCTTTATCAAGCTTCAGCAAGGATCTTTGTCCTCGATTAGCCTGGTTTACGTTATTAATTATGTCTATTAGTAGCCAATTATATGTAGCTTGAATATATATGCAAGTAAATCCAAACGTTGCGCTCGAACAGATAAGTTTGTCTTTGTTATTTCTTCCCTTCTTTTTTCTTTAAAAAAAGAATATAGTACTAAAATTAATGAAACTGATGCAGCCTTCAGAAATAGTATGAACATGCGAATGACCAAGAGTGCAAGCCTTAAAACCTTGCTAATTTAGCTTACTTCTTTTTCTGTATAGGTTAAGATCAGATTCCAGAAATCAATATAAAATTTAAACCCAGAATAAAAACCGCAAGTTGAGAGTTTCCAAGACGCTAAGAATTTAAGTTAATTACTCCAAAAACTCTTCCAACTAATGGACAAACAAAATAGCTTTATAAAACAAAATTATAGACAAATCTAGATAGTTTTTCCAAGTCACAAGAAAAAAATAAAGGCACAAATTAAAGATCGTCGCTTATAAAGAATTGCTCAGTCGCAGGTGTACAAATGAATTGACTTGAGAGAGAATCAAAGCTACTTAATGAGATAGTACATAAAATTAATACTTGAAACACCAGAAGCTGAATTCCGCAACAAAAGCTAGAACAGAGGAGAAAGCTGCATCAGAGTATATAAAGCAAGCACAACATAAACCACGATAACATACTGAAACAGTTTGATTTTGACGATATTAAAACTTTAAAATCCAGGTTTTTGCAGTACATTGTTTCTGCATCAATGCAAATCAGAGAACATGCAAGATCCTCCAACTTGACTAGTACTAATTATGAATTAGCAAATATAATATAGGAACTGCATGCAAGCAGACTGGTTTCAGTTCAATCTGGCATTATTTGAGATTTTGAGGGGGTTGAATTGAGACCAGCCATGCAGCAGGAATTAGTCACTGTTGTGCAGGAGATTTATCACGCCGTGCTGCCTCGGGAGGCGGATTGCCGCCTATGGCCAAGGTGAGCACGGTACTTACTTCAGTGTCTGCTGGAGGGTCCTCTGCTCTATGTGCAGAAGTCTGACCACGAGTAGCAGGGACTGCAGCACTCTCGTTCTGCTGCATTATGAGATAGATAGCAGATTAATCAATCAGCCAAGGACAGAGAAAACATATAAATTAGTACTCAATTAACTCATAACACTGATTCAAGCAACCATAAACAATTGTAATCCTGTCAAATTGTGTACATAATACACAAATGTAATCCTGTCAAAATTTGGACATAATACACAACCAACCATAAACAAAGCTTATAAATCTGTAAGGAAAACAAAACATAGTTAAGAAAGAACAATTGGTACACTTGCAGTTGCAGGTAAGTAAGATTCCAAGAGATGCCACAAACGGAAGCAGAAATTCTTGAGAATTTATATCATGTTCAGTCCTATAAGCTCCTATAAATCTTTCCCATCCTTCATTTCAGTGACAACTGAGCATGTTGATGGAAGCGGAGGATTGATATGAAAATGATGGGATTTTAATTTTTTTATAGAATAATAATATGAACAAGTCAAAAGTTTATAATATGCAATAATCACAACATATATAACATTAATATGCACTAAACAATGAACATAAATAAATGCAAAGTTTGAAATTATAGAAAGACGAAGCTTAGTTCGGATAAAGTGTGGATAAGGTTTAAAGTATTGTTTCGTACTAACTATAATATATATTGGTACCGATCGATATCATTGGTACTATATGTTACCACCGGTATGGTAGTAGTATATACCGGTCTAACGAAGAATCGGCTTCTATGTAACGACTAGTATTACAAACCTAGACATGAATGAAATTAATTGTCGCTAAAGTACTAATTTAGTTGATAGAAAGGAGAACAGAGAAAAGAAAAACCAATCTCAATAATTTATATCATTGTCATTCATTTTTCTAACTAAAAAGACTCGGCAATTAAGCACAACCTTAGATTTTGCAACATGGTTAGTGGAAATGTGGTGATTTTGTAAACATGGATTAGTGGTAAAGTGATTGTTTTTAAACAGGGATTAATGAGGACATGGTAGTTTATAAATAAGGATTAGTGGGAACACAGTCGAATTAAAATTAAATTAAAAAGAACATCATAGTAGTGGGTCCGTAGATAGGGAGAAATGGGAGGTTTTGTGTATATGTGTTGATAAACTCTAATAAATTCGATGCGGTTAACTCTAACCTAACTCTAAATTAAACCAAAATTAAAATGAAATTACATGAGTTTAATAAAAAAAAATGTCAAATTGCTAAATATATTGACTATGTCTACTTAGTTTTGATAATTTGAAAGTTGATGAGACTTTCTTATTCCGCATCACATGTATTGTATGTAAGCTCATGTATCTCTTATTGTTGGAGCCAATTTCCCATCCCTGCCTAGGATTGTTAAGCAAGGCTTGATCTGAACTATTGTTATTACTTTAGAAATCGTGCAACACTTGATGAATTAATACTGCATGACTTTTAAAGCAATAGCAAGGGTTAGATTGAACCCTACTCAACAATCCTAGGCAGCACCTCCACCTAGAAAATTTTTTCTCATTGATATGAGAACCACAAAGGATGTTTTAATAGAAAGAAAACAATAAATGTATATATAGTATGCAATTAGATCATACATGAGCCTTATTAAATGCTTATCTAAAATAATTGTGGTAACAAAATATGGTGAGTACATAATCAAAATATGGTGAGTACATAATCAGAATAATCATTTCATGGAAAAAAAACAGTTCACAACTTTAAATGACTAAAAAGTATGCAATAAATGCAAAATAAAATAGTTGGTAGAATTTAATAGTAAGTAAAATATATTATTACCAAAAAAAAGTCAAAAGTAAATACGCTAAAGTTTGTCGTCTTTAGGAATGTTGTCGTCTTGTAAATCATTATTCGAAACGAACTCTAAGACCCTATGAGATCTCATTAACTCTCGAGATTTGTACACTTAAATTCGTATCGAACCTAATCTATCACTAAAGTTTGTCGTTATTAGAAATATTGTCGTTTTGAGAATCATTATCCGTAAGGAACTCTAAGCCTTTTTCGTGATTATAAGATCTCATTAACTCTCGAGATTTGTACGCCTAAACTCACAACGAGCTTAGTCCAAGCTATTATGTTTTAAATAATAAAACTAGATGTTTGTATTTTCTAACTTTTGTAGCTAGGCGATTATCCTCTTTTATTATGGATTCTTAGGATTTTCATGGTATCAAGCATAATATGATTATTGAAATTCCTATTTGTAATGTTGTATAAATTGTGTTAGCGGCTTGTCATCCTTGAACAAACTAAATGGTTTGAAACAGCTTGATTTGGGTAGCCAAATACTAGAAAAGGATACACTAAATAGTTTGAGTTTACATGGTGCATGAAGTCCACATTGATTTGCAAAAGTAGGTCGACCACATATTTGGATCACCTATTGAATATGCAATGTGGTATACCTATGCATATGCATATGTATGTGCTAGTCTATGGACAATAGAGTTATTAGAATTTATTAAGATAGATCTTTATATCAATTTAAAGTGAATTAAGAACCAACTATTTTGTTCCTTGTTTCTTTATATTATTTATTTTCAAATTTGTTTGAAAACTTAAAATGTTGAAATGAAATTAAACGGGTTGGGTATGGTGTACATTAGTTTAAAGCAAATTGAGGACCAACTTTTCTCTGTTTCCTTATATTTTTTACTTTTTATTTATTTGAAAACCTAAAATATGATAGTAGTACTAATAAAAACTAACACTAACTCACCTAACAACACAAATTAATACAAAGTTACATGGGCTCAATTTGGGTATAGATGAATTTGAGTCATAATCGAGTCAACTCAATTACCACCTTCAAATAATTAGGTTAGGTTGAGTCATAAGTGTGTAGACCCATGTAATTTATTTCTAATAGATATGTTGTCTATTATATATATAGTTTATAAAGTAAATGTATATTTCTTATCATATATTATTTATTTTAATACATATTTTATATTTATATTATATATATTTACATATTACATAGGCTACATAAGTAAGTTAGACTGACTCAATTATATATGAAGTATGTTCTAGCTTAGCTTAAATGAGTTAGATGTCATGTTGATACAATCTATTTTTGATCCACAAACCAAAATTGTCTCTAAATTTTAGATATATGAAATTATAGTATATGTTAATCTATTTTTAATAAGTATGTTCATGCTATATTTTCTCTATTATGAGAGTGGTCAATTCAAAAGCTAGAGTATGTGAGGGAAATATTTTTTAAATCTTAGCGAGGATAGTTATTATTACCCTAGCTATGATCCATAAGTCGAAGCTTAGTAATACGAATCTTCTATTATGATTACTATTTTTTTTTTGACATAGACAATTAAACAATGAAAGTGAGATTTGATGTAAGACTTTGTTATCAATGACTAATTTAACCATATTATTTCTTATCCTTGTATATTAAAAGTTGTGTTTAAATACATGAACTCCTCAAAGAATATGACCTATGCTAGCATAAAAAAATATATATCATTTCTAGACACAAATTGAAAAAGTAGGGCAAGCAATCCTCTCTTCTAGAGCGTTGTTGCATGTGAGGCGCCTTGCCTTGAGCCTATCTCCCTTCTGATCATCCTCCTTTATAACAAGTATTGTTCCTTTCCCTTTTCCTCGAAGAACAATGACTATTGTCATCAAGAGGAGGAACTCGATAGAAATGAGATTGCAACTGTCATCAATAACTTAATAGTACGTTAGAGGAAGACCCTATATAGTAATGGACATTGAAGCCTAAAAGCACCAGCTGATTTTTATTAATAATGAAACTTATAAGGCTCCACGAAAAGGTTTCATTAATTTATGGCCATAGCATCTTCGAATCATCTCACAAGTGCTTGAATTGAAGGAGCATAGAGCTTGGTAAGGGTTTACGTACTCGATCCATTGTCTAGTATTGCCTTAGAACTAGTTCGCTTGCAAGACATAAAAGCATAGAACAAATCAGAATGAAAATAATGTAGCATGTAAAATGTTTAATCTTACTCTTCTTGCAGCTAGTTCAGGCCCCGGCAGAAGCTCTTGAACAATGGAAGTCACTTTCATATTCAAAGCTTGTCGACTTAGCTTATTCCTCTGACAGAAAGAAAGAAAAAGGCATGAATGAAAACGATATTCACACAACATGAGATTTCAGCTAATTCAATTGTGCAGACCTTAAATTCTTCGATATAGAGAAGAAACAATCTTTGTGCCCAGGGAGATATCTCCTCGCGTAATTCTTCATACAGTCGCAGATAAGGTTCTAATTGCCCCGATATTTCGTACCAAACCTGCAAAGTGACGATTGAATTGAGAACAAACCCTTTAATCTTTCTCACGATTTGTATCATGTGGCCAAACCTTGTCCTCTTCCATGTGATATCTTATATCCTTGAGCCCACACAAGTAATCTGGAGAGCAAGAACATGTAGCTTAGCTTACGGAAACGCTTCTATTTCTATATGGTTGCTGAAAAGTTTACCTCGGATTCTGGGGGTCAGTTCAAATCGGACAAGGTAGGTTGGGTGAATATATTGCCCCAAATGGGTTGACCAAACGATGTAACGCTTCGGGTTGACAATATTGTCAACTCCCAGGTCAAAGTTCCTATTGGAAGAGGTGTGCTGAGTCGTCCCTAGTCTTGTTTGCTCTACATTGCCCAGGATAACCCTGCAAAGCAGCATATGCTGCACTCCATCTCTACCCACTTCACAGGCCCTAACACTGGACGTGATCATGAAAAAGGAAAATATATTTGTGATATTTATACGCAATTAAAGCTCAAAAGTAAGCATGCAAATTAAGCATTCAGTAAATTAAGCACCTAGCGAAGGCTCTATCCTGAGGTGTTAAATAGATGCCTATGCCAAGAATGCCTGATTCGCAGAGGTCTTCGCTGTGGCTGAAGCCATTGATAAGAGCGTCGACGATGTTGTTGTCCGTCGAGCCATACCATGCATACTTTACATTTGCATTCCCACGAAACCTAGCAGTGATCCCTATTTGTCGCACGAAAGCATCCTGCCTGAGTTGGCCATTGAAGGCGAAGATATCTAGCACGCTATCACTTGTTGCGAAAGGTCCCATTCCCGACAGGAACATTTCCTGAACACCAAGATATCTCGCGCTGTTTCTTTTGAGTCTAGCCACGACAGGGTACAAAAGAGGCTGAAGCAAGATTGGAGCTTCGCATTCTTGAGCCTGAAAGTTGCCCAAACCGTGTGCCTGACCACCGCAAGACAAGACCCAGGCCTCAATCTCAATCGGAGCGGCACCGTGAAGAATGGCCGTATTTGGAAAGTAGTTCTTGCCGGTCTCGTCAACCCATGCCACTGATTGCAGCTTGCCAGTTCTTAGATTTACGAGGACCATTGCCACAAAGTCAAGCAGGAGGAATCGTTCCCCGTTTAGGCAGAAGTTCACGGAGGATTTTCTCTCTCTAAATCCTGCGATGAAAGGCTGCGCCAGTGCGGCGGGGAGTTCCATCCAACCAGTCGTCTCAAACAGCATGATGCGGCGAGGCAGCCCGCTGTAGACATAGTTGGTGTAGTTGTCGGCCATAGTGCGGCTGACCAGGTGCTGCTGATGGGATGGCAGCCCACAGTACTTTTTTCTAGCTCGTGCAACTTCTTCCAGTCTGGCGTTGATTTCCATCGATCGACTGCGCTTCAAGCCAGAGGGACCTACTCCAGAATCCATTGATGAAAAGCTGAAAACTGTGGATACCTAAACAACATCAAGAACAAGTCGATCGTGATGTCCCAAGTATTAAGTAGACAAATTTCAGGATCATAATATTAGAATTGTTGAGATAGTAAATAACTAGTAGCAGAAGGTTATGGAGTGATGAGGATTCCTCAACGTTACTAGAAAAGAAGGCCTTCTCATTGATAAGAGGAAAAGGCTGATTTCAGAATCACCAGTTCATTCATCCTTTAGCAACCATGCTGTACAAGCACCAGATGAACGAGAGAGAGAGAGAGAGAGAGAGAGAGAGAGAGAGAGAGAGAGAGAGAGAGAGAGAGAGAGAGGACTTTGTGCCATAAATCATTTTTGTCCAAACATGGAATTATTAAGTAACCCGATCGAAGCAGGTTTGTAAAAGTAAATGCAGAAGCCAATACGTGCGTGTACCTCAAAGAAAAAAAAAACTTTGCGAAGAAGATGGTAGGCAGTAAGTTTATTACTTCCTTCAATAATAATCACTTTTTGATTAAAAAAAAATCTCCAGTCAAATATTGCTGAAAACCATAAATCTTATGAAGGATGACATAAAGGAAAAGAAAAACAAGATTTTTTTTTAGTGAAGAAATTGCTGGAGACAAAGATCCAAGACAGATTGATAATCGGGAGCATGCCGATGTAATATAGAGAAAAAGGACAAATAAGATCGCGTAAAAAATGAAAAGCAAAACAAAAATGGAACTTTTGAGAGAGAGAAAAAGGTCAGACAGGAGGCATTTAAGTATGAAACGCATACCTCGGGAAGAGCGAAAGAAGGGCAAAAAAGAATAACCAAAAAAGATAAATCGAAAGATCGGAACTTTTTCTGTTCTCTAGGGATTAACGAAGAGGTCCAGCCCCTGACTGACTCACCTCGGGACGGCGTTTCAGAACAGAAACAGAAGAAGTGCAACGGGAGTATGACGACGACACAATAAAATAGAAAATCCAACCAAGAAATCACGTCAAAGCTTCTACTTTGATAGAGAAGCCAGCATTAGGAGGAAAGAAATGAGGGCTGAAGACACACCTGGGGAGGAAGGAGCTTTGGGGGAAGAACCGAGAGGAGAATGATGAAATCTGCAGGGGATGGGAGATTGAGTAAGGTAAGGGGGGAAGCATGACTCATCCATTTTAGTGAGTGTTTAAGGCAACAAATGGGAAGGTCACTGCTACCTGCCAAGAGTTGCCTTGCCTCCCTTTTTTTGAAATTGTAACGGAGCAGGCATCCGAAGGAAAGCCAGTGTACAGAAGAGATCGGGTGCGGATAGTATGATCAAATGGAAAAGAAAAAGAATGATCTTTTTTGCTTTAATCCAATGGACGTGAGTGCCTCGCTCTGGAGTGGAGCTGGAGGTGCATGCACGAGCGGCGTTTTGTTCAAAATTTTGAATGATCTTTTATTAGGGTTTAAGTAAAAAAAAAAAAAAGAGTTTTTTCTTTCCCATTGTTCGCGCTCGCGCTTCTCAGCGTACGGAACACGCCCTCCCGTCTCCAGCAACCAGCATCATCTGCTCGAGTTCCACCTCCACACTCCAGCGGTTTCTTCCTTTCCCCGGTTCACTACTTGTCTAATTGCTGGAAGAACGATCGCGATTCCAAAACCCTAACAGCAGTTTCAATTTCCCGGACGAGTGCAACTCCACTTTGCAACTGTCATCAAGATTATAGCTTTATAATTCTTCGCTTTCCGTTTGCAGGTAGTCTCTTCAAATCACCCCCAAGATTTTGTTCCCGTTTTCATCGTTCTCTAGTTGTCACCTGCAATCGTTCTTGATTTGTCATGCAGGAAATGGAGAAGGGCGGTGTGAGCTTGCAGTCCCTCAGGGAGCGAGCAATTTGCATGCAGATCTTTGCGCTCGCTTCAAGTTTGGATTTCAAAACACACAGTAAAATAGCTGCTTATAATAAGCTTAAATTTCTGAAATTCAGCAGTTGTTGTATACTTTTGATAACTTTTGCCACAGTAGAAACCAACAAAAGCTATACATATAAAAGTGAAACCGATCGTGCTCGTTAATTTTGATGGTTTTACAAGCTAGTTTTCAACTGAAAAGTTGACCACACTTTTCCGTACCATTTGACTATCCAATGGGTTGAAAGTTGGCCTTGTCAGATGGCACGCTCCCCATGAATACATTAGTAAGTACAGCATCAAAAGCACCTGTGCATTATTCTTACTAGGTTTCGTCTCTGCAGAAAAAGCCTCGCTCTTGTTTGTCATTTAAGCCATAAAGCCTGGCGCTACGTCATCCTCTGTTCATCCTGATCCAGTGCCTCCATCAGCTTTGCTTTTTTTTTTTTTTTCATGCCGCGGATTCTTGTAATTTCCATCTGATTTATTATACGGTGGATTGATTCATTTATGCCGTTTGCCCCTGTTTTTTTTTTTGGACGAATCCTATTTTGTGTCACAATTTGGACGAATAGCAAACGCACATAATTTGTTTGGGCTTTGGCCCATTTGTTCTCTTCGCGATTTCGCCTGCTTTGACTTTTTAAAAAAATCTGAATCTATACTGGATCCGATCCAAGCCTAAAAGCTTACATCAACTCATGGCTTATTCTACTCGTGCGACGGATACTGCTGATGTGGCATGCCACGCAAAAATCTAGACCAGCCACGTGGGTCGTCATCACTAACGTGACACATGCCATTTAAGCACGTTTTGATGATGTGGGTTATGCCGCACAGGCGTTTCTATTGCAATATATAAGACTTTCCAATTAATTCATATTTAATCATAATTTTCTGCGTGCACCAAGTATCAAACCTAACGATAATTTTTTTCCAACATTTGTGGGATCAAACTCGTAATCAAAATCTCATCAAACGCTGCAATTAAAGCAAGAACAAATTTTTCATCAAGAACTTAACAGTAAGGCACGCTTGCAAGCGACAGTTGATGTGAAAGCTTAAGGAGATGTTCCAGTTCAAACAATCCAATCTCGCGTGAAATTAAAGGAGCAGTCTAAAGGAGCAGTCTCCATCATTTCAAGTTCAAAAGTAAGCTCAACAGGTTGATCTAATTTAGTTGGAACATCCAACTCACAGCACAAACTTTTTAACTTTGGCAAAAAAGCCATCATAATGAATCTAGCAATAGACCATCCACGCTATCTTCTTCAAAAGTAAATGCTCATTAATAAATGTTCAAGGACAGAAGTCAATGCCCGAACCATTACCACTTGCTGCATGGAGAAAGGAAAGAATGGGATTGAAGTGAGGAGGAGAAAGGGAGGCAAGCCAAACCCGAAAGAAGTAATCTAGAGGCTAAACGAGTAATGACAGCACAAGGGGGAGGGACAGGTATGGTGCGTTCTTGACTTCATTTAAGTGCTTGTAAATGTAAAGCCCGACTGTTCCTGTGAGAGAGGAAAAGAAAAAAAAAAAAATTAAATTTGGGTTTTTGTACTGAGAAACTCTAGCAATCAGATCAGCAGCAGCTGCAGCAGCATCATCTTAAAGTTCTAATTCAAGGCCACGGTGGAAGAAGCATTCAAAGCCAACCAACCAACAAAAAAAGAGACCCCCACATTAATCCCTCCATCTTGAATGCCACATCAAAAGCCTTATCAGATCTGAACGAGAGCAAAGCCAGGCTTTTAATTCCCTTCAGATGATTCATTCAGACGTCCGGGCAGTTCAAGGCAGCCTTTATTTGCTGGACTGTTGTGCCGATCAAGTTATTCACGGTCATGACTGACTCCAAGTTGAGTTTTGCAGACGGTAGGCTACTCATTAGTATCTGAAATGCGACGGTCACCAGTGAGCCTGAGGAGCCGCCCATCGGGTTCGAACTCGACGATGCCCCTTGGCCCCCGGCAGACCGCCCGTCCGGTAGTATGCTGAAACCTGAAGGCAAGATGGGAATGTAGGATGGGTCCTCGCCGCTCATGACAATGTTGATCGCAGGTAGATCGATCGGAGAGTAAACGACGACCGAGCCAGACGCATCAGTGCAGCACTCTTGGAGTATCAGCATAGTGTTCTGCCCTGAATTGAGACCCTATTCATTCACCACCATAAATCAGACAACAATTAATTAAGACATATTTTGACAGCTTGGATGCTTTGTTTTGAATGCGTAGACCTTCATAATTGGAGTGGTTGGCATTCATGTGCAGGTGAAATTAATTAGAAGTAGACTGTGGCTACCTAGAAATCTAACACACAAATCCCTGATGAACAATGTGAAACTTTAATACAATCTTGAGTAATGGAAAAGAGTGCGTGTCAGGGAGAGAGAAAACATACACGAAGAAGAGAAATGCAATTCCCTGGGTGCGATCCATTCGTTATGTGAGCTACCTCTTGCACAGTGTTGCCATTTGAGAGAACATCCCACTGAAATTTTTTATAAGAAACATAATACATTAACAGAGTTCATGATTAGCATAATGGAAAGAGAAGTTCATTAAAAATGCGATTTCTCAACAACATGCTCAAGAGAAACCTGTGTTCGAGTTCGCTCATCCTTGAAGAAACTGAAGACGCTTTCAGGTGATATGGGAAGCCAAATCGAGGTTGCTGCACTGAGGACAACGCCATTAGGCTGGCCAGCATCAGTGCTTTTATGAAGTGTAACTCTAACACCAATGTCATTTGGCCCAGAGGGGGTTGTCCATTTGTGACCATTTGATGCACCAACATTGGCACAGAAATTGCTCACCATTCTTTGAGCAAGCTTCATCATGCTCCTCTTACCATCAGGCGTTGGAGCCACTGATATCAACAATTAAGATCACATTCAAATAGAAATTGATTAGTTTTGTGTACATCTTTCATGCAATCACAATTACCTCCAAGGTCTCTAGCTGGAATTCCGGCTCCTGATAAACAAGCAAACCTCTCACACATTCTCTGCAGTGTGGTGAGCCAGCGTTGTGCTCCAAATGCCAAACCACTGCTTATCAGATCCCTGAAGAGCACATGAATTGGACTCTTTTCTTCAATTTCCATGTGTTCGAGCCACGTTAGCTACATCACGTTCAACAACAGTGTTCATTTAAGCAAATGGTGATAAAACATAATTGCAGCGAAAAATATCATATATAACTTACCTTAGAATAGCCATTAGGCATCTCCTCAATCAGGCAGCCAGAAGGAAGCCTCCTCGATCGCGAACAAGAAGCAAGCTGATCATTTCTAGGATATTCCACCGAAACATCAGCTACTGCCCACATACCTTGGTCAATTTGCTGGCAATACCGCAGAAAGAACACTTCTCGCGTAGGAACAACTGGTGAAAGAACCTGCATCTCCTCATACATCTGCATTACTCTAGATTGATCAGTATCAAACAGCAAGTTTGATAGTTCACTTGAGATACAACAATAAGGGTTTAATCAAGTCCATTACCAATACTAATGATCCACTTCTAGTTCCTGCCATCCCCGACGCAAGGACTTCAATGGTCCTTGCCTTGCAAACAATTGTGGGAAACAGCTCTGCCCACTTGGTCTGCAACAAAATCCAAATCAATTCCTTAGGTAAGAGTAAGGAGAATGGAGTCATGAACTCCCACTTAGGATGCTTGATTGACACTTACTGCATCCATTAACATGTCAACCAATGCAATAGCACTCATGATGACCAGAGCTGAATCCCTCGATGCCTCAATTCGGGTATCTGGCAACTTGAGCTGCCGACCTGGCCGTGGGAACATTTGGTCGTAAGTATCAAGTTGAAGTATGTCCCTTCCATCACTTGCAGACTTCATCCACAGGGGTTCATCAGTCTGCACTAGCCGGATAAATTCTTCCATTGCATTGGTAGCCAGCTCCACCATAAGGGGTTTTTCGAGCTCAGAAACTTCCGAGGACATTGCATACGGAAAAGCAGAAGAGGAACTCCGACATAAGAGATCGAGATCTAGGGAAGTGCTTAATCCTGGATTACTGTATCCTCCCATTGACAAGTCCAACGAAGAAATGGATACAGGTTGAACTGGGGGGAGTTGAGTGATAGGCCTTCCAAAGTATTTTGATGCGAGATTTGAGACACGATCCAGCTGCAATGAATTGTGACGAGTAATGGGAAGAGACATAATTAAAGTTTAATTATCACAAGTAATTACGTTGATTGAATAAATAACAAAATTTCGTACAAGTAATTGCACTATTGAATGATCAGATTAACACGTGTGTAGATAGATTATCATCAATGTCAATGTCTTCATGTTTATCCGCACTCCATTCAACACCATGATTCCAACCAATGTGAAGATACTTAGGTTATTCCATCTTAAACTGTTGCTTCCATTCATACCAAATTAGCTAAACAAAATAATGCAAAAATGGTGAGAGTGTTATTTTCTCTTCTTATTAAAGTGTGAGGAATCCAGCACATAAATATTTGTATCGTTTTTCCTCGCAATGCATTCTTGCATTGATTCGCTGATAACTATAGCAGAAATAGGAGCTTAAAGGCGTGAGTTGGAGTTACCTCGTCCTTCAACCTAGCATTCTCCATCCTTAGCTTCTGCTCGTCAAAGTAGGAGTCGTCGTTGCCCTGCGGGCCACCGCAGGAAGGGCAGATGACATTTCTCAGTGCCTCCCTCATGGCAATATTCTCGCAACGGACCTTGTCGTTCTCCGCCCGGAGCAAGCAGTTGTCCGTCCTCTCTTGCTGCGCCTGCAAACCACGAAGAACCAATCAAAACAACGCAAAGGCCCCTCCTTTCTGCTCGCGCTCGCATCAAAATCCAATCTTTACATCAACCAAGCCAACAAAAGAGGAAGAGGGGAAAGAGGAGCAGCGGTTGCCTTCATCTGCGTCCGCCTGTTCTGGAACCAGAACTTGATCTGCCGCGGCTCGAGCCCCAAATCCCGGCTCAGCTGCATCCTCTGCTTCTCGTCCGGATGCGGGCAAACCTTGAACATCCTGAGATTGAAGCTCACACAAAACCCCATCAGAGAGCGCCACCACCAAACAAAGAGGGAGATGGAGGACAGGTGAGAGAAGCAAGCATACGATTCGAGCTCTTGAATCTGGTGCGGTGTGTGGCGGTGGTAGCGCTTCTTCCTCCCCTGCGGGTCGGGAACATCTTGCTCGTCGCCGGAATCCATCATCGCCGCCACCGACGGCGCCCAAACTCGCCACTTATATCTACTTGTCTGACTACTACTCCAAGCACTCACCTACCACTGTCCGCTACGGAGTCGAGCCACTTCATGCCGTCTATTTTCGAGACTTGCGATGCTATCACCCTCAAAGGTGGCGCCTTTCACATCCGTTGGCAGCAGAGACACACATCAGTTTCCTCTTCAGGCAACTTGTCTGCGTGCGAGGTTTGGGCGAGCACCAAATGAGGAAACCGGCGGTGCGCGCTTCGCAGATATCGGCAGCAATCCGGGCGGATTCGACCACTCTCCCTCTTCCCCTTATTAAAACTCACCGAGAAATTCTCTCTCTCTCTCTTTCTCTCTCTTTCTATCTCTCTCTGTATTTAAAGCTAACAGTAACTGACGCGATTTAAAAGGCCGGGGCTCTTAAAAAGGTTGGATTTTGGAGGCATATTTTATCCCATACGCACATTTATTAGCAGAAGATTACAAATTATTAAGATTTTTTTGCTACGTTTTGCTCTCTGGATTCTAGTTTTCAGCACTGTCGGAATTGCACATAATATCTACGCATGCTCTGTTTCCGCTCACTGTTCTTCTTCTTGTTGTTTTCCCAATACATTTCAATGTGATGAAAAAAAATCGGCTAGATGGAAATGTACGAGAAAAATTCAATTTGGTTGTAGCACACACCAAAAAGCTATCTTTTTCATCTCGCTTTGGTAGTCTTCTTAAACGGTACATATTCCAGAATTAAAGAAGAGAGAGAAAGAGATGGCTTAGCTTATTAATCTGCCAGCTCTCAGCCACTCCCTCCTCTCTGATGTGTCCTGTTTCTATCCTCTGAAATGAAAAAAATGCTGATTACTCACCAACACATCGAGGCTGCAAGAATTACTGAAAAATTAATGAAAGCTCAAGCCTCAAACAGGGGCACAATAACACCCTGCTTTCAAGGTAGAGGAGCGCAGCAGCTCCAGGTTCATTATCTAATTGAAGGCGATCCCTCATCTCTATCCCTCGTGAAGAAAAAAGGAAGCTGTGGAGAGAAATGATGGCGGTGGTGATTCAACAACTTATTTCAACCCGGCTCACTCAATGCGGTACTGAATGCTGGCAATCAAGATTACTTGTCAGCTGAGCAGAGTTTTAATGGCGGCTCGTACATTTTTTCAGCTCAGGTTATTTGGTGTTCAAACTTATAATATCTTCTGTCCACCATCCTGAATTCAAATATTTACCATACAAAACCTAGCTGCGTATTCAAGAGTAGCTAAGGTTGGGCTAAGAACTCAAACTGAACCGGACTGAAGATCTAAGGGGAGAGAGAGACAAGTACGTGTGAGCAAGTGCTGAAAAAAATATACATGATTTAGAAAATGAATGTCAACGACGAAAGCTAAAACTTGGAGGCCCCTGTGGCTACTGTCTCCTTGAAGCCAGAAAACAGAGGGGTCAAACCGTGCAAGATTTGTGGGCTCCTAGAACATATAAACAAAAGGGGAGGAGGATCTACTTTACTCTTTATTTTAGGGCACCATCGTCTGACACCTTCCAACTAAACTAAATCGACCCCTCAGCTCAGCTCAGCTTGCGCCATGTCCAAATATTTTAACCCTTTGATTTCACACAAGCATCCAAATCTGTCCTCGCCCGAGTTTGGGAATCGCATGCATGATGGAGACTTTTTCTCATCAGACAGGGAGCCGAACTGAGGGATTCTAAATTCGGGATTCGCGATTTGGGATTTGGGATTTGGGATTCCCACGCGTGCAGCCATGCATCAGACAAAAAAGAAACTTCTGTTCCAACCCCTCCGCTCTTCAATTTTTTTTTTACAACGTACATATATAGTTTTGATTTTTAATTTAATTTTCCTGTTATATTTTTGCATATGAGGTAGTTCAATTTATTTTTTTTATTTTAGGCTTTTTTTTTTTTTAACAATATACGCGCGCGCACAATAGTAATCCAATTCCAGAATTCCACAGAAGTACTTGTTTGCTTTTTTAGGTTTTTTGTGGATGAATCTTTCTCATATCTTCGACTCTTAATTTTATCCAACTCAACTAAGAAAGATGAGCTTGAAGAGCATCTAGATTCTAGGAGGTGGTGTTCTATTATAACATGTTTAATAAATAAACTGATTCATTAACTTAATAAATTAAATAATAATATAATTTAATTTAAAATATTTAAAGTCAAATTAATAAAAATAAACTCATTGAGTCTTATATATTACATTCATATCAAGTGCTATGTCTAACACATATCCAAGAAGCCATAGCTTAGTTTGCGGCATAAAGTCCTCAAACCCTCACTCAAGGAAAATATCCCTTTCGGATTTTGTTCTATATTGCACCAAAATTATGCTCGCATAGGCATGCGCTTCCTCGTTATAATCTCCTAATGTATTTGTGGGCTATTCATAAGTCTTTTGAGTGTCTATCGAGGTTATAACATTGCATTTTTACGTATAAGCCATCATACTGATATTAATTAAGTAGTCAATCCACATAATTCCTTTGTTGAAGGGATTCCCCATCCCTGTCACTAAAATCTATTCAGGGAACATGTTTTTCTCAAGAAAATGCGCGTTGCCAGCCACCGGTTGAGTTGCTTCGTGAGATAGAGAGAGAGAGAGAGAGACGTACGCGGGCGGCGGGCCTAATAAGGCGTCCTTTATGGCCGCCGGACGTGGGTTTGGTGGCGGGAGTCCGATCGCAATAAATTAAAAGCTCTGGATGACGAGGCTGTCTTTCTTTTTTTTAAAAAAAAAAAAACAAAGGATTATGGAATCGTTGTCGTCGTCGTCTTATTCGCACCTGTCAGACTTCCTCGTTCAACTCCTCGCCCGCGCGGGATTCCGACCCCGTCGCCTTACCTCCCAAACAAAATAGCACTTTATTGGCGCCCCTTCGGGCTCCACCCTGGTCCTCATTTATTCTCGAACTACATAGCAGGTGCGTTTGTCGGTCACTAGTGAATCCGTTGTATAATTAAGCTCAACCCTTGCTTTTCCCCGAATGAAGTGGAGGGTAGCGCAACGGGTACGAAATTCAGGCAAATGTAGTTAGTTCCCATTTTGACCAATAATAATTAATTTCTGAAGCGAATAACTTATTTCGTTTTGGAATTTAGGGATATTTTAGATGGGATTAATTTGGTGAACCATTTTATTTAAAAAATAAATTTGATTTATTATTAAGTATGATTGTATATATTAAAACAAAACAAAACAAAAGGATGTAGTTGGTCAAGTATCAAAATCAAAGGAGGCCACAAAGTGCAGCTACACTAAATTTAATGTGGGGGGGGGGGGGGGGGGGGGGGGGGATGTTCATTACAGCTAGATTGAGAAACATCAACTTGTGCACCCATTCCTTGGTACAAGGATGTTGCATCAAAATGACTAGTCCACCATCTTATTTTTATCCTCCACACCTTTGCCTTGGAAATGAAATATCAATTAAAATCTTGGTGCTTTTTGCACAAACAAAAATATCTAAGGTAAGAAATGATCACTTTTGATTGGGGAAGGAAGCTCAAGTTCAAATGATCAAACCCAACCCAATTAAGCCCAAATTGTACTCAATCTAATCTTACAATTATATCTAAAGGACATTTTACAATTTAACCAAAACTGTGAAATTAATTTTTTTTTTAATATTGTTATAAAGAGAAAAAAAACAAACAATGAAAGTGAGAGTACAGGAGCATATTACAATTTACAATATTGATATTATTAAAATATTTTAGTTTTGTTTAGAAAATTTCAGACATGCATGATGATTGATAATTAATTAGATGTATGTATATTATATGTATGTGTCGAAAAGAGAAGCAATAAGTCATGTGTAAAATTAATTATAATCGACCATCTTTTTGGTGGTAGTTTGGTGGATCCATATCATTGCCAGCAACATGGCAGTTGTCATTCTTGCATTTATGACCAACATTCCAGTTTGGCATCGTCCCATACTTGCTACCATTCTCTTACTCATCCTACATGTTCCATGCATTCATGTGCTCCCATCACTCCCATCACCTTTTTATTAATAATAATATTATTTACATTTTTATTTTCTTAATTATAATTATTATAACTTTTCTTAATTAATTAAAACTAGTTATGAAGATAAATTTAAACTAATTTTGGTCCAATAAAATTATTACTCTATTTTAGCTCACTTTGGATTAAATAGAGTTGTAATGGGGTCTAATTTAAAGCATAAAATGATAGTTTTGACCCACATACTTGAATTTTGTGTGTGTGCGTGTGTGTGATGAGAGCCCACCTCAATGCATGCCCAAGTTCCACAAATTAAGTTAAGGATTTAATAGCTTATATTTTTCATATCACCAAATTCCTTGGCAAGATTGGCATCACACCAACAAGCAAAGCAATTGATGACATTGCACTTGTCATCATCAATCCACAAGAAAACATTTCATTTTTTTTTTGTTTTTTTTCTCTAATCACAAACATTTATTACCAAATAACTCAGAGTAAATGTGGCTACACTTTTAATAGAAACAATTAATCCACAGACTAGGAACATTGTAGATTACCCTCCCCCTTAGCTATCAGATGTCCAATCTTTCTTTATTAATTTACCACTTGACACAAAAGTCCAATATATTTACTAGAGATAATGTACTTTACAATCCAATCTGCTAACAATATCCTTATTGCAGACTGGGACAATTAATGTGGCTCAAGAAATATTTGTCTATGTTTGGGACATTATCAAAATTAGCCATTCAACAGTTTCATATTGTCATGAGAAAAGCTCAACTAAGACTTCAATTTAATGCTATTCATAGAAAAACCACTAATTTGACTTCAATTGTAAACATTTGTAGATTCAACATTTGTACATGTATCTACATATACAAGCACTCTAATGTAACAAGTGAGTAAAACACTTGTTGTATCATTTATTGATAAAAAGAATTTATATATATTATAGATTAGGGTGTGGAGAAATATTTGTAATTAAAAGTATGTGACACTTTAGGTGCTCACATGGGCCTATGGGCTCTAGGCCTAGTACATGGATTGACCCTTGGCACGTCATGATGGTGAGGGGGATCGAGATATTTTGCATGTGTGATGGAAAGGTCAAATGGTTTTGTAGTATTTTTTTAGCATTTATCGTTGAGCATTAAATAAATATAATTATAATTTCACATGGAATCAAACTTGAAAGTTAGTCATTTTTGTGTATTTAATTATAAATTTAATTTACGTATAACCATTTTGAATATGTACAACTGAATAGGTATAATATTTTCCTCCACATAAATATCCATGATTATGTCAATTTCATTTCTACTGTCTTTTTCAAACAATAAATACACAAACCCAAGTTAGATACCTATTCCGTAACCTGAACCCATTAATCAAAATCCGATTAGAACTCTGACCCGTAAAATCCAAACCCTCCCATTTTGGATAAGTTTTTCTCCTCTCCGGGCTTTCCCAATGCTCAGAATCAATTGGGTTAAGTTTTCGTAACCTGAACCCATTAATCAAAATCCGATTAGAACTCTGACCCGTAAAATCCAAACCCTCCCATTTTGGATAAGTTTTTCTCCTCTCCGGGCTTTCCCAATGCTTAGAATCAATCGGGTTAAGTTTTCATCACCCAGCTGGGCTATTTCGACCAAAGATAGGGGTGCCGCCGCTTAGCGCAAGATTTTCAGCTTCGGTGCTAGAAAAAATTGCTAGGAAGTTCACAGATCGTGTGGTCTTTGACGAATCCCGTCTAGAAACCCTGAGGAAGCCCTGGCGACGCTGCTTAATTGGTAAATTCCTTTCCAGGCCTCCGTCCCTCCTCACATTGCGCAGTCTCATCCCGCATCTGTGGCCTGTCTCGTCGGAGATAATAGACATGGCAAACGACTTATTCCTCTTCTGATTTACCTCGGAGGATGATGCCATTGTCGTGCTCACTGAAGGTCCTTGGACCATCCAAGGACGGGTTCTCAACCTGATGCCATGGCAGCCCGATTTTCAGCCTTTGCATCAGCACATAAGTTCAGCTCCAGTCTGGGTTCGCCTCCCTGGACTGCCGTTCGAATACTGGGATACTAAAGAGCTGGTGGCGATTGCATCCAAGATAGGCAAACCTCTGAAAATTGACGAGCGCTCGGTGAACCTGGAACGAGGCCAGTTTGTTCGAATATGCGTCGAAATCGACCTTCAAAAACCCCTCCGCGAGGGAGTTTGGGTTGGTACTGCGGATCGACCCTTCTTCCAGATATGCTCTTATGAAAATCTTCTAGTTTTATGCTCTGCTTGTGGTTGCTTAGGCCACCCGGCGATGTCCTGTCCCTCGGCCCTGTCATCTGCCCAGTCCGATGCTGCTGTCGATGGTAGCTCTCGGCGTGAGAAATCTTCCTCCGCTCCGCCTCCTGAGGCGGCTGACCTCCCGGAGGTCGGTCCGTGGATTCGGGTTCAACGAAGAAAACCTCCCCGTGGGCCTGTGAATGCCGTTGGTGGTTTCTCGCCGGCGCCGGTCCAAACCGATGGTACGTCTCCTACCAGGGGGCGCTCCAGGCGTCCAGCTGATCGACAATCAGCTTTGCCGACACGTATGCCGGTCAAGCCTGCCTGGCCGCGTCAAAGGCCAAAAATTAACTCCACGTGGGATGTTGCCTCGTCTGTTGAGCCGAAGCTTCCTCGTGGGCCAGGCTTTCCGCTCGTTACCAAATCCCCAGTACACGTAATGTTTAATGCGGACGATCTTCCCGAATCGTCCTCTGCTCAGCTGTCACGCCCTTCGGGCCGTTCGCGGCCTGCCCAGGACTTCCGCTTTGACTCTCTTGGTAGTACTTCCCCAGCTGTCGACGATCCCCCTCCGGATGATCCTCTTGTTGATCCAGATCCCCCTGACCCCTCGTCGTTACTTTCGGCCCTCGTTTGTGTTACTGGCCTCAAACTTGCAGCAACCTTCAACGGACCCCCTCCGACCCCTCTCACCGGCCCTGATCCCATGGATAGCGCTTCGATCGCGGAAGGGTCGCATTTACGTCTGGCCGTTGTGTCGGCGAAAACCTCATCCCTTCTTGCCCTCAAGGGCACTACTTACAAAAGGGTGCGCCATAGTGTCAGTGCCAACCTTCGCAAGAAGGATCTCACCTACTCCCTACCATCCTAATGAATCTCCTTTCTTGGAACTGCAGGGGAGCGGGTAGGCAGATCGCCCGTGAACATATCAAGATGCTTCAACGCAAACATGTCGTCCATATCATAGCCCTTCAAGAAACCCATCTTTCCCAGGATGGATCTCGCAAAATTGCTCGTCTCTTGGGCCGCAATTGGGATCTTACTCAGGTCCCGGCGACTGGGGCTTCAGGTGGTATACTTCTCGCCTGGTCAACTCTTCATTTGGACATTAAGGTACTCGCTTCTGGCTCTCAAGTCATTCATGCCATTGCTGTTCCCAAGTCTGGTAAATCTTGGCTTTTATCTGTGTTTTATGCTAGTACCAATCATAGATATCGTAACACTATGTGGAATGATCTTGCCTCTGTGCATTTATCTGATTACCCGTGGCTAGCCTGTGGCGATTTTAACTATGTTTTAAACTCTGATGACAAAGCTGGGGGTATTGATACTTCGTTATCGTATTCGTCTAATTGTTTGAAACACTTCCTCTCTGAGAATGGCCTTGTGGACCTTGGCTTTCATGGCCCGAAGTTCACTTGGAGCAATAATCGTAAGGGTGCCCAGAAGATCCTTTCCCGGCTTGACAGGTCTTTCGCTTCTCATCCGTGGCTTGACCTCTTTGGCCACTCCCAGGTTCACCATCTTCCCCGGGGCATTTCGGATCATGCGCCTATCCTTATCAATATTTTGCATTCTTCTAAACGTACGCCTAAACCTTTGCGGTTCCAGCCTTACTGGACTAATTATCCTGATGTTCACCGTATTGTCCAATCTTAATGGCCTCACGGTCAGCCTCAGAATAATTACGATAAAGACTTTTCCATTCGCCTTAATCGTATCAAGCATGAACTGTCTATTTGGCACAAGCAAAACTTAGGTAATATTGACAAGTCTCTTGATTATACCTTGAATTTTATCTCTGAGCTTCAAGGTCTTGAAGCCCGTCATCCCTTATCTCCTGCTGAGGAGTCCTCCCTTCGATCTCACATTAATCTTGCTAAGGCCCTCACTAAGCAGATCTCTATCAAGTGGTGGACCCTCGCCAAATTTAGATGGCTTCGGGCTGGAGACTGTAACACTAAGTTCTTTCATAGGCTTGTCTCTTTCCGTGCCAGAACTAATCTCATCCATTCTATCACCTTAGTGTCGGGAGAGAATATCTCTGATAAGCAATCTATTGTTAATGCCTTCGCCTCTTACTTTTCCAAACTTTGGGCTCAACCTTTTCATACTCTGAATCCTCTTAGTGAAGCCTGGCTTAACAAGATTACCCCTTGGCTACCCTTCCTTCTGGACTCTACCTTTGAACCCCTGAGTAGACCTCTACACCCTTCGGAACTTCGCTATGTAATTTCCAATCTCCCCAATGGCAAAAGCCCTGGCCCGGATGGATTTACTAATGAATTTTATAAGTGTTTCTGGGACAATATTGAACCTGACTTCATTACTTTTGTTGAGCAATTCTTTGGCAGCCCCAGGATCCTCCCCCCCCCCCCCCCTTGGGGGGAAACTCTTCTCATTCTCATCCCCAAAATTGCCTCTCCTCACCTCATTAAGGATTTCAGACCTATCTCTCTCTGCAATGTCTCTTATCGCATTCTTGCTAAGCTTCTTGCTAATCGCCTTAGAGACATTATGCCGCTCCTTATCCACCCTGCCCAATCGGCCTTCATTAAAGGCCGCAGCATTTATGATAATATCTCTACCATACACGAGCTGGCCCACACTATGAACTCCTCTACAAGCAAGTTTCCTCTTATCCTATTCAAAATCGATCTTGCCAAGGCTTTTGATAGTATCAAATGGGAAGCCATTGACCATGCTCTCCAAATTCATCACTTCCCTCCCATCTTCATCTCGTGGCTTAGAGCTTGCATTACCTCTGCTAGTTTCACCTGCCAGGCTAATGGGCTCTCCTCCCCTAAGTTCTCTAGTTCTTATGGTATTAGACAAGGCGATCCCATCTCTCTTTATCTCTTTGTTTTGGTCATGAATATTCTTAGCTTAATGCTTAATGCCCGGTCTCATGAGGGAGGCTTTTCTCCCTTCTCTCTCACAAATCAAGTTAAAATCTCCCATCTCATGTATGCGGATGACCTAATCCTATGTTTTAAGGCCGATCCTAAGTCTTGTCGTCAAGTCAGCAAAATCCTTCATGAGTTCTCTCAATTTTCGGGTCTCTCCCTCAATCTTGATAAATCTAAAGTCTACTTCCCTAAAACTTGCTTGTCCCGGATCAAGCAGTCGATCTTACACTCTCTTCATGCCCACGAGGGCTCGTTTCCCTTTAAATATCTTGGCGCCTTTATCTCCCCTACTTCGGTTTCTAGAATCACCACCAAGGCCTGCCAGAATGCCTTGCTCTCCCACCTTAGTTCCTGGCGTGGCCATCTTCTCTCCCAAGTTGGGAGAATCACCTTGTTAACTCCACCTTGGCTGCTACCCCTATCCACTCCTTGCTCTCCACTTGGCTTCCCAAGACCTGCACTGACAAACTCAATTCCATCTCCCATCAATTCATTTGGAAAGGTTCAACCCAGCACAAGGGGTTGCATCTGATCAACTGGGACACCCTTACTATGCCCAAGCATGCTGGAGGTCTTGGTGTGAAAGATCTCACTCATATGAGGGTTGCTCTCCAATGTAAAAGAGTGCTTGCTGTCTTGAACCGCAATGATAATATCTGGGTAAAAGTCGTTTCAGCTAAATATGGTCTCCCAGATCCTTGGGTTCTCAAAAAGCCTGCCCGCTGTAGCTTTGGCTGGAGAGGCTTCTTATCCGATCTCTATATTCTCAAATTTGGGCTTTATGTGCAGATTGGGAGCGGTCTCCACACCTCCTTCTCTAGCGCTCCTTGGTGTTTGGACCTCCCAATCCGTCATAAACCCACTTATGTTGCTAACTTAACTGATGACATCTTGGTTTTCTCTTTGGTGCAGGCTGGGCAATGGAAGGAGGCTCTGATTTGCTCCATGATGGGGCCTGAGCTGTGCAGAACTATTACTCAAATTCCCCTTCGTCCTGAGCCCGCTGATGATCAATGGTATTGGAAAGAGGCTCCAAGTGGTTGCTCCTTAACTAAGGCTGCCTACACCTGGTTATTGCAGCAACACTTGGACCTCCCTGACCCCTGGCCTGATTGGCGGCAACTCTGGTTGCTACCAGTTTCCCCGAAAATCCACATTTTCGGCTGGAAACTGTTGCACCAGAAGTTACCCACCTCTGGTCACCTGGAGGCCATTGGCATGGGCACGAGCCGCCCTTGTGTTTTTTGCAATGATTCCTCAGATTCCACTGCTCATATGTTTTATTCCTGCCATTTTATAATGCATATTTGGAAAAGAATCGCTGATCTCTTGTCTATTATTATTAGTCCGACGTCAACCTGAATCAATGGTAGTTGGCTTTCTGATTATGCTCCTCGCTCAACTATAATCCTATTGATTTTCTGGTCTTTATGGAAAGCTCGTAATGATGCTGTTTTTTCTGGTCGGATTCAAAGTACTGATGAGATCATTAGGTTGGCTCTTGCTGATTTTAATGATTCCTATTTCCAGTATAATCCTGAGGGCCTTCTGGACTCCATCCACCCTCGCAACATTGCTAAATGGATACCTCCACCTATCGGTTGGATCAAAATTAACGTGGACGGCTCATGGAAGGAAAGCTCTCAGCCTGCAGGTATAGGCTACCTTGTTCGTGACCACCTATCTAATTGTTCCTTGGCTACTTCGGTGCAGGTTCACGCTTCGGACCCCTTAGAGGTCGAGCTTTTGGCCCTTCGCTGTGCAGTTCAATTTGCTTATGGAAGACAAGAGGCCATGGGAAGCAAGGTTATATTTGAGACTGACTGTCTGGCGGCTATCCATGCGTTGCAGTTGGATCATTCGAAGGCCCCACCGTACATCAAGAGCCTCATTTCTAAAATTAACTTCATGCTTTCCTATTGGCATGCTAACTCTACGGCTTTTGTAGGACGTGAAGCTACTAATCAAGCCGCTAATTAGCTAGCTAATTTTGCTGCTCAAACTATGTCTAGTATTGCTTGGCCCTCTGACTGGCCCAAGACTTTGAGTGTATTTTGGCCTCTGATCGATGCGCTTCTATATAATCCTGTCCTTTTAAAAAAAAAAAAAAAGTTTTCATCGCCCAGAGGGACAGCAACCGTAAGGATAGAAAGAAAGGGTTTTCCCCATCTGTTGCCTTCTATTGACTTCGATGGATCGCTAAAACTTTCCCAGAAAACTCTAGGGTATTTTAAATAAATCTAAATGCCATGGAATGACCTAATACAGAGAAAAACAAGGAGAAAATACGTTACATCAGTAGTTGCATTCCCTTTTAGCAAGATTTGAGGCGTCAAGTATACAGTACTATTTTCAAAATATACAGTAGGCAAAAGGTGCAAAGAAAAAGTCACATGGAACTCAATTATCACAATGACACGCATGCTCAAATGTATTTCATGCGGAAGCTTAAAACCAATAATCAAAAGTCTAAATAAGAGAGTAAGAGTCTGATATGAACATGTAAATTCACGAACAGAGAAGAAATACATACACCCTAAATTCTAATCACATCATTTACAGGACGCGATGCTACTCCAGCTAAACTTTACTGAGAACACATCATACTGTTTTGTTGGTTTGTGCAGGTAAATATGCTAGATCACAAGACAATCTTGCCCCAAGATCTATGGGCACCTACTATAACAGAAGACACCATTATTAGAAGCAGATCGACGGAACTTCCAACTTTGTGGCCACGCAAACAAAATTCGCACAATGATGACGTAGCTATTTCCAAAAATCAGTTGTCAGATGCACTACAAGACAAGGCTGCTCTTCATCCTTAAATACACTATTCTGAAAAAGAATTTAAGCCATCATGAATAGAAATTCAAGATGAGATAGGTTCATAAGGATAGGAAAGCCATGGATGTCTCAGTGCTTCTGATGCATTTGGACGCTTCTTTGGGTTTATCTCAAGAACATGAGCGACAAAATCAACAAATCCTTGATCAGACATGGGCAACCGATATCGTAAGTTTGTCTTCTTGGGAATCAAGTACTCTAACCTGTTAGTTTCCTGAAGACAAAAAAATTCTAAGCACTCGTACGATATAGTAGTAGATGTGCATGGTATGAGGCAACTAAACAAACCCATTATTTTTTTGAGCTACCAACCAAGATAAATGGATTGCGTCCAAGAGTAGACAATAGATAGAAGAGAATGGTTAAATAAGAATTAGATAATCCTGATCGTAAACCAGAATCAACATCAAGTCATGAAAACTGTACCTGGATCGTACAGCGTTATCTGCATGTCATATCTTATCAGCTACACCAATATAAATGCAGTAATTGTGTAGTTTATTTGTGACCAAAAAAAGGAATACTATGCATCAAGAGAAGCAGAAGGTTCAGTAGATTGTTCTAGTACAAGTGAAGAACACAGACCTGATTCCTTTCATATAATGTGTGGTTTTTTGTGAAATACTTGTACGTATCTCGTCCCTCAGCAAGCATCTCTTGGTCAATGGGGCCAACGATTCCCATTACACGTGCAAGTAGTGTTGTAGGAGAATCATTTTGAAAAAGAACCTGAGGCAAAATTAGCCACCTATTCTTTATAATCTGGAGAAAGAATAATTCACGAAAGGTAAAATGCTTAAAACAATAGTGTAGATCATTTCTATGGTTAAGTTAAAGAAACGGAACTATCTTTCCATTACAAGTAATAACAAAGTTCGTGGCAGACAACGGATACCAAAAATAATGAAGCGGAGGCAAGAAGGAAATGCAGATAAAAGGACCAACTTTTTTGCATCTCTTTTCACAAGCACTTCTTCACAGAATTAGCATGACAATATGTGGCTGATGCTCCAATTTTAATAAATTAAATAAAAACATTTATGCTGAACCATTAGAAACTCACAGTCCCAGTGCAAAGTTCTGCCAAGATGCACCCCAAAGACCATATGTCTATCTTGTTATCATAGGGCAGTCCTAAAATAACCTCAGGTGCACGATATGATCGTGACTGCACATACGAACATAAATGATCTGTTCCAAAGCAGCTACTGCCAAGATCTATGACTTTAACTTCACACCTACTATAGCTCTTTATCAATATATTCTCAGGCTTCAAATCACAATGAATGAGACCAAGGCCATGCAGAAATTGAAGTGCCTCTAAGCATTGAATAGTAATTGACTGCAAAGGAATATGAGAAAGGTACATCATTAGAGGAAAAGAAGAACAAGAACAGAATTACTGAGCTTAGTCAGTATGATCATTCAGAGCATAACCTGCAATCTTGGCATTGTAAAATAAACCTCCCCTCCAGATTCTCTATTGAACTTGTGAAACTCGTATAAGTTTGCCTTGAGAAGTTCACAAACTATCAACAAATGTTCCTGGATGATTCACAAACCAAATAATAAGCAGGAATAACATTTAAGATTCTGAGCACAACTGCCTAGAGCTTTTTTTTTTCTTGAGCTAATTTCATTTTGTCACCAACAAATTACACAAAATGGCATACGAACTTGAACTCAATTTTCAAATTGATGCACAAATTTTGTAGTTATATTAGAGTACATGAACTTTTAAAATATTTTCAACTTTCAATCAAGCACATCCATGAAATATTTCAATGTATACTAACGGGCTAACATAACTTTAACTGTGATATCATGCCACAAGCCATTTCAGAAAAATATTAAAAATAGCCGGCCCACATCTGCATACTATTAAATGTTTATAAATTTTTTTAACATTTTTGCTGGTGTAGAATATAACATTGTGTCGCATAAAAATTAGGTTAGCTACATCAGCATACCATCAAAAGATTTTAATTGAGGAACTCGATTGAAACTAATTTGAAAGTTCACATACTCAAATAGAACTAAAAAAAAGTGTATACATCATTTGTATAATTTACAATTTCAAAATCTCAGTTATCCCCTTGTGCTTAATAAATTGTCTTAGTTTGACCTCTGTTGTTCCAGTAATCTTAGTTTACTACTCTTCCAAAAGGTAAGCCCTCTTCTAAACCTATTTAAACCACTTGTTTCTGAGAATCATCAAATTAACTTATATTCCAAGGCCATTAAACCACATTAGTCAACCAACAACCTTATTATCTATTCTAAAACCAAGCCAGACCACTATCTCAAACAATGCAGTAAAAATAAGTTGAATATAAGCATTCATACCAGTGAAATAAATCTAATACCATGCAATCAATTCAGTTTAGAAAAAAAAAAAGATATGAAATATCATATCACAATAATAACACTCACTATTTACGAAATTTCCCATCATTTGAGGTGTCTACTAAATTCTCGATGGAGGTGAATACATTTAAGGTTTATAATTATTTGCAGACCTTTGAGATAAAATTGGAAGTGTACGTGTAAACAGAGACAATTTAAACTATATGACAAGATAATTCGAAGCAAAAGAAGCCAGAGGCAATGTTAACAGAAGAAATTGTACTTATATTTTCAACAAAGCCACAAAAAAACAATTAGGCAAAACAGAGAGCAATTAGTAAGAAGAATGCCAGTCTAATAAAAAGAACTTATGCCACATCTAGGTACCCACCCGATAATAGAAGTAGTCATACAATCGCAAAATGTGGAATTTGTCTGCAGGATCATGTTTGTTAACAAATTTCAAAAGCTTGATTTCATCAAGGCTCTGATCAAAAAAATCTTTATTATTCTTTATAATCTTCACACAGACATCCATGCCAGTGTGCAAGTCATGTGCCTGTATAGCCTTGCTGAATGCAGCTGAACCTAGATACTCAGTGACATGATAACGTCCAGCAATTACAGAGTTAAGGATAGCATGGAAACTTTTTTCTTCTTCAAATCCAGTTCTGGTCATTTATGGAAATAGATAAAAACAAAGTCAGAAAAAATAGATTATCTGAAGGAAAGCAATTTATGCTTTATCAAAGCACTACAGATATGCTTAAGATACCAGCATCTTTAAACTTCCTAAAATTCTATGATAAAGAAAATCAAATTGGAAATATACACATTTGAGAATGATTGAGTTGTCTTAACTCTTAAAGGGCTTTGGACCAAGAAGTTTAACCTTTCATGCATGTCCCTATGGAGCTATTAGGTAATGGGGCATGAGAATCAACAAGACTTTGATGTAAACCAAGCCTTGATTGTCATGTGATAGTCCTAAATGGAATTTTCATTCTATCTAATTGTTCCAAGTTCTTGCTACCGTCATACCAAGAGTTTCCTTGGCTCCCTTACAATTTTATTTAATAGAAAAAAAACCTCAAAACCCATCCCAAATCCATATCTTCAAAAAAAAAAAAAAACACATATCCATGCCATGTGAGGTTGTAGGCTTCCTGATAGGGATGGAGAACATAATTTAATCCATTTAGTGTGTGTTCGAGTTTGAAGATATGAATACCTAAATACCCTATACCAGATTAAAAATAAGATATATAATTTATTAATTTTCTAAAGTAATTAATCAACTAATGTGAATTTTATTATAACATTAAAATATAATATTATTTTAATTTATGAATTTTATTTTTATAACAATTTAAAATAGAAACATTAGTTGAAGCTTTAATTTAATCCGGTCTAAGAACTTGTTTGAATACCCAAGTCAGGTTCAAGTTATATAATAGGGTACTCGAGTGTTGAGTATTTAGCGGGTGCATATTGTTATGATCAACTTAATAAGCAAACCTATTAACTTAGAGAGTCAAATGACAACATGGCACAACTAAATTACTTTACTCCAAGTTGATGGTAGTAAGTTCACTAAGTCTTATATACTATACTATTTTATGTTCAAATTCTAATGTAAACCAGGGTATTATAATCTCCCTAACTGGACATAATTACCAAACTTAGGACTAAATTTTACTCACATACCATTTTGTTATGATTCAGCAAATTGACCTGTTAACTTAGTAATCCACATGACAACGTGGCCCAACTAAAATGCTTAAGCCCAAGTTCATGGTAAACCCACTAAGCCTTATATATCATACTATCTTTTCTCTATTACAACTCGCTTAATAAACAAATTAACTTATTAACTTGATGAGCCTAATAACATTACCTAATTTTAAAATGTTAAGTTCAAGTTAATGCTAATAAACCCACAAAATATTATATATTGTCTTTTCTTCCAGGGTATCATAATCTCCTCTATTTAAGACTTGACATCCTCATCAAGCCCAAGGCATAACATATGTCCAAAAATAATTCCTTAATTGGCAACATATGAAATCAGCCCAATGATAGTGTTGCGAGTGATGTGTGTAATCCTGTAAAACAAATCAAATACAAAATTAAAAGAACCTAGAGGCGACTTAATAATTTGTCTTTAGGCAAATATCCAATCCCCTGCACAGGATGAAATCTGTCCCCCGCATAGGATGAAATCTGGTCTTTCGCCTGAAGATTCAACCAAGAATCTACTTCTGTCGACGCGTTGGTGGAGCGGTTGTCGGAGAGATTCTTTCGGCGTATGACAGCAAAAAGAAAAAGAGAAGTTTTTTTTAAAAGAAAAAATAGAGGCTTGATTGTGTGTCTATATTCCAACTAGTTGTGCTTCTTCCCATAAGAAGATGCACAAACGGGTGGTTAACGGGCACAAACTCATTAATGCTAGCATTAATTGATATAACGGCTAGTTGTTAAGGCTATTTGTTAGCCTTAATTATAAGCTAAATGGGTAAATAAAATAATTGGACAAAACTAATAAATAGTAATTTTAAAGCCCGAAATAATAAATAAATAATAAAGGCTTTTTGGGTTTTTTCACATAAAACACCGACAGATAGATCGAGCATCCTTGACAGCTTTTTCATATTGGGCTCTTATTATGTTTAGGATTAAATTTGCTCTTATACCATTTATACTACTTAATGAGCAAATTGACCTATTAATTTGGGGAATCGAATAGCAACGTGATCCAATTTAAAATGTTTAACCCCTAGTAAGCTCAATATATCATATTATCATTTCTCCTATTTTCCACATGGGACTAAATCATGGTATTATATTCTCCCATTAGACTAAACTGGGTATTCCAGATATTAGGTTAGGTTTAGATTTCAATTTAGGATAAAAAAATAATTAGCTAATTCATTGTTATCCCTACTTTCAAAGTCAGGTTAGGTTTCAAAATTGACAGTTCGGTTTTAGCCTTTTCGGCTATTTGGATATACGGAATTAAACATATTATTACCATTTTAAAACTAGCTATATTATTTTCTTCATAAATAACTCACAATCTTATGAACTTAAATATTGTAAGCATTAATAATTAATAATTAAGTATCCTTTTCTACCTAGTTATATATAAATTTCATAAATGAAAGATACCTGAAATTACAATTAAACACCATAATTCATACTCATAAATATATATACTAAGAAAGTTTATATATTTTATTATGCATATATAAAATACATAAATATTAATTTATTATATTAATAAAAAGAACTAGGACAATTGAGTTTTTTTTATAGCCAAAATCAAACATGCAGCCTAAATTTCATAAATTAGAAAACTCATAACTGAACCTAATAAAAAAAATCAAAATCATGAGTGATCTAGTTTCAAGGTGGTGATTCAAGTCTTGTCCCATCAGTCTGGCATTCGTACATGAACCAAGTTGGTACTAAATTAGTGTGTGTGTATATATATATATATTGGTATGGTTAGTAATAGTGTGTCAGTATGTATCCATTGTGGAACTAATTTTTAAAATCTTAGATTCGGGGAATTACAGTTTAGTGGGTTTATTAACACCACTAATGCACTGCAATGCCATTCGGAGCTAGGTACTTGAGCTAATCCCTTGATATGGTACACATAGCAGCATATATAAAAAAACATTGCTTGAGTTAATAAACAAGTCGAGCCCTCAATTACCATGCTATCATAGCTAGACCTGACCTAAAAATCATCAGCAATTGCTAAACTGCTCAAATGCTAGCAATTCATGTACAATTATCTCTTTTATAATCTTCTGTTAGACTCATATACATCCATTGGCAATGGCCAAAACACTAACAAGTCATTCACAATGACCTCCCAAATCACAGTTGGGGTTCTGGAACAAGTATAAACACAACTGTTCAGTTTTTCAACATCTATAACATCAAATTGTTTGTGGATCTTTGTACCACACACCTGCTTCTGTTCTTGCCTAATGCTAAACAATAGATAACCAATTCTATATTTCAGTTCTATGTTTAAAACCATCCAAACTGACGTATTTGGTTTAGATCTAATCTTGTTTGCATTCCATGTCCTTATCATCTCAAAGCAAAGTGTTGTTACGGCTTGAAATGTTGTATTATGTATCTTTTCCAAAAGGTCATCATTTTTTTTTTTGACATAGGCAAGTAATGAGAGCGGGATTTGACCTCAAGACCTTGTTATCAACAACTAAAATTCTAGTTAAACTAACTGACACTCTCCAAAAGGTCATCGTTGTGGCAGCTTCCCAGGTTATATGAAGTAGTTCACAAAACTAGTTACTAGTATTGCTTGTTATATTATTGTCATATTTTCCCACTCCCATTCTTCATGCATTAGTATGGTTGAAAATTTATAACTTGATGCATTGGTCAGGGTTGAGCTTTCACATTTTGGCAGTTGAGGCTGACTAAAAAAATATTGCAAGTGCTGAATTCCCATACGATCCTCCAGTTTGGGGCCTAAGTATATGTATATGGATTTCAAATGCATTAAAAACCACAAGTTACGCCTTTTATTTCTCTAGCATTGGACAGAAAATTAGATTTTGGAGCTAAACATACCTGTTCTTTCGGTGAACTATCTTCAGATTGAAGGTTTCAAATTCCTCCTCTTGAGCTTTCATCTGTTTTACTTGTTCCTGCAATGCAGCAATTTCTTCAGCATCAAATGTAGTCCTAAAATATTCTTCTTTTGTATCATTATCAGTATCATTCAGCCCTCTGTTTGCTTCAGTGTCTTCTTCAAACTCATTCTTTGAGGATGATGGACTTGATTTTGTTGATATGACATCGTGTGAAGATTTCTCATCCCTAGAGTTCCATGTAGGAGAAGGGTCCCTACTTTTTCTCTGCCGTGAAGTAAGCACATTCTCAATAAACATGCCATCTCCACGCTCATCTGATTTATCAATCAACCTATTGCCATTGTTTGACCTTGATGATTTACAAGAATCGGGCTTCAAATTACCAGCTGCTTTAAAGAGGGGTGGGAACAAAAACCCACCATCAACAAAACTAACTCGCAATGATCTATTTCCCTTAACACTGCCCCACTTTGACTTGTTCCCATTGGTCTTAGCTCTATTACTTGGCATGCATCTTCTGCCGCTCATGCCGACATCAAAATCTGGGAACTGTTCCCCTTCACCATCTCCAATCAAACTTTCAAGAACTTCACTACCAATATCAACAGCATCACCGTTTATGCCTACACCAATTGACCTAACCGATCCATGTTGATCATCTTCCTTAAATGGGTCATCACCTTGAGGTTGCTCACCTTCACTTAGGAATTTCCTATTTTCAAACATATTGAATTCACTGTTTCGTGAGACGAATCCCTGCCAAACAGGTTTTGCGCGCATCAAATTTAGCTCTTCAATATCCATAAGTTCTCCATCATAATGAGCTAAAAGGTCATTTTCTCCTACGCTCCTATATAACATTTTATTGCATGGTAGGTCGTCAATTGGAGAAGCTTTTTCAATACTTTTTGCCTGCAGGCACTGCTCGCCTGACAAATATGATTCCTCTTCCCAAAATGACTGATCGTCATCTTCATCATTTCCTGGGGGATGGTGCTGCTGACCAGAAATATTATTCTCTCCAGTCTTCTCATTATCACTTGGATAATTGATTTCATGCGCTAGGAACCATGTCTCATCTTCAATAGGTTGTCTCATATATCCAACATCATCATCGTCATCATACTCATCAGAATCCCAATACTCATCTGGATAATCGATTGATTCATCACCAATAGTGGCAAAACCAGACACCATATCAGAAGTATCCTCAGCAATTCCTTGACCTACTGAAAGCCAATTATTCCCAATTGTCCGTTTCCCACCTATCGTAACATGTCAACTATGTGAGTATAATATAAAATTAAAAAATAACAACAGAATGTACAAAAAAAAAGAGTACTACTGAGCTTATTCCTGAATTTCTTTTGAGATGAACAATTCAAGATTTTCTTGTGCTTCACTCCAGCAATCAATTAAAAGAAAAAAAAAAGAACACCTTGATACACTTTACAAGACTGCAAATTATAAAAATAGGTAGTCCTTGGCACTAAGTTGGTGCCTTTAGTTCCAAGAAATGAGATTCATAATAGTTTCTATGAAATGAGATTCATAATAGTTTCTATGATATCGACAGGAGCTGAAGTTAAAAATATGTTGCATTTGTTCCTTAGGTGGCTTTCATGTATGACAGTGGTTCATGTTCTTAATTAACCATAGGATAGACAATTTCAATCCTAACAAGTAAACCATAAGAATACAGTGAACGCATATTGGCACAAACCTATGATTAAGAAATAGAACAATAAAACACGTCAAATGTTCAAAAAGGAGGAAATTCAAAGACAACTAAAAAACTAGAAATAAACTTGAAAGCACACTAACATGATCAATTAAATATGTATAGGTAAAAAAATTTCAACTAAGAATATTTACGTATCAAACATAAACAAAAAAGATGGGTGAGGATAAGAAGAACAAAATAACTAAAAATAAAAAATAAATCAATTAAATATTTGCTCTAAAAATAATGTTGACATCAAGTACCAAAACCAAAGGCCTTGATACGATAAACTTATATGCCCCCGTATGCACCTAAAGTTATGCAATCACTTTTAGCTATTTAAATGAAGCATAAATTTAATCTCACTATTTGTATATCATTAGCATGATTTAGTTAAATCCTACACGGTTGCACTGGACAATATATAGTTATGTCCATATATTAGTATTTATAAGACCATATCCTATTTATTATTTAATATACATATATTTTTCCTTACGACTTCATATTAGAGTCTCAATTATTCATCCTCTCTCTCTCTATCTCTCTCTCTCTCTCTCTCTAAAGAAAGCCAAACTCTCTTTTCCTCAAGATACCAGGATCAAATTTAATAGTATCAATTATATTCTCTAGGCATTGATACTTTAATTCTTCCTCATGTCACATGGCAATATACGATATGTATCGGGAGCATTCTTACTAAACTCCAAAATAGTATGGATCCTCCCTTATATTAGTGCATGGGATAATTTGTTCCACCATGAAGGAGATTTGGATACTCTCTGCAAGACCCATTTTCCCGAGAGGAATGTCATAGAAGTATACAATATATATCATGAGTTTTTCAATCTTAACCATGATAATGGTCCCTCCAAGACTTGCAAACCTGTCATCCCTTGATAAAAAATAGTTACATACCTTCTCAAGCATAGTCAAGATTTTGATGTGATCGAATTCCTCTCTTACCTCAATGATTCTTGTATTGTTTGTAAGAATCATCTTCTCATTGATGTGATAGTTTCATATTTGCAATGTCATTTCTAATTCTCTCAGTGTTTCTACTATGGCCCCTTCAATTAAGGCCCCTCTAGTATTTTTATGCCTCTAGCCTTGCTGCTCCCAAAGATTTGGCTTACATTGTGGATTGTTGGATGTGTCAAAGGCTATAGCTACTCTCTTTATGTGCATTACGATATAATTATCCTTCAAACTCTGGTTTTTCCGATTGGTACACCCAATATGCGTAGTACATACTAGTCCAATGTTTTACTGATACATGGTACAAAGTTAGTACTAATCCAATACTATATGTGTACATATAATTACATAAGTACATAACATAAGTTAGGCAGCACCAACTGGTATTGACTAGTAACATGTGCCAATATATACCAATCCAACATTGGATTGATACACCTATATGAACTAAAATTGAAAACTATGCTTCAAACAGATATTGGCAAGTTTTAAGTGTTTTCTGGAAGCACGAGATAGTACCACTATTTTGTACCTAAACCACCTACTATATTTGAGTCTCTATCTAGTCTTACTAATTATTATGACTATTTTGACGATTGATTATAAGAGGTTGTATCACTCATTAGCTGGGTCTACATCATCTTTTGTCCCCATGATCCATGACTTTAGTAATTTTGGTATAACTTTTCAAACTTTTCTTCCACCGTAAGATTCCTAATCTCGAGTTTTCATCACATACAATAGATGCTATATGATTCCTTATGTTTCAATTTGTTATATGCATTTTGCTTTGTATTTACATTAACAAGTGTTTATGCACATCATATGGTATATGTTCATAAATTTTTTTATGAATCTTTTATCTAGTAATGCTCATACAAGATCTTTACATTGCAACTAACCATTGTTACTTATTTCATATTTCAATTTGCAAACAAAGATGACACTTGATGGGGAGCATGACTACTTTCCCTTAGAACCTTCACAGGTTCTCTTTGTTATCTCTCCCGCATCCTAATCTCCCTACTAGTGATATTGTTGTTTCTCTCTTAAAAAAAAATAATTGATATCTCTTGAGTTGGTTCCAGTTATTATTTGAGCCTTGTCAGCAGGCAAGCATCACAATGTAGTAGCACAAATAAAAGATGTACTTCTTGTAGCTGATGGATTTTAATATTTGGAGTCTGGGTCTTGAGTCTACTACTTCTAATTGTAGTTATTTTCATAATTGTTCTCGCATGTTAAAGAGCATATCTAGTATCTGGGATGCAATTAAACTTCTGTAATAAATAAGGTGCAGTTTTTTTTTACCTGTCAAAAGTTTTATGAATGATAATGTTAAAGAATAGGTGCAATCTTCTTTATTGTTTGCTAGTACCAAGGCATTATTCATCAAACTATATTTCATAATACTTCTCAACATAATAGGATAATTGAGTGTAAAATGATTATCTTCTAGATGTACGACATGCTGGAATGTTTCGTATGCATGTTGCAAAAACTCACTAGGATGATGTTGTTCTTACTGTCTCCTACCTCATTAATCAAATGGCTTGTAGATAAGGCAGCCCTCGAAATCTATTTGGAGTTTGCAAGTGCCAACCATAATATCTCAATGAATTCATTATGCAGATTATGAAGTCCCACATACAAATTAAATAGAATCTGCAGGACTAAGGTTCCCGACAGCTGATGCGTGGTTGAGAAGATTCACTGCCCGAGTTCCTAGATTCAACATGACTATACAGCCTTTAGAATGATACCATATGCAATACCATCAAAGTCTATATACCATCCAAATTTCAAATACTTAAGTAGGCTTAAACAATACATTGTGGTCCGTTCATACTATATATGTATATGTTGTAGAAGCCAGTCAACTAATAAAATTCTTTAAACGTAATATTCACAGAGAACTAGACCAGTGAATTTGAGGACTACATGACAGCAAGCATATTTGTCCTTTATTTAGCATCATTCATGAAAATCAGGAAAACAAAAGTGCCTCCCTAGTAGTTATGAATTATGATCTACCAAGTAATTATTAACCTAACAGAAGAAATGTGAATCTTATGATGATTAGTAGGAGAAAAAGATGGAAAAAATCTAGAGAAAAATCGAAATTAAAATATATTCATATTAAAGGGGGAAAATTTTAACGTGACTATTGCAATTGACAGGAAAAAAAACGTGCAGGACAGCTGGAATGTTGTGGGGGAAAAAAGAAGCCAGGAAAACCATATGAAACTTCGTAGTTACAAAAAGTTGTTTCCAACATGGGAAGGGGATAGAGAGCTTGCATTAGTCATTGATAATTATCAGAAAGCTTATTACTAACACACCTGAAGAGTTGATTTCTTGTCCAACAGGTACATCAAGAAAAGATCCAAACATAAATATGTTGTCAGCATTAGACATCCTTATCTCAGGTCCATTATCCTCCCAATTGTTTACTAGTTTGTCTTCTGACTTAAGCCGTACGGGAGGTAACCTTGGTAGCTCTTCCCTTGGTTGTGTCCTATTTGAATTTTCTTGAGACTTCACAGAAACGTATAACCTTCCCATCGCATTTGTATGTTCCCTTGTTGCTTCCCTTAAACCACTACATTTTTCCTTCTTTTTTAACTCCTTTCTATTATCAAAATAGTCTCCAGACCTGGATGAGCTATACGCAGCTAAAGATCCAACTGACTTCATAGAGCAAGCTGTCGATGTATTATCACTTCTGGACCACTGCTTATCATGTAAGTGTTCTTCAGCAAAAGCAATATCATCATAGGCAATAGTTTGATTAAGCTCACGCTTAACTTTCACCTCATCTTTAACTTTACCCCTTCTGTTATGAACTTTGAATTCTTCCCGAGGAAGATTTGGTTCAGTTCCAACAGCACAATCCCTTTTTTCTGGTGCCGAATAATCATTCTGATGCTTAACTTCCTCATATAACAAATTATTTGAAATGCAGGGCATACTGCTAGTATTGATAGCAGAATTATAAATACGACTAGAAGAACAAAAATTCCAAGGGCAAAGATCATTTGACTCGCTCTCTCGACCCTGATTAGTGAGGCTAGTCTTCTTGCTTTTGGATACATTTCCAATAGCACCTACTTCAACCTCCTTGACAATGAACTCATTTGCCACATCTCCATTAAGAGACCTCAAGTCTTGCTGCCTTGTACTACTTCCAGTTCCTATGTTTCCCCCAAACGGTGCCTTTTCTTCTTCGAGGTGCTTCTGCAGGAAACCATTCATGTCGGGTCGAGCATTGAGCTCAGCGCGGAAAGCGGCCTCGGCATTTGTAAACCTATTCTTCTGCAAGAATTGCAACACAAGGTCCACCGAGTCTGCCATATCCAACGCCCACCACAAAGTCACAACGACACTAAGAGAGAGAACCACCTGCAGGTGAACAATTCAAATGAGGCACGAACAGAAAGACCACCTATTATCCTTCTCGATCCACGTTACTGGAGAGTTAATTAACAGGGCAAAATCTGTTGCAGCAAAAAAAATTAACGCAAACCCCTAAACCCCTGTACCAAGAGACCGGAGTCTATCCAAGAGCCGGAGTTCCAACTCAAGATCGAGAGAGGATAGTGAACCGGAGTAAGATGTGACGCACAATGTGTGCCGTTTGAAGGTGAAAGGAGCGGGCACGGGAGACTCACGTGGCAAAGGATGGTTGTTGGGAGGAAGCCACGGCGCTCGTCGGCGCAGGAGCTAAGTGAAGAGGATGAGTAGGGGCGGCGTACGAGGCGGAGAGCGGTGGAATCCGGCACCATTAATGGCGGAGGAGAAGGAAGAGGGCATCGGGGAAATTAATGGAGGCCGGCAGTGCACGAATCAGAATGCCTCGACAACGGGCAATATCACAGGCTTACCTTACATTATTGTCATGTTGGGTGTTTCTGCTTTTGTTTTCCCAGAAAATGAAGATATTTTGAATTTTGTCCGTTAGAGGTATCAGGAAAATGGCTCCATTTTTGCTATGGATCCTCAAAATGGCTCCATTTTGAATGGCCCCATTTAAAAATGATAAAATAATAATTAATATATAAATAAAAAGAATATATTATAAAATAGTATGTCTTTATCCTCAAGTCAAAATTCAACCATTGTTAAGTTATTCAATGTTAATCATAATTCGTAAATTATAAATAAAGGACAAAAAATATATAACCAAAAGGGGATATTTTGGTTCCTTATTTGTTTTAAATTTGAATGACTGCAACTTTTTCTTTCAAAATATATATTTTTTTAATGGATAATAAATGGTTTTAAATTTTCTGTATCATATAAAGAAGTCCTTTTTAAGTGGTAAATATTAATCTCATATATTTACTAACTTTTGATTATTTGCTCAAAAAGACTATAAGTATATTCCTATTAATAGATAGTAGAGTATTAACTTGGTAGCATAACTCGCCTCATATATGACTAATGCCCGAGTAATTCACTTCGGTTTAATAACTAATTGTTTATCTAAATTCTTTTTTATATTTTATTAATTTATTATTTAATTTTTTTAAAAAAAAGTCTCCATTGATTACTTTAATACCTGAACTTCGAAATAAAAAGGCACTATGAATATTGCAGGTTTCCATTTTTAAAAGAGGACATTCTGATAAATTTATGATATTTGTTGAGCCCCACATAAAATCTTAATTTTGACTAATCAAAGATGGTTAGAAAGGAACTTGCAAAGAAATTTGAACACAATCTTTGATAACTCAAAGCTTGTTTGGGGATACAAAGCAATTGATTAACGTAGCTAGAGTGCACAACAGGAGCAATTTGTCGCTCTTATTCAAACTCTACAATTGGTAATTAATTGATCTTCTGAATTATAGATCATGTATTATCTATAGCAAAACAACTAAATTCTTTCTACTAATTTTCCTTTTGACAATTGATGCATGGCCTCAGCCACCGTTGACCATCCTGCAGTCGCTTCTGATCTCGCCGTCGGTCCCAGTGAGTGGGCTGATGTTGCCCATGTTGATCATGGAGGAGGCGAAGCTCTGGAAGAAGGTGTCCTGGTCGCCGGCGAAGCTGTTGACGATGGAGATGGTGGAGGCGCCGGAGGTGGAGAGGAGCTCCTGGTCGGACTGGAGCAGGCCCTGGTTGTTCTGGAGGTTGGTGAAGTAGTTGTTGTCGAAGGTGTTGGGCGTGGAGGGGTCGAGGTTGTTGAGGGTGGTGCCGTCGCCGTCCTGGGGGCAGTTCTGCTGCAGGGTGGCAAGGTAGGTGGAGTCCAGGCTAGGGTCGGCGGCGCCGCTGCCGCTGAAGTTGTATAGCCGGTCTTGGAAGAAGCGGCACTGCGCCCGGCCGAAGGTGTGAGCTCCTGTACACCCAACGGATCCAGAAATCAATATAAGCTTTAAATTTCCAATAATAATAGTAATAATTAACTTTTTTAAACGACTGCAGTTACCAGACAAGGCGACGAGATCAGTATCGTCGAGGCCGACATCGCTGAATTTTTGCTGGAGGGTGGAGAGGCTGTCAAAGGGGCTGGGCATGTTGTTGGCGCCGTCGAAGTTGGCCGTCGTTCCGTCTCTTCTTCCGAGCAGCACACTCCACGTTGGACCTCCCGCCTATAATTAAGCAAAACTCGCATTGAGATTTTGAAAATTTCCCATCAAATTAATTAAGTTGGACGGGTTTACAATTACCAATTCCACGGAGGATTCAGCTGCGAGGGCGAGAATGTCGGCGCAGGAGACGACGCCCGGGCACACGTTCTCCACCGCCGTCTTTATGTCGTCGACAACGTTGAATCCCCGAGCCGAGCGGTTGTTCGGAGCCGCATCCTTCTCGCTCTGCATAGAACCGGTGCTGTCGAGCAGAATCGAGCCATCGCACCCCTAAATAAACAGAAAGGTTAACTAAGCATAATTAGTCAATGCAATCCAATTATTTAGCTGGAGGTTGATGAACGAGTCAGTTAATTACATTGACAAAGCAGTCGTGGAAGAAGAGGCGAACGAGGCTGGCGAAGATGCGAATGTCGGAGCTCTGGGCCTGCTGGACGACGTCACGGACGACGGCGGATACGTTGGAGCAGGAGCTGTCGTAGAATGTGGAGCTCAGTTGAGCTCTAGAGCCATGGAAGGCGATGAGGAAGAAGAAGAAAGAGGAAGCTAAGCCGAGTGATGATCTAGCCATTGCCGCTCTGGTATGTCTGCGTGTTTGATGTGAAGTGCTTGATGTGGTCCGTATTTATAGGAAGGTATCGTGGACTTGGCAAGGTTGCGCGTACGTATGACTATGCTGATGCATGCATGTGCTCGAGCTTTGCTGTTAAGTAAGCTCAGGAAGAAAGTTGGATCAATCATGCGCGGGGTCCTGAAGAGACTTTTCTGGTCAAAGGTTGGGGAACATATAAATGATTAATTGGCAAGTCAGTCACTGCGAACGTTCTTTGATCAATTCAATTGATTTAAAGGAGAGCAAACAAGTATTAATGATGGTGGTGCAAATCGACACACGATATAGTTGGATAGAATTCCAGAAAAAAATGGATTTGGCAAGCCCTCGCTCTCAGGGATACTCATTGACCAAGACTTTCGACCGACTAAGCTTAGCCATTAGCATAATGTATGCAATAGTTTATATCATCATAATAATATAAATAATCAATCAGTTATCAACATTGACTATAATACAAACAACAATGGAATAGAGATCAAATCAAATAGTAAAAACAATGTATCATAATGAATAAATTCATATTAGATGCAATGCTAAGTAATAATGATATAAACTGTCCTCTTCGGCACGTAAAGAAATTATATCGTGCCTCAATTAATTTGTAAATGAAAAAAAAAAGGAGAAAAAGTAGTGGAAAGCTCAATTGATTAAGTGGCATCCATCATCGGAAACGAAGCTTCTTTTGATGCCCAAGTCAACAAAAAGGGCTTGACCATGTCCAACTCCGCGAGCCAAGCTTGGAGCAGTCAACAATTCAACCAAGTCCATGCTGTTGAGGCTGCTATTCTAACACGCAGCTGTAGAACCAAAATGACATTGCTGCGTGCATGCATGTCCTTTGTTATTATTTGGGAATTGCAGCCAGCATAAGGACAAGCAAATGATCATTAGCTGTATGAATTGATAAACGGTAAATTGACCGCCGGCAAAGTATTCCCCTCGCAATATTTTTTTGTCTGATTGAAATAGTTTTGTCTTTGCCCTGCCTTAATTTTTATAAAACAATTGAAGTTTTTTTTGAAAGAAAAACAATGAAAACACCGAGTGTTAGTTGTGATAAGAAATCATAATGTCACAAACTAGTAGTCATTATCCACTACCTAATAAGGGGCGGTTAAATATACAAATGGCGACAACAAAGAGTGCCTTCAATTTCAAATTGGTGCAGAAGAAACAGTCGGATAATGGAACAAGAAGATAAATTTTAAGCATATGGATCGACAGATTCTACTTAAGAGAGTTAGGGTGGTCAACGCTCGTGGACTTTTAAAAGGACTCTCAAACTTGTTTTCGACGAAGAATGTTACAGGTACGGCATTTTAGCGCACAACTGGACGACTTTGGAGTCCCATTGTTCGGCGTGCATTGACTAGGACATTTTAGCGCTGACATGCGGACCAATGGATTCACCCGGGGATAATTGGTCGGTCTCCTTGGTGAGTGAAAAAAAAAATAACTCTCATTATCTGGAAATCTTGTGCATATAAGGAAATTTATTAATCCTGAAAAGTGGTTCGGTTAGTCAACCTCAACGTGGTGTGGGTTGACCGATTAGTGAGGTGATATCCGATAATTACGGAGCGGCATAAAAAAATGGGATCTATATAATTTAACATTTTTCACTATAATCATTCTGCGGATTTTTGTACATTTTTTTTTTATTTCTTATATGTTTTTACTAGACTTATTGTTTTTTTATTTGACGCAGTTTAATCAAAAAAACAATATTGTTTATTTTGTATATTTTTTGCATGACACTTATGCATATAATTATTATTTCTTTTGAGTGTTTTAAACATATATCAATGAGGCAAAAGCGTCTTGATTAAATAAATAAATAAAATAATTTACTAACATGGCATATTGAAGATCTTATACTCTTTTGTTGCTGAAACGATGATAAAGCTGTTAGCATAAAAGTAATCATTAATTTAAATTTTAGTTATTATTTATGTAATTTACTACTGTGAGTAAATAACATTTTTTGTAGGATTCCATTGCAAATGTAGTCATGGTTTTTTTTTTTTTTTTTTTGCCATAATGTAGTCATGATTGGTTGATAAGACTATCTAATTCAAACGCATATTGGGCATGAGGATGAGATCCACGTGACCACCACTTGTGTTTGGTAATTCGGTTTACCGATATTAAAATTACCGAATCGATTTATCGATTTAGTGATTAGTAAATTCGATAAATAACGAATTATGCTCACCCCTACACCTGACCACAACTTGCGTTTGGTAATTCGGTTTACCGATATTGAAATTATCGAATCAATTTATCGATTTACGGATCAATAAATTTGATAAATACCGAATTATGCTCACCCTTACACGGGACCACAACTTGCCTTTGGGCTGTTTTAGAGCAAAAGAAGAAAATAAGCCCACATCGGCCCATGGAAATAATTATACTCAGGTTGGGCATTCACTATTGCTATAATAAGAAAAAAAATCATTGAAACCTTTTCTCTGTGTATTAACTAAACATCATGCATATTGATTTAGATATTATATGTTGATTGAATATCGTATATATTTATTTTAGATTTTATATATATATATATTAATTGAATATAGTGTATATTTACTTCTAATGTTCATTAATTTTGAATTACTTTAGAATTTATATTTTGCGTATCTCGAAGATTTCAGCACCATGCTCCAAAATTTTTCTTTTTGAAAGAGTAATCGTGATGCTGAAATTTCCTCCTCCCAATAAATTAGCAAGACTGCGTCAAGTAATTATGGTCGCTTTAGGTGTGAAAAAAAATCTGAACAGAGAAAAAGTAACGGCTGGCACATGGAGATGGACAAATCTTCACATGCCAATGACCTTTGTGCCTGCGAAAGCAGAAAGGCAAAGTTATGTACAATCTTAACTAATCACCGACGACGAAAACGTCAATTCCATTGGCTCTTCTCCTTGCCCTTTTCTTCCCCCTCTTGCTTCAGCCCATCTTTCGCTACGCCCACAACCTCTGATTAAAGCAACACACCTCGTTACTTCATTGGTTTCTTTTCTTTTCTTCTTCAATTTTTATGTTGAGGGAATCATTCACACTTTATAATTGTAAGTAGAGTTTGGTAGAATTAACTAGATAAATGCATTTACAAGATGGTGAGCATTAGAACAATTCGCTGAGAACCTTTCTGTCCTTGTCAAGTGTCAACCTTTCGGGTTTGTTTATTTAAAGACAGGAGCTCTAGTTTTTACACAGTGGCCATGGCTTCATCTTCTCCCTCCTCCCTGCGTTGGCTTACAGCCTCCCTTGCCTTGTTCTTCTTCTGCAGCTTCAGTGGCTGCCAAGCTCAGCTGAGCTCCACGTTCTACGACAGCACATGCCCCAATGTCTCCTCCATCGTCCGCGAGCAGGTGAAGCAAGCGCAGAGCTCCGACGCACGCATCGTCGCAAGCCTCACTCGACTCTTCTTCCACGACTGCTTCGTAAACGTATCTCCCCTCATCCTTCTCCTTCATTAATCGTGCACTTGGATTTGAAGAGTTCATAGGGCAGCAACTAACGAGCAGGAGTAATTAACACATAAGCCTCAAATCTTAATCCTTGCCTTCTCCATCTCCTGTACTTGTTGTGCGTATTCACAGGGCTGCGATGGTTCCATTCTCCTGGACAACAGCACTACGATCGAGACTGAGAAGGATGCTGTGCCAAACAAGAACTCGGCGCGGGGATTTGATGTGGTGGACAACATCAAAGCCGCCGTGGAGAGCAACTGCTCGGGAATTGTATCTTGTGCCGACATTTTAGCACTTGCAGCTGAAGCTTCTGTCAACTTGGTAAGCTTCATCTTCTTTGTGAAAAAAAAAAAAGAGTGAATGGAGAGGATAAACACCCTCTTCAATTTACAAACACAAAGCCAAATGGAGAGGACAAACACCCTCTGGCCTCTGGCTTGCACAGACACAAACAAAAGAGCAGTTAGCATCATGCCTTATTTTGTTTCCCGTTAATCAGTTAAAAGATATATTTTAAACATCTTCCTTGTTGTTGTTTTTAGAATAAAATAAATACACTTGATTCTCTTAATGCTGTTTACTCTATTCATGTGTAAATATCACGATGATGTGGTCTAAAGAACGCTACTCAATAAGGAATCTTGAAATTTCTTGCCTACTGTGAGTCAACGCCAAAATATCTATTAAATTGACAAGTCCAGGCTGACCTAGTTATGTGCTGGGCATGCAATTGATGCTGCAACTACCCTGGAAAATGACTGACTCATTTAATTACTTCACGCAGCAGAGTGCACTCTTTTCTTTGTCCTTTTAATGTGATTGATTGATTGATTTCTACTTTTTTTTTTATTGATTTCTACTTTTATCGTATCAAATTTCAGAAACAAAATTCAGGCTGACCTATTATTATTTGCTGGGCATGCAATTGATGCTGCAACTACCCTGGAAAATGACTGACTGATTTCTACGTTTATCATCTCAAACACAGTTATGTGCAGGCATCTCTGCAATTGATGCGAGCACGAATCCTAAGCAGCCTGGCAGCTTAGAATTTTTTCGGCTGTCAGGCTTCATTTTTTATTAAAATAATTTTTTAAAAATATTTTTTTTAGAAAGGATCTACATGATGTAAGTTATCTGATGGTACTAATATTGAGATACTTTAGATCATACATAATAAGAAAGTACTCTAAATATTTTTATATAGTAAATTTTTTTTATTTTTTATGTAATAATATTTAAAATAAATTTTTATTATATATGATTTAAATTATCTCAATATTGGTACCGTTGGATAGTTTATATTATGTAGATCATTTTTTTAAAAAAATTAAAAAAAAAATTTTAATAGAAAATAAAGGGTGAATTCTCGGTTGCCCGGTTGCTTAAGATTTCTGTGCTGCAGCTACCCTATTATTATTTTAATCTTTAGTGTTGTGTGAATTATTCAATGCCAGGCAGGAGGGCCATCATGGAGTCCACTGCTTGGAAGAAGGGATGGGAACACAACCAACGTCACTGCTGCCAATAACCTGCCGAGCCCCTTCGATAACATCACAGTTCTCCAGCAAAAGTTCAACCAAGTTGGCCTCAATGACACTGATCTCGTTGCCTTGTCTGGTACTAAGCGAGCGCTGAATTTGTTCATTCTTGGCAGAATCGCAAGTCACCTCTGTGTTTGAGATGAAATAACTAGTTCATGAATCTGCACGCTTGGGTTCCTTGTTTGCAGGAGCTCACACCTTCGGGCGGGCGCAGTGCCTGTCCTTCAGCGGCCGGCTCTACAACTTCAGCGGCACCGGCAATCCCGACCCGTCGCTGAACAGCACGTACCTGTCCACCCTGCAGCAGAACTGCCCCCAGGGGGGCAACAGCAGCACCCTCAACGACCTCGACCCGACCACTCCCGACACTTTTGACAAGAACTACTTCACCAACCTGCAGACCCAGGAGGGGCTGCTCCAGTCCGACCAGGAGCTCCTCTCCGCCTCCGCTGCCGCCAACTCCACCGCCCCCATCGTCAACCAGTTCGCCGCCAACCAGACCGCCTTCTTCGAGAGCTTCGTTGCCGCCATGATCAACATGGGGAATATTAGTCCGCTGACCGGGAGCGATGGCGAGATCAGAAGCGACTGCAAGAAGGTTAACGGCGCAGCTGTGCAGTTTATGATCAAGATGAGAGCCAGAGCTTCTTCTGCTGACGAAGATTGAGTGCGGCCTGACCACGAGGAAATAATTGTTTCAATAATGCGACATTTGCTTGATCATTGTAGCGTGTATACTGAACAGCTACTACTTGTTTGGTCTTTGATCTGGATGCATTATCAGAAACAAACAGTTGTTCTTACAAGATCTACGTACCGAAAAGTAATATAGTTCCAAGGCATTGCAACAATTGTCCACAATGTAGAGGAATAGTTGTAAAGGTGCATTTAGTTTATTTCTCCATGATCAGAGATGCTTTGTAGGATAGGTGTTAGGCCTGGAATTTTCCGATTCAGCCCAGAGGAAAACAGGCTGACCTAAGCCCAAGCCTACGCGACACTCATCAATGCTTAGCCCAGCATCGAAGAGAAATCAGCCGATCAACATACCAACTGAGTCAACGCCCAATTGGGGAAATCACGGACGACGATTTCATTGGACGTGGGGCTTCGTCCGCAGCGCAAGTAAGCGAGTGACATCGTCCCTTTCGACGCGAGTTTGACGGGGCGATTTATCCAGCGGCTTCGGCAGAGGATTTGGACGCGAGCAACGTCCGTCTTCTTCGGGCAAGGCAGCTTCTCCGAATGCAGGACGAAGACGCGGTTTCGTTGAGGGGAAGACCTCGTCTCCAACGGGCGAAGGCAAGGATCTCGGAGATGCGATCCACGCGTGGAAGAGATGCAGGCGGGCGGCTCGCCTCTTCCCTATAAGATCAGAGAGGAGAACTCGAGGAGGCTCCGTGAAGAACTGAGAGAGCTAAAGAGAAATCCGGTGAGCGGATTCGGTGAGCTGAGGGCTTGTAACGGCGCCGAGAGTCGTCGTTGACGTTGAGAGAGAGACGAGAGGAGGGTTTTGTAACTGTTATTATGAGATAGAGTGAAGTTTTTCCTTCAACCGAGTGCCTTCTTCTTCTCCGATTTCTTCTGTTTTCTGACAAGTATTGAGGTTCCAGTCACCATCGATGTCGACGGTCGGTTGACATGCACCGCAAGTACACGATTATGTCGAAGTAATATAAAAAGTTATCAAACCCACAAAGAACAAGGGTACCAGAAAATCCAAGTTTCAGTAGCTAAGCAGATCTGAAAGGGGTTTTCGATATTAACAAACTAGAAACAAGAAATCAAGACAATTACGAGAGAGTATATGTATGAAAGAGATCAGGGCTTTAGTATCCACCACACTGACGATTTTTATTGCAATTTAAGAGATAAGTTACATGTGTTCTTAATTTCGCAAAAGGAACCTTTTCCTAAGGTACAAGATGCCCCCTCTCGGTGGTACACCTCGGTATTTACCTAGAACGGTCTCCTACTCTCATAGTGGATCGTTCTAAATAAACTCTTTGCGTTTTATGGAAGGTTGAGAGATCCTCGAGTAAAAACCAAGCACTCTTGTGTCGAGGATTCACAAGTTTTACAAAGAAGTTATGCAGGTACGATTCGCCTCTCAGTATGAATCACACCAGCTAAGACATAATCATACGCAGTTAAAGTAAATATATCTCCTCTTAGTATGAATCGTAAGTCAGCTGTGTGTTTGAGATGAAATAACTAGTTCATGAATCTGCACGCTTGGGTTCCTTGTTTGCAGGAGCTCACTATCACGCCCCAAACGAGCACTAACCAAGCCAAGGTTAGTAAATTTCTCGTGAAGCACGACAAATAAAAACTCACAGGACAGCATCCCCTCTATAAACAGACCATAAGGCACAACAGAATAATAACACAACTTGTATATCCACAATGAGAACGATAAAATAAAACCAACTGATACGCTCGAAATATCAATATGTACAATACTACTATCAGACGATCAGAAACGATATCAAAAGGAATCTTATCGATCAAAATACCATACCAAAAGATCGAGACACTCGATCAATCAAAAATACCAACACTGTCTCCACCAACTGAATCAAAACATATCAGCACAAATAACTCTAACTATCTAGCAGGTGCTGATAGCAACTCCAAGGTCCAGGTCATCTCTAGTTCTAACTATCACCATCATCAGGAGCAACTTCCTTACCTGAGGCAAAGCAAAGGAAGTTAGCCCAAAAGGCTAAGTAGGAATATCAACAGATATGGTACTAAATCAAGTAACTGAGATAACACCATGTATCAAATATACCAGATATCGCAACATGATAAGAAGCAACATCAACAATATACAACATATGAAAACCGCACATGTGTCGTGCAATCAAGAGCAATGACCATATAACGCTCCATGACCAGCCCGCACTCTTATACAGAGTGTTTCCACCCTTGCTCACACGATGGAACAACTGCCTCAATGACAGCTCAGAGGTGTTGCGTCCAACACCCAGGTAACCCTAGAAAATCCCGAATGACTCCATCTAGGAAACCTACCAGTTGGCCCCATAGCCGTGAAACGACATCTGGTATAATCCCTGGTCCGCTGGCCTAGAAGGCACAGCCCTGGCTAATATCAGCCAGAAAAGATCACAATGTGGCACGACATAGCATACAACTGCCCGATGGGCCAATTATCAACACTATATAATACATGGATCCACGGCTCAATAGCCCATAATAAATAATGTCATCATCAAGAGTAACTACCAGGTGACCCATGTAACAACATCACACAAGCATCCATATGCATGAATAAAGACAACACACAGAGTGCAATGAAAACCGAATCAAAATCAAAATCAACCAGTAGAGCTATAAGATATCATGGTATTTAGCAACTACTCAATAGATCACCTTTAATACCATGATTGCAAAGATAAGGATAGGATTCCAGCCTGTATCACAGTAGCTCCTACTGCGTCTAACGATCTCTGTCCGAGGACCTCCCTGTCCGACCTCAGTCCGAGTAACACCTATAATATCACCAAATAGAAAATACATCACATGACTATCAAGCAACTGATACACATGTCTAATGCTATACAAATCTAACTTAGTATACAAGTAGGCGCACGTATACCCATATATACGTACAAATACGTGTACACACTAACTAATTATACACCAAACATATACTAAGGTTAGCAAATGTATGATCTTCACCCGAACCAACAATAAGGAAAGGTCAGCGGCTACAAACAGCGGCGAACGGTGGCCAACAACAGCATAACAACTTTCAATAAGGAAGAAGGCATCGTCGATGCCCGAACACATGCGAGCATGCTTCCACTTATTGCTGTAGGTGAACCCATGCTAACCAACAACGAATGGTGACTCGACGGTGAATGGTAGCGCACAATGAAGCGCCAACTCCACCACCAAGGACGAAGGCTTTGTCAACGCTCAAACACACACGAGTATATTATAAAAATACTATAAAAACATTACTGAAATGGAGAACCCTCACCTATCGACGATGGAGGAGGGTCAAAATCAGAAGAACGTGAAAGCTGGCGGTGAAATTTGCAGCTTGGGTCAAATTCGGAAGGAAATCGGGTGAAAGGTAAAGAAATCGGTGAATTGAACGAGGCGGCGACGAAAGCGAAAGGAAATAGGTAAAGGTGGTGGACGCTGTAGCGAAAAGAGAAGATTAGGATAGGAATTTAATTTGGTTTGCCTTTTTGCAATTTAGTCCATAAGCTTTTTTTCTTTACAACGTGGTCCTTGGACCACGTGGCATCACACTCACACCTTCGGGCGGGCGCAGTGCCAGTTCTTCAGCGGCCGGCTCTACAATTTCAGCGGCACCGGCAAGCCCGACCCGTCGCTGAACAGCACGTACCTATCCACGCTGCAGCAGAAGTGCCCCCAGGGGGGCAACGGCAGTACCCTCAACGACCTCGACCCGACCACTCCCGACACTTTTGACAAGAACTACTTCACCAACCTGCAGACCCAGGAGGGGCTGCTCCAGTCCGACCAGGAGCTCCTCTCCGCCTCCGCTGCCCCCATCGTCAACCAGTTCGCCGCCAACCAGACCGCCTTCTTCGAGAGCTTCGTTGCCGCCATGATCAACATGGGGAATATTAGTCTGCTGACCGGGAGCGATGGCGAGATCAGAAGCGACTGCAAGAAGGTTAACGGCGCAGCTGTGCAGTTTATGATCAAGATGAGAGCCAGAGCTTCTTCTGCTGACGAAGATTGAGTGCGGCCTGACCACGAGGAAATAATTGTTTCAATAATGCGACATTTGCTTGATCATTGTAGCGTGTATACTGAACAACTACTACTTGTTTGGTCTTTGATCTAGATGCATTCTAAGAAACAAACGGTTGTTCTTACTAGATCTACGTACCGAAAAGTAATATAGTTCCAAGGCATTGCAACAATTGTCCACAATATAGAGGAATAGTTGTCAAGGTGCATTTAGTTTATTTCTCCATGATCATAAATGCTTTGTAGGATAGGGGTCCCGTGAAGGTCCAATCTAGGTAACTTGTTCCATCAATTATTCAAGGCATCAACTACTCAGTCTATTAAAAAAAAAAGTTTAATGTAATAATTTTTTTATTTTTTCTAATATTAATTGGACAATTTATAATAAAATAATGATGTAATTTTTTTAAAAAAAATTGAATCAAAATAAGAAGATATGTAAAGTAAGTTATCGTGGAGAGATGCTAAAATGCGATAAATTTATATTTTTTTTTCGAGTGGATGTGAAACAGTGAAAGGACCAAGAAAAAAAAGTCTAATAGTTATTTCTTTAGAAGAAAATGTCGAGGGAAAAAAATAATTTTTCTTTTTTTAGGGGAAAAATATATTTAAAGAAAAAGGAGAGAGAACAAAAATAATTTTTTCCCTTCTTTTATTTTTTTTCCCGAATTTAGTATAAAATAAAGGGAACAAAATCCTTGCATCCATGTTGCTCATCCGCTATCACTGTCCATGCTCACCCACTGTAGTCGTCCACACTACTCATCCTCGTATTTGAACCCGCTTGCCCTCACTAGCTAGCCCGCCGTTGCCATCCACGCTTGCCTGCCCTCGCCGTCCAGCTTGCTCACCCTTGCCATCGAGTCTGCTCACCCTCGCCATCCAGCCCGCCCCCATTATTTTCGTCCATACTGCTCGCCCTTACTGTCCAACTCGCCGTCATCGTTCACATTGTCCCTCACAACCATTGCCCTCTAGCCATAGCCTGCTCGCCATCGCTGGCCCTCGCTGAGGTCGCCCTCTAACTGCCCGCTCACCTTTATTGCTTGGGAACACTCCCATTTTTTTTCTCTTATTTTCTTTTCCTTCAAAGAAATACAGTAAGAGTTTGAATTAAAAGGGACGAATATTTGTGGAATGAGAAAAGTACTGATTTTTTCATTGATTTTTTTATTAATTACATATTTTTGAGCGAAATAAAAGTGAAAAGAGTATTTCTTTAGTAAGACATTTTCATCATATTTATATTTTATTAATCGTCAAACAATGTATACATAAAAAAAGGGGTATTAGAAATATATAACTTTTATCTTTTTTTATGTATTTTTATAATTTTAGTCAAATTGGAGGAAAGCATCCTTACTTTCTTTTTCACCCTTTTTTTTAAACTAAATTTCTCTTTAATAAAAAATGTGTTTTTTAGTCTCATTCTATCTTTAGGAAATAGAGTGTAAAGGTTAATTCGATATATCAGGACTTTTAGTGGCTCTCATTGATATACAAATGCAATTTCCATTCTCCGGGTTTGGTTACTCCCAATCAAGTGGTAGAAAATATATTATGAATCAGTTTTAATTGAAATTTTTTTATTAAATAGCAATAGCTGACGTCATTTTTTTTTGGAATTGACTCTTTCGTCTTGGAATTAATTTCTGAAGGAGCGTAATATTTGTGTTCATAATAATGTTCATGACTTTGTGTTCACAATAAAGTTCATGAGGGCACCGATTGACTTTTCTTCGATGAGAATTGAGCAGCTCATCAATTCCTGGCAACTTCATAAACTTGGAGTCTTGGATTAGTGCGCATACGAAACTTATCCCTTTCATCTCCCTCTTTTTCTTCTTTGATCCTGTCGCGTGTACAGCACATTCAAACGCTTGTTTCTTCATCCTCAAGCCAACCAACGCCGCATTCACATCGGCTACCGCCATGGAAAAGTCCAACGAGAACTCCCAACTCTAGTCAACCGAGCTTCCCCAGCCTCAAGTTTTGTGTATATATGGATACATTGTAGATTTGGTTCCTCCGTAACAGTGGCCATGGCTTCCTGTGCTCCTTCTTCCTCTTCTTGCTGGCTCTCAGCAACGCTGATCTTGTTCTTGTTGTTCAGCTTCCATGGATCTCAAGCCCAACTGAGCTCCACTTTCTACGACGACACCTGCCCCGACGTCTCCTCCATCGTCCGCGCGCAGGTGGAGCAAGCTCAGAGCTCCGACCCACGCATCGTCGCCAGTCTCATTCGACTCTTCTTCCACGACTGCTTCGTAAACGTAGCCTTCTGTGCATCCTTTCTCTCCCAAATAATTCTTCCTATCCTTCCAAGTATGTGAATTAAACTTGTCGGCGATGTGCATATGTGGGTTTACTTTACTTGACAGGGGTGCGATGCGTCCATTTTGCTGGATCAGACCCCTACGATAGACACTGAGAAGGAAGCTAGACCAAACAATAACTCGGTGCGGGGTTTTGGCGTCGTGGACGACATCAAAGCGGCGGTGGAGAGCAGCTGCCCAGGAGTTGTCTCCTGCGCCGACATCCTAGCACTAGCAGCTGAATCTTCCGTGAACTTGGTAAGTACTAACTGATTAGATGAAATTTTTTAGAAGAAATTATGCCAAGGAGCTTGAACAATCATCTACCAGAGTCTAGCTACATGCAAGCGAAAAATCTCTCTGCAGCCTTATCCTTTTCAGAATAAATTAATCAAGAATGACATCACTCTTTAGTTAGTCAGGAACAAGTCGCGGTTGACCCAATAATGAGATAGATGTCTGTCCATTTTCTGCCTTTAACATATGCGTTGAATGGCTTCCAGCACTGTTTGATCACTTCATTTTGTCCTCGTTTATCGGAATCTATCTCGATCTTCAAAAATACTTCAATTCATATTAAAAGGACTAAAAGAATACATACAAGATTATGCTAAAAAGTAAAATTTGATAATTATAGATTGTGTTAAATAACAGGCGGGAGGGCCCTCGTGGAATACGCTGCTGGGAAGGAGGGACGGGACGACGACCAACGTCACCGCCGCCAACGAGTTGCCGAGCCCCTTTGAGCCACTCGAAGCACTCCAGCGAAAGTTCAAACACTTCGACCTCGATGACACTGATCTCGTCGCCTTGTCAGGTAAACTGAAGACCGATCGGGAGAAGCTCTCGACCTGAATCTCAATGATTAACATATATAATATGATTCTTCAATCAATTATATTTAAAAAACACGTGATGACGTCGATCTGCAGGTGGGCACACCTTCGGGCGGGGGCAGTGCCAGTTTTTCAGCAACCGGCTCTACAACTTCAACGGCACCGGCAATCCCGACCCGACGCTGAACACCACCTACCTCGCCACCTTGCAGCAGAGCTGCCCCGAGGGAGGCAACGGCAGCGTCCTCAACAACCTCGACCCAACCACTCCCGACATTTTCGACAAAGCCTACTTCTCGAACCTGCAGACCATGGAGGGGTTGTTCCAGTCCGACCAGGAGCTCTTATCCTCCTCCGACGCCGCCAACACCACCGCCCCCATCGTGATGCTGTTCGCCGCGAACCAGACTGCCTTCTTCGAGAGCTTCGTTGCGTCCATGATCAAGATGGGGAACATCAGTCCGCTGACGGGCAGCGATGGAGAGATCAGGAGCGACTGCAGGAAGATTAATGCCGCCGCGGGTGACAAGCTTGTGATCAAAATGGGTGCCAAAACTTCCTCCACTGGCCAAATGTGATGCAATGAAATATGGACCGCATGAAGATCGAAATAGTTTCTGTAATACATTTTGAATAAAAGTGTGTTTAAAGTAGTTGCATGAATCGTGTGCTGCCGCTAATAAATTAATTTATTTCTCCTTTCTGTACTTGTTGGTTGGTTTGTCCTGAACTCATGATCATGGTTTAATTTTCGTCATTGAGTATAGAGACTGGATGTTACTAAATTAAAATATGAGTTAATTATAGTTTATCGCATGTGCTATGATCATTTTCTTACTTTACTACACATTTAAATTTAGCCTTAACACATCTTCACTCACTATAGCAAAACATTAATCAATAAAAAATATTAATGCAAGAATTAACCGCATCACTAATTAATAATCCAATAAATTGTATAAAATTGCATTATTAATTACATCACCATCTGCATGCGTTATATTTTTCCTCTTATTATGATATTAAATATAATCATATCGGTAGAAATGTTTATGAATTCAAGTATGAGCGGCTTAACCCACCCATGAATGCGTTTTTTAAGCTATACTCCGCTTAAAAAAGTTAAGCGGAGGGGCTTAATTTTTGCCCCTCTAATATTTTTTTTAATTTTTTTTAAAAAATAATGTATTTTTTTTAAGCTTTCTAATGATACCAAATTTAGAATATTTTACATCATATATACGTATAAAAAACCCTATACAAGATTATGATATTTTATAATAGTAAATAGATTTTTATTTTATATGTGATATTGATTAGGATTTTTTATACGTATATGTGATATAAAATATCCTAAATTTGATACCACTAGAAAGCTTAGAAGAAATATATTATTTTTTTAAAAAAAATTTGAAAAAGATATTAAAAAAAAAATTAAAAGCAAAAATTAAGTGCCTCCACTTAACTTTTTTAAGTGACCCGGGTCGCTTAAAAAAACATGCATTCCCCATTGAAGGCCCTTTCAAGCTTCAATTTCCTTTTAAACACTATATTATCTTTTTGTTGTTAAAAAAATTGGGGGGTGGGGGTTGTAAATTTGACTTTGAGAAGAAAATGTTTCAATTTTTTCGTCCCGACTTAAGTCACAATTGTCGCGACAAGTTCTGTGGCCGGTCTCATAGTTTATTGTCTGCCTTGCACGTGACGTTGCACGTGATTAATTGGCCTAGAAGGGCGCTTTTTAAGGTCGCCTGTCCGGTGTTTGGTTTTTGAACCGCTTCTCCTCCCCCAAATCTCCCCGCCATGGCCGCCCCAACCTCTTCCTCCCCCACCGCCGCCGCCGCCGCCTCAGGCCCCGATCCCGCGGTGTCGTCCTCCCAACCCCTCTCCCGCCACTTTGCCTCCTCACCTCTGCGCCCCCCGCCTCTCTTTCCCCCTCAGCCCATCATCGGCAAACCCCTGAACCCTGCCCCTCCGCATCCCCAGAGCTTCGTCTACCACCATCGATCCTTTCCCCCGCGACCCTCCTCCCTCACGCCCCAAGCTGCTTCCGTGATGACTTTCGCCGCCGTGACCCAGGCCAGGCCATTTGTGTACGGCACCGGCGATCAGGTAGTCGCCTGCATGCCGATCCATCACGTGAGGACGGCACCGACGCCGTCGGTTCACCAGCCCGCTACCCCCGGTCTCTGTCCCCAGGCCAGGCGTGGCTTCCACCGCCCCTCCTAAGAGTGCTACAGCAGGGGTACAACCAAAGGTTTTATACTTTCTAGCGTTCTCTCTAAATGGGCGTCAAATTTGAGTCCTTTTTCTGTAAGAACTAGAAGATCTGAACTTCTTTCATCTTTTTTTTCCAAAACAATAACATATTCTTTTATTTTTGGATCTCAGAATTTTCTAGTTGCAATTAGAATTCGCTGCACTTGTAGCAAGGAGATTGATCTATCATTTCCATTACACTTATTGCAATTATATGTTGAACTGCTCAGGTGGCATCAATTCATTCAGCGGCTTCAACACCAGAGAAAAAGACTGCCAGAGAGAGGTAAGTGCCAATTCATTTGGTTTCTTTTGGGTCCAGTTCGTGCAAATACTGATCAGAGGATGTTGCGTAGGGAAAGAAGTAGGGAAGAGGACGTTATGGTTATTAATGATCGTAAAGTAAGCACTGTCATCCAATCTCTTTCAAATGCTCTCCTTTGAGATTTCATGAATGGAAAAATATTGCCACAATTGCATGTATCATCTTGGAAGTTATACATAAATTTGCTGTTGACTTTGTGCAATATTGTTCCAATTTAGGAAAAGGCTGAGTTGCTAGTGACTCTGGATAGATAACAACGTATTATTCTGCTTGTTTCAGTAGATATAATAACCTGAAGCCATTCTAGGTAACATCATGTACTCCTGTATTTCTGTAAATAGGTAGTGAGAGAATTATGAAAGCCTAATTGAATAGTTTGATAGGTAAATAGAAAAGTTTCATTGACAGACCATAGTTGGCAAAATATGGATATGAATTTCACGTACTCTTGTAATCGTTTTCATGAAGCATTTCTGTGCCATTTAGAAATGTTTCATAGTTGTTTCAGTTTCCATATGGCTTCAACCATTAATTGGCTTGTCACTGTGCTAATTTTTAAATATATCATATCTATTGCAAAATAAAATAGCCCACTAGATCAAATTTTTCTGAGCACAGACCTTTTGGAGCATGGTCAATTTTGTAAGAAGCTGAAAGTTTGCTAGTTCAGAGGAGGCTGTACTTACCTGATTTTATGAAAAGACTTTGACAATAATTTTATTTAGCATTTTGCTGTTTCTTCTTTGTTCAGATATACTAGATTTTTCTACCTTGTATAATTTGCACAAATAAATCAATCTGTGACATCACTATTTTATTGGTTTGCAGTATGCATTTTGTTTAAAACTCATTAATGATAGTGATCACTGTCTCTATTGAAGGTTAGAATTCTGGAGGGGTGCTCTCCCTCCCTTTATGCTCTTTGTAGATCATGGGTGCGGAATGGTCAACCTCATGAAATTCAGGTTTTGGTATATTCTTCCTCTGAGAATATTTGTCTTGATAAATAGTTTATTACTTTTCTCCACGTGGCCCATTTCTAATTTAGTTTTGTGCCACGTGGTTTTCGTTCTATAAGGTTCATGTATAGTTACTGCTTGTTAGTTGTTCTTGGTACTAAGAAAAGTTCCATATCATTCACAAGACTGTTTTTGTCAATTATTAAAAAAACTTCTTTATGATACAGTTGTGGGTGCCATACATGCTTGTTAACATTTATCAAGGCTCTTGTAGTTGATGGAATTACATTGACATACTAATCTATTACATGCTATCAGCATCTATACACATAATAAGGAGATAATTAACTAATAGTGGAAATATGGAATAATAGTGTACAGGATATCATAATGACAAGTGAGTATGTAGTTTATGTATATAACACATGATAATTGACAGCATCTTATGAACTCAAGGTGAACTTGATGCTACCTTGAGTTTGAGATATAATTAGCATTGCATAGATTTTTGTATCAAGGTAGAAGTTATAATTGATTCGAACGTAAGAACAAAAGATGATGACTTTGATCGTTGTTAAATTTAGGTTTGGGTATAATCTTCCTCTTTAAATGAAGCATTGCCCTCTTAGTTATGGAAAAAATGTGTCATTTGTTGTTTCTTGCCCTGTCAATTTATGCTTTTTGGTATTTCTATGAACTTGGAATATTTGTCTTGATGGATAGTTTATTACTTTTCACCACTTGGTCCATTTCTATTTTAGTTTTATCATTTATGCCATATGGTCTTCTTTCTATAAGGATCATGTGTAGTTACTACTTGTTAGTTGTTCTGGGTACTATAGAAAAGTTATATATCATTCATAAAATAGTGTTCTGTTGTCAATTATTAAATAAAGACTTCTTTATGGAATAGTTTTGTGTGCCATATATGCTAGTTAACATGCACCATAGTTCTTGTAGTTGAGTGAATTATATTGACATGCTGATCTATTACATGCTATTTATACTCATATTAAGAAGGAAATAATTAACTAATAGTAGGAACATGGAGTAATAGTTACGGGAGAACATAATGACAATTATGTAGTTTACGTATATAACACATGATAATTGTCATCACCTTAAGAACTTAAGGTGGTGAAGTTGATGCAACCTTGAGTTTAAGGTATAATTAGCATTACATTGTTTTTGCATCAAGGAAGAAGTGATAATTGATATGAATGCAAGAACAAAAGATGACTAATTTGGTTGTTCATTAATGGGAAAAAAAGAGATGGCTGCTTTTCTAGTTGTGCATACAACACATAGGTAGTGAAATGCTACTTGTCTATGCAAAAATGAGAGAGAAGAGATGCAACTATTTGCAGCAAACACTTCATCTACATGCAGGAAGGAAAGTACTGCATGCGAGAGATGGAGAATCTGTTGCCTGCAGGCGAAGAGTGCTTTTAGTTATGCTACAGAGTACAGAGGTGGATTGTGCAATCATTCGTGTGAAGCTATTGCAAGGGAGAGGTCAACTACATGAAGAGGGGGACACTAGCATTTGTTTCCACTAGATAGGGTATTATCATCATGACATTTTCAAGGTGGAGATATAAGATGATTGGTTAATGTGTTGTAGGCAAAGGGACAGACTGTTTATAGGCAGGGACGTTGAGAGGACTGAGAAATCAATATACAGAACAGGAAACTGAGGATGAGTGCAGAAGGGCGATGGCATCGATTCGAAGAGTCGCCTAGAGAGATGGAGATGATAACTGATTGAAGTTGCACATGAGAATATCTGGATTGAAGAGGAAGAAAGAATAAGATGCTTTGTTGGTTACTGCCATCCGCATGATTGATGGCTTCTAAGAAGAGGATAGCTAAGAAGAGATAGTCATACTAAGCTATTACATGCTAGTGATAATAGTGGTGGGGTGAGCATGGTGATTATTAGCTAAGTAATTCATGGTGAATCCGTGATAATTACATTACATGATCACTAACACATGTAATATTATGATAATGATTGCAATGTATGTTCCTGCTTTATTTTTCTTCTTGTAATTTGTCCCTATAATATTGCAGTCAAACTTTGGGGATGCTGAGAAACTCCTTCCACGACCTTTGCCTGCATCTATGATTGATCCAAAAGCAATGAAGCAGCTTGAAGATGATACTGAAACCGAAGATTCCAATGAAGAAGAGGTTTTTTCCTCACGATTAATCTTGTTTCAATTATCCATTACTGAAAGAGTTGGATGTACTTTATTGTTCTTAAGGCATTTATGATAGTACTGGTTGATATTTCCTTTGACAGTATAGGTTTACAACATTCTTAAGCTTTATGCTTTTGGATTCCAACTAAAATTGATGGCTATCTATCTATGTAGTTGACTCTTTGATGTAGCTACGATAGGTAAGTTAGTCCTTAAGCCTGTACTCTAGGGTTATGTGATGATGCTCAGAAAATTGTGGTTATGTGATGATGCTCAGAAAATTGTGAGAAGGCCTGGAGAGGAGAGAAGTAAAAAATGCTCGGAAAGTAGCAACGAGAAACACAAGAAAGTAGCATCGAATTCGTTGCGGGGCAACAATAATGCAGAAGGAACCAACACCCAAATTCTAGTGAAATAAACTCACTGACCTCTTAGCGAATGACTTTAAACACAGCACGTTATGGGGGCAGCGGACTTAGCGGCGATTCGGCTCACGCACCTATGAGCGATCACAACAAAAAGAGGGAATCGTTCCATGCCTCCGATGTACGGATGCTCGTGGGCAAAGACAGTTCAAGCACAACAAGATGAACACAATGAAATTTATCAACAGGCGAACCTGACCACCGGTGAGGGTGCGATTTACTTCTTGGAACCGAAAATGATTATAACCAACACGCGAGGAGTCAAGAACGAGTCAAAGATCAAACACCTTGTTCCGTACTCTATTGTCGCCACAAACTACTTGAGTCGAGGATCACACACCTCACTCTTACAAGACCATGGTGAGCTATCTATCACAACAAGAAAGTTGAGAATAAAGCTAAGTCCCTAGCTCCCTTTTATAGGCTAAGAGAGGGGGATAAGACATCAAAGGAGTCCTACCAACTACATGAGTACATGACAAAGCTACTGGAAGGTTCTAACAACTCCTCAACAACTTAAAGGCTGAAAAGCATAGCAGAAAAGACAAAAAGGACAGCAGGAAATAAAATCCCAACAACTATCGCAGCTAGTCCAGGTCTTCGAATGAGTCGCGTATGGGCTGGACGCCTTGGGCTGGATGGGCTACCTAAACCATTTCTGAGCAGGCTGCGATGAAGCAACAAAAGTGGCTGGTAGTAGGCTGGTTCGTAGTGGTGTGGGCTGATTCTTGCGCCCAGTTGGATAGTAGGTTGTTGTATCGGCCAGGGGTCGGTTCTTCGTGGAAACAAGCCCATGGGTTGTATGGGCTCCGTATGGGCGGAGGACGGGCTAATAACTCCGACGTATCGCTCTGGGGTATGCTGGGATGGAGTGAGCGACGAAGGGCCTTCAAATCCGGTCGTTCGGGCACTACGAGGCACTTCACGGCTTGGCCGTAATCGTAATTCGTAATTACGGCCGTGATGTTGTTCACGTCGGGGAAACTCGTCGCTGGCATTTGGGTGCGGCGACTTCACGGGCTGGCCGTGATGTAGGTTACGGCCGTGATGAGAGGTCTTCAAATCCAAAGAAGGCTTCACGGGTGTGCCGTGATCCTATTCACGGGCGCAATGAGGATGCTAGAAATCCACATAAGGCTTCATAGGCAGACCGTGATTCTATTCACAGGCGCGATAAGGATGCTGAAAGTCTACATAAGGTTTCATGGGTGTACTATAATCCTATTCACGGGTGTGATGAGGATCTTGGAAATCCACAGAATGCTTCACAAGCGGGTCGTGATCTTATTCACAGCCATGATGAAGATGCTAAAAATCCACATAAGGCTTTACAGGCGGGCAGTGATCCTGTTCACGGCCGTGATATCTTCCGGCAATTTTTTCAAACTTCATAGAATACTTTACTGCTGGGACCGTAACCAATTACGATCGTGATCGCTCATTACGGGCAGACCGTGATCATTTTCACAGCTGTGATGAGCATCTGCACCAACTTCTCGTGCATCACTCTTCCACTAAAATTTTGTACGGTATGGTAGCATAATGTTGTTTGGTTGTCTCTTTACTTAAGGTAAGTGAATTTACAGAACTAATAGGTGACAGGTTATATAGTATTTCTGCTGAATGCATGATTATAATTTTTTTTTTCAATAATTAATTGGAGAAATTAGGTTCTGTTTCAGAATGACGTCTGATTCAAATGATAGAAAAAGAGAAGACCGAATGGTTCAAATATGTTTTTACTGCGTCATCAGATATATGAGAAACATCATCTACATTTCATATGTAACAGGAAAGAAATTAGAAATCTTAGAGAATAAAGCTGTTAAAGCATAGTTATTCTTTTTGGACCACAGGTTACTCATCGTTTGTGATTTACTTTTGATGCCTAATTGCTTGTTTCCTTTGATTTCTTTGGGAAGGTTGGATTTTGTTTCAGACTGTTTATATTGGTTCTCAAATTAATTTCACATCTATACAAATATGTAACCAGAGACCAACAGAAGAAGATGAATTAAAGACGATATGAAAATGAAATTAAAAGATGAAATGGATATGCAATGGCTGTCAAGGGCATAGAGAATGGTTAGTCCATGTTTAAATATCCATTTCATTGTTAAGACTAATATCACTGAAAGAAAATGGAGGTTTATCTGTACTATCATATGTTGTGCCTTCAATATGTTACTTTGCGCGCACTGCCTTAGGACCATCTTTTATTCTCTTCTTAGATCTTGTTGCTTCTATGTAGATTGCCATATCATTAGACGTTATGAGGTGGTTTGACTGTACTAAAAGATTAGAAATGTGGATAAAAACTGTAGCCCGAGTAATATTTATAATAATCCTGCTTCCGTCTGTTTGGTTTCTAACTTGTTTTTGCTGTTTTCCTTCATTTACTTTTCGAACCAACTTTTCTATAGTATTGATCAAGGTTTTAAAAATCACAATGTACTGCTGTAGTAGTCCAAGATCAACTGATATTTGCATATCATGTGTTGATGATATTTAAAAATCACTATGTAATGCATATTTGCATATCTATTATGCATTAAAAAATTTAATACATAATATTGAACTGGTACACCAGTACAGATTAAAAAAATTAAGCCATGATATTTGATCAATATGAATGTTAATATGAAAGCAAACAATGTACTGACATGTAAGATTAACTTGCAGCCTGTAGATTCTGTTGAGGAGTTATCTATCAATGATTTGCTACAAAGACATGTAAAACATGCAAAAAGTGTTCGGGCACGGTATGCTTTCTATCCTATTTATTTCCATCGTTTATTCATAACCTTCTAAGGATTTTGTAACTAAACCAATTGGAGGATGCATTTTTTGTTATTGAGTTTTCCATTGAAAATGCCAACCTTCTCCAAATTGTTCTGGTCCTCAAGAAGACGTTCTATTAAACCAGAAACTGATTCCGCTGGTTAACGAGTTTCTTAAAGCATTTCTTTTTAATTTGATGTAAATTGTAAGGTTGCGGAAGGAGCGGCTTCGGAGGATTCAACGTTGCAAACAGAGACTAGCCCTTCTTCTCCCTCCGCCAAGCGAGCTTGGTAGAAATGAGATAGCACCATGACAATGGTTGTCCCCGATAGCTGGATTTACACCATCAGATGATTCTCTTGATCACAGCAGTCTCAAACTACCGGATGGTTCACTTCATCACACTGGTTACATCTGGTGTCTCGCGTCATGAAGGTGTTAAATATCATGCTCACACTTAAGAGAGCTGTTTCATGTTGATGAGGTTTTACGGTTGACAATCGATATGAAGGATTACTTTTCACATTGTTGTAGCTGTGTGCCTCCAAGGTTCAGTATCTGTAGCATGTGTTTTTATCAAATTCAGTGATTTTCGCTTCATTTAAGATGCTGGAACAGGATGCTCTGTATTATGTATCAGCACACCGTGTCTCGTGTATTTCTTGTATAAGACATCATGGTCTAGCCAAGCCACAGTAAACATAGGATGCTAGTGGCTGAATCAATTGCCATAAAGATCATGCCTTGCTTGAATCAGGATGGTAAAGGTTTATTTGCGACGCAGAGTCGGAAAACAGTCCTATATATGGTGCGAAATATTGTCGTTGATCCTCCATGAATCAACAAGGTAGTGACACATTTTTGTTGACTGTATAACATTCCGATTTATGAACATGTTATATGTGCGACAGTTTACTTTTATTTTTGTTGTCCAACTTGAATTTGTAAAAATGTGGCTGCTTATAAGCAAGTTAATAAGTCAACATGTACTAACACACATTGATCAACGTGCCACATAAACATGGTCAGTTTCATGTAGGCGAAACTTATTGCAGCAAAAAAAAAAAAAAAAGTCCAAATTTCGAAAGATTAAAATGTTTAAAGGTGCGTTGAGGTGTAATAGAAGGTGACATGAATTTTCTAGCTATCTAGTGAAGATACGATTCTTGAATTGAATTCCGGAAAAACAATCACTAGCCAGAGAAAATTTTCTAGGCGGAGACAAGAAAATTTAGGCACGGTTAAATTAGGATTGCCTATAAAGTGATGACCCCTGCATAATATTTTTGTGCACTGGAATTAAAAGATGGGCAAGGAATGGATATTGCCCGCGCCTAAGATTTCTAGATGGAGCTCTGCTTAGGAAAATTTTAGGTTCTGCTATGAACGCTAAAGAGTTATTTCGTTGAATGAATATAGACTCGTATTATGGGGTACATCCCCCCTTAGACAACTAGTCAAGTTAACTTTTAAAACTTAAATGTAAAATGTAAATGATCCTTTTCAGCTACCAGATAGATATATTCATTCAAGTTATTTAATCAACTTCAAACTTCAAAATCAAAATTAGTTGAATCGCTTTGGACCATTCAATACCTAGTCAAACTTCTAGCTATTCATCATTAAAATCTTTGGAGTTATCTAATGAAATAGTTGGATTCTCTCGAATCGTCCAACATCCAATGAAATAGTCAAACTGTGAATTTTGGCCGCCAATACGTGTGGCCGCTTAATCCTTTTTTGTCCCTACCTTTCGAACAGATTGAGTTCTGGACATTCGTTTTATTTAATTTGAGAAAAGTCTGTTCTGGAACACTTCATCCCCAATCTCCGGTAGAAAATACAAAGAATAACTTAAAAATTATTTAGCAAATTTCACTTTAAGTTTTATACATATGAACGTATATATACACATAATGTTATTATGCTTATATGGTGACCAACGCACGGTTAGTATTATTATCCTCCAAATACTTAGTTGTTATTATTATTATTTTTGCCAAAGATAAACAACAGATTTTATTAATATGATGTAAAAGAGAAAAAGCTATAGGAAGAGGTTTACAAAAACCCAAATGGAAGATCTTATTATAGAAAATCCAAAAAGTATCCTAAAAATTCTAAGAATCAATATGTACAAATTAGTATTATACTTTCAAAATAATATAAAGATAAATTAAGTACACACAAACGACCATAACAAGGACATGTATATCATATTTTTCATCTTTCCATTATATTAGAGTCATGACGTTAACATTAATCGTTATTATTTTCTATAACGAAATAGCCATTGTTCGATTTAGGATTACCGTTATGTTGGAATTTATACACTATTACACTTGACATTTTAGTTTGGTTAGGATCAATTTAATTTTAAATTTTTATTAATTTAATTTTATATAGTTATAAAGCATGTGGATTGTGGCGGCCTAAACAATTGTTGTACAGGCGTCGGGGCCGACTGATTATAGCCCTGTTTGGGGTGGCTGGAGCTTCTGACTGGTGGTTGATCTGTGTAGAGCTGGTATGAAAAGCTGAGGCTGTTTGGGTGTATTAGCTGATCTGATAAGCAACTGTGAGCTACTATGCTGTGCTGTTCAATTTTATTAGGAAATTTTTTTTAATTTATTTTTAAAATTTTAAATTAAATAGGGTATCATGTTAATAATATCTATAATTTAATTTTTATTATATATTATTAATTTAAATAGAAATAATTATATCTTCAATAAATATTAGTATTGATTAATATATTTTTATTATTTTAATTTTAAAAATTAATATTATTTATTGCGACTTTGTATCTTAAAATTTAGCTAAAAATAATTATATTATTTATTATTTTGTTTTTATATTTTCTTATTATTTTGATTTTAAAAATTCCTATTGATTAAAATTAAAAAAAGTAAATTAAAAATTAAAAAATTCCTATTGTTTTTACCCTATGTTTATACCTGCTAATAAAATTAAAAAAAAAGTAAAATAAAAATTTCCCTATTGTTTTAAAATTTAAAGAAAGAATCATACAAATATAAATTTAATTTTTTTATTATTTATTATTATTTTTTTAAAAAATTCCCTAAGTGCAAACCATACAAATATAAAATTTAAAAATTCATATTTATACTTCTTTTTATTTTTTTTATTTTAACTTTAAAATTTGGTATTTATTAATACTTATTTAAAAAAATTAAAATAAAAAAATCCCAAATCCCTTCGTCGTCTCCACGCGAGAAGGGATTTGGGATTCTTTCTCGCTGCGTTCGGCGCCTTGCCGACGGCTTGGCGACGGGCGGTCACCGACGATGGGAGCTGATCTGCTAGGTGGCGACGACCAGTGGCGGCGACTACCGGAGGTGATGACGGTTGGAGGCGGTGACGAAGCTCACGACGAGAAGATGCTGCGACGGAAGGTGCGGCGACGGAAACTGATCTGCTTGGCGGCGAGGGGCGGAGGCGGCGACAGGCGGAGACGGCGACGGGCAGAGGCGGCGATGGTTGGAGGCGTACGAGCGACGAGACGCGTACGCGTACGAGCAAAGCGGCGAACACTGTGCAGAAGATGCCGCTTCCGCATTACAGAAAAGCTACCTTCCGCCCGCTTCTGCAGAACAATGTGGCTTTTCAGCTGCCAGCTGAGAAGCTGCTCCCCAAATGGTATCACTGCTGGCTTTTGACTGCCCGCAAACGCAAAGCTGCTCAAACGTGGCCTCCAAACGGGGCCTACGAAAGAATTCGTGTTTCCTGTTTTGTGAACTGGTCAATACAGCTGATGCTGACCCGTGGACGATGCCACACAAGACGCACGAGGGAGGAAATGCGAGACCCGAAGAAGGGGCAAGAGAAAAACAAAATGAACGGCAGTGGCGAGAATTAATCCGCAGCTGTACGTGTAGGAATTGGTAATATTTGATTTACAAAGTTTCACTCGCGTGATCATCCCTGATGAGAACACAGGTGAGATCATCAAATCTCTGCTAAGCTTGCTCCCATTTTCTTCAGGTATAAACCCTAATTCCCTTGCCAACGGTGGGGAAAGGTCGTATCTTTCGTCCGTTTTGAATAGTTCTAAACGGCCTTTTGTGATTGTTCTTAGTGGGGTTAGGTTTGCGGTTTCCTCCTCTTGAAATAAAGGAAGACTTGGATTAAGTCGGTCCTTTTGCGTGCATGTGTGAATTGTGATTTTCTGCGGTCTTTTCTTGTTTTGGATTTTCCTTTGGTGTGGTTGTCTGACGGCCTGGATTCCGCTGTTCGATGGCGGACGAACGGATGAAGCAAATCGCTGAAGAGGACGGTATAAGGGATGGGGAGGGAAAGGTCACGCGTCAGGAGGACGAGGTTGAAGAATTTGATGAGCTTGCACTGGGGCTTTCTCTGGGACGACCGGGATGGAAGCCAGGGCCGATCGATAGTGGTGCTAGTGATAGTCAAATGCAGGAACAGAGCCTTCCTTTGGAACAGGGAATTGGAAGCTCGTGGTTTTATGAGAGCCAGGTGTCTCAGAGGTCATTCATGGGGAAGAGAAATTCTAGGTCGTGGGGAGAAGAGCTGGTCGATCAAGTGGCGAAGCCTCAGGACGGAGATATTTGCTTGCAGAATGAGACTTTTCTGGAGATGAAGAGAGCTGGATTAGATAGACACAGGGACGTTAAGCGCAAGCGACCTAAAGTGTTTTCTTCATTTGAGTAAGTGCTTGGATTTATACGTCTGAAATCTCACTTTTCTATTTGCATGCAAAAGCCTCTGACAATTTTTCACTCAAAATGATCTTTGCAGTGTTATTCGATTTTCACATCACTATATTTCTTAATTTCTTTATAATTATGATTTTTGGAACTATCCTGAATGCCTTGCATTCATGTGATGAATTCAACTTGGCTTAATAAATGCTTTGTGGATTTGTATACTATTCTGGAACTGTCTTTTTTTCTACTGTAATTTTCTCGTTCAATCGTTTTTGGTGTGGTAGCCACTATTTATATCATTATATTAGTGCATCAACTATCGTAGTTGGTGCCAAGCACAAATATTCCTTTCACACTCATTCAGTGTACTACATAATAAAACTTGGGCATACTAGAAGTGGTAATATTGGTAGTTTGACCCTGCAACCAATTACAGAAGCTTTAAATTAGTAAATGGTCTGCATTAAGTATAAGGTTGGACATTTGCTTTGCAAATGAGGTGGATAAGCATTAGTGCATTACTGGCCAGACACATGGAACCGTGACTAATATTACAACGTGTCGAAGGCTAACACGTTTTGCATGGATGGTGAATTGTTAAAGAAAATTGTGGAGAAATAATTAGCATTCTGCTCAGGACTTGTTTGGAACTTTGTAAGTTTGAAATGATTAGAATGCCCATCATTGCAAGTGAACTAATTAATATTGAAAGAAACATGAAGTGATTACACTTGGATAGATGGATTATTGTCAAATGTTCCAATTTGAGAAGACACAAAGGGATTTTAGTTTCTTGTAGTTGTCAAATGCCCTTTTTTGGCTTAAAAACTAAATAATGAAGGAATTATTTTTGGTATGCTTGTATGTATTACGTTTATGTCCCAGTTGGATTAACTTTTGAATGTTTCCTAGCTGCTCTGCGTTTCAACCGTAGCACTTGATGAATATTTGAAACTGCTTGTGATTTTTTTTATTCATTTGTCACAGAAAAATTATGATCACACATAATATTTGGCTCTTGTCGATGGAGAATAATTGTGGACAAGATCCCTTGACCTTATGACCAATTCTTCACCTCTTTTTTGTATTTTGAATTCAGGTTTCCATCCTCGTCAGGAGTTGAAGGAACTGATGAGCCTGCAATTGCTGATTACATTCCTAAAAGTTCATCAATGTTATCTGAAAACCATCGTGAGTTTAATAATGAAGGAGGTGGTCCTGATCCTGAAGATAGGTTAACTAATAGAAGCACTGAAGACATAAGAATTAGGATGGATCTTTCAGATGATTTGCTATACCTGGTATGCATTAGATCCAACTATTTGATATTTAGGTTCATTCTTGATTGCCAGACTCGCTTTAACATTGATTTACATATATGTTATTCAGATTTTCTCTTTCTTGGGCCAAAAAGACTTATGTAGTGCAGGAGCAACCTGCAAACGATGGTTAACAGCTAGCACAAACGAGGATTTTTGGAGATGTTTAGAGTTTAAAAACACATCTATCTCCCAGCAAAACTGTATGAATTTTATTCTTATGTTTAGACAATAGTATATCTAAAATATATGTTAGTTTTTTAGAAAATGACTATTAAAGCAGCGATTGTTATATCATTAAGATGATATTAAATTTGTTTAGATTCATTAGTCTGCATCCCACCTATTTTCTTCTTGCATCATTGTTCTGGAAGCATATCATAGCTGAATGTCAGAAAATTGAAATAGATTGTCAGATTGTATTATTTTGTGGCCGAGAAACAGGTTTGGCATTTGCTAATATACATGCTGACTGCAATATTTGCAAACTAAGGTTCTGAAGTAGATAATGTTGGATTAACTTCTTCTGTAAGGAACTTAAGCATATACTTGAAGCATCTAGCCCCTGATGGAGAAGGTTGATGCTCATTTTTTGTCTGATCCTTGAATTTAACTTTGCTAATTTGTTCATACTTTTTGTGAGGTGGTTTATGACTTTTTGCTTGCAATGTTTTTGTTTTTGATGGATTTCTTTTGTCAAGTATTGGAAATGTATTATTTGTCTTACATATTTCTATTTGGCTTGTTTATCTGATTAAAGCGATGTTGAGACCCAATTTGAAGTTTGCTTTCATATAGTGTTTAATTGAAAAATATCAAATTTACTTTTTGTTGGTATTAGAATTGCTGTTTGTTCATTCTTGACAAGCTTGAGAGCAGTATAAATATTTTGCTTCTTGTTTTTTAGTACTTTCACAGTTCACTTTAATTGGCACGGAGACGTCAAACAGTATGTTAGAATAGGTAATTGTTAGGGTATATTAGTAATATTAGAATTAGGGTTTTATGTATTCAAACCTCTATATATAGAGGTTGTGTCTATTGTAATAAAAAATTAGATTAATACAATGGAGTCATTAGGGTTTTCCCCCACTCTCTCCTCTCTTCTAACATGGTATAAGAGCAAGGTTCATTCTTGCCGCCGCCGCACACATCTTCCGCGCTGTCTCTAACCTAGCTCCTGCGCTCGCCCTGCCTGCCTGCCATAGCTCCGCCCGCTCGCATGATCACAATCTTCCGCGCTTTGCCACTTCTTTCGCTTGGATCTGGCGCGTTCTTCATTGTGTCTTGTCTCTCCTGCCTCAGGCGCTCGACCTTCTCCAGCCTCTGTCGTCGCCTCCTCTTCGAGTCACAAAGCCGCCACCTGGAGCACTTCTTTAACCACCTCAACTGCGCCCAGGCCACAAGCCCTCCTCGACGTACCTCGGCGCTGTCTTCCCTGGTGACCTCCTTGTTCCCTTTTCCAAGTCTGGTGCATGAACTCATCACGTTGGTTCCCTGCGCCTGCGCCAAGGGAACGTGGATCCTCTCCTTGACCTCCGCCGCTGAAGGCTTCCGCAGCCCTCTCGCCGCTCTCTGCGATGTTAATGTCTTCTCGTCCTGGTCGAGTTTCCATTCTTGACCTCATCCAACGCCCGGGTTTGCTGTGTCGGTGCGAACTCTTGCTGGTCACGTTTTGCTCTCCTTCCAACTAGACGCTTCTTCTATGTCGATGACAGTGCCAAAGTCAAGTCTTCCTTCCGGCTCGCAGCTCATTATGTTTTATGGCAGATCAGTAGTGTATTTGACGCCTTCTGTTGTTGCTTGCCATCTTTTCGACGTCTTCTACTTCGGCGTGCTGAACTTTCTGGCCGCTCTTTTCTGCTTGCGTCGCTCTTTACGATGCCTTATGTCACTTTTTACGAAGCCTTACGTTGCTCTCTACAACAGCTTGCATCGCTCTCTACGACACCTTATGTCGCTCTCTACGACAGCTTGCATCGCTCTTTATGACGCCTTACGTCGACTTTTACTTTTACTTGTCTTTTGCATTATGTTGTTGTCCTTTTTTATTATGTGCAAGCTGGAGTGTAATATGTTCCAGCTTGAGGGGGAGTGTTAGAATAAGTAATTGTTATTAGTAATATTAGAATTAGGGTTTTATGTATTCAAACCTCTATATATAGAGGTTGTGTCTATTGTAATAAAAAATTAGATTAATACAATGTAGTTATTAGGGTTTTCCCCCATTCTCTCCTCTCTTCTAACACAGTACAATTATAAGTGCTAATGTATATTACTCTTGTAACTAGAACAAAAATAGTAAGTTTATTAAATAACTCCTCATGAATTAGTGAATCCTGTTTCTTTTGTATATTGTTTTTGTTAATGCCCTTATTTGGAATTGTTTTCAACTGACAGCCAATGACTATAATTATTTTATTTTATTTCATGTTCAGGATTATGCAATGTCATTTTGGAATTCTGTCATAATACCTGTATGAAGTTTCATTTACCTTTAGAAGCCTCCACTCTTATCTCATTCTCATGTGCTAAGGTTTTAATTCCTTCCAGTTGTTGCCATTTGTCATCGGCACCCAAATGCCACTGATTTGACTGTCGCTGGCATCCCCAATGCTGACTTGCTTGCCTTGGAAGCAATGGCGTCACTCAGGTTTACTTCATTCCAGTCATTGACCTTTGTTCATTCTTTTTGCTACCATCCCTTGTATCTCTCTTGCTGATGAATAAACATGCACATATGTTTAGGCATCTTGGAACTTTGGCTCTAAATAAGGGCCAGTTTGGTGATGGGTTTTTCCATGCCCTGACGGATTGCCCTGCATTGACCAGACTGAAAATTTCTGATGCATCTCTTAGCAATAACATCCATGAGATTACTATATACCATGATAGATTGCAGGACATCCAAATTGAGAAATGTAGAGTTTTTCGAATTGCAGTAAGGTAATGTTATTGTCAATTCCTCTAATTATTTGAGCAGTTTGCTCTGTGTCAACTTTGTGCACGTGTGTTTTTATTTATAGATGTTCTCAGCTTCAAAGTTTGTCCCTAAAACGCACCAGCATGGCTCATGTTTCACTTAGTTGTCCACAGCTACGCCAACTTGATTTAAAAGCCTGCCACAAGCTTTCTGATGCTGCAATTCGTTCAGCTGCTACAACATGTCCCTTATTGACATCGCTAAATTTGTCAGCTTGTTCATGCATTTCTGATGAAACACTACGAGATATTGCTTTTTCTTGTCCAAATCTGTGCATCCTTGATGCATCATACTGTCCAAATGTGTCATTTGAGGTTAGTATTAGAACTCTGCTTGCATGTTTTGTTTGCATCCTATATTTTGCACTTATGTTATTGTGTTTCCCTTTGCGGGAAGTCTGTGAGATATCCCATGTTGGTAGACCTGAAGCTTGATAGCTGTGACGGAATAACTTCAACATCAATATCTGCATTATCTTACTGTAGAATGCTAGAGGTTTGAGCTACTTTTGCAAAATTGGTTCTTTAAATTAATTTCTTGTACTATTGTCTTCGAAGTAATGCTAAATATTCCAGAACATCTCAGGAATTACTTCTTGATAATTGTTGCCTGCTTACTTCTATTTCCTTAGACTTGCCACATCTGCGGTCTATTAGTCTCGTACACTTGCGGAAGTAAGTCTTTTTCTTCACCATTTTCTTTACTTTGCATACTCCTATAAGTTTGCTTCTGAATCCTTGTTTTTCTTGGTTGTTTTTCCATCTTATGCATTCTTTTTTTTTGTTTAGATTTGTTGATTTAAATTTGTGGACTCCCGTGCTTCAGTGTGTGAAGGTTTCTAGATGTTCAACCCTTCACAGTATTAGCCTAACATCGACTGCGATTGAGGTCAAGGTCAACTTTTTATTTGATGAAACTACTTTATTAATTTTTACTCTTTTTGTTTAGGCTTACTAGATTCTGACTATGTTATGCAGAAATTGCTATTGCCAAAGCAAGAAACTTTGGCTACACTATCATTGCAATGCCCAAACTTGAAAGATGTAGATCTTAGTGATTGTGAATCTCTAACAGATTCTGTTTGTGCGGTCTTTAGTGATGGAGGTGGTTGCCCAATGCTCAGGTCATTGGTTCTTGACAATTGCGAGGTTTGCTAAATTTTTTCATCCAACTACTGTTGCATGATCTTTGACGATCTCTACTGGGATTACGGGTTATCGTTAGCTAGGGAACCTCGTACGTTTTGCTCAGTTCTATAGGTCCTGTTCTTTTGGTGATTTGTTCGAGTCCATATCATAGTTAAAATAATAGCTTTATAACTGTGCTAAATTGGATTATACTTTGCTTCATTGTTAAAATTTATAAGATGTTTGGTTAATAACTTTTTAACTGCGGTCAAAATTTAAAATAATAAATAAATAAATTATTTTAAATTATTTAAAATAATAAATAAATAAATTATTTTAAATTATTTAAAATAATAAATAAATATATTATTTTAAATTATTTAAAATAATAATATATTTTATTTTTCTTTAGTGTTAAAATTTTAAATTATTTAAAATAATAATACCTAAAGTTTTAAACAAATTATGTAAATTACTTTTTTGAAGAAGCAGCAGTAAAAGCATGAAATTATAGTTTTTTCAACTTTTATTTTTTTACTATTTTTTTTTGTTTTTGTTTTTCATTACCATATAGTTTTTTAACTGTTTTCTGCTTAAAAGCCGCGTAAAATCAGCTTTAAAGTGTGGCCAAACAGACCCTAAATATAGTGGAGCTGAAGAGATATTCAAGTATCATGAACAAGAACTTGATGGAAAGAAATGATTTCTATGCAATTATGCAATAAAATGATTCTGATATCTGAAAACTCGTCCACCAGATGCATTCAAATCTTCTACACTTCGTCATTTTTCTTTGTACAATATGAATATTATTTTGTAATCTCACTGTACTGTGCGTGATGGCCATCTGTTGCAACTCATTCTGACAAATTTAAATATGACTTATTTCAATAATAACCACCAGCAAGTTTGTGTTTTTCCGATCCTTATTAATACTCTTATAATAAGGACTATCTCTTCTGTTGCACGCCCTGTTCAACATTAAAAAATGTGTATGCGTATACTGAGTACTTGCAAATGCATACCCACACGCAAACAAGTAGATTGACACAAACATGCATCCACACGCAGAAATACACACGCAGGGCAAGCTAGATTATTGCCATGTTAGATGAATCCCTAGACTAGAATGCCACTGCCCCAATAATTTAGCATTATTGCTTTTAATTTTCTGTAACATGTTCTAATTCAATGTTTTATATGAGCATGCTTTGAGTTTGCAATTGGTCATGTCTGGGATTCTGTTGATGGCACATGGCAAAATATGAACTGAATATTCTCTTCCTTGATGACTTATTTTCAGAGCTTAAGTGTTGTGAGGCTCAGCACTAGTTCTTTGGTTAGCTTGTCACTCGCAGGTTGCCGGGCTATGACTTTTCTTGATTTATCATGTATGAATCTTCAGAAAGTATATCTTGATGGTTGCGATCATCTTGAAAGAGCTTCATTTTGTCCAGTAAGTTATCCTCATGTATATTATCTTTATTTTCCCCAAATAACCAGGTTTTACATGTGCTAAGTTCTTGCTAAATCATATAAAAAAATTGTTGTTACTTACGGATCATAGTATTAAATCAAGGCAAGCTTATAATTCATAGAATAGTTTAGTGAAATAGAATGGAATTGGAATTTATTTAAATGTCTGATGCTTCTTCATTAGAGTTTGTTACAGTTAAGGACCACATGAATCTTTTAATCTTTTGGTTTCGTAGGAAGATTTTTAAGAAGCTACATAAATGGATATCAATCTCCACTGCATGAAAGCATGTCCATGTATGTGCGCAAATGCCCCACTCACTTCTTCAAATTAATCATATATATATATATAATATTATATGTATATAAATTTTGATTTCTTCCTACTAAATAAATTCTGAACTTTCTAATATTTTCCCCATGAAACTATTGCCCCCATGCCCTCATGTACCTTTGGGTCCTAAATCCTGGAAGTATATATTGATTATCTTTTTGGTACTGTTTCAAGTGCCATTGTTGGAATGCTATGAAGCCATCTCTTTTATCTTTTATAATTTACTCTGATGCTGGGTGCATAATTATGATAGGTCGGTTTGGAATCACTTAATCTGGGAATTTGCCCTAAATTAAGTGTTCTTCTAATAGAAGCCCCGAAAATGTCACTGTTGGAATTAAAGGGTTGTGGCAGGCTGTCTCAAGCATCTGTTGGATGCCCTTCTTTGACGTCTTTGGATGCTTCTTTCTGCAGGTTCTCTTTCTTTCACCTTGTCAGTGTTCATCCTTTCATAGCTCTGATTATTATTCTTGAGGCTGGCGATTCTTATTGCTTTTATATACAGAAAGCTCATGGATGAGTCATTATCTACTACAACATTCTCATGCCCTCGTATTGAATCGTTAATCCTGTCATCATGCTTATCCGTTGGATCTGATGGGTTATCTTCATTGCATTGGCTACGCCGTTTGACCTTACTTGATTTATCCTACACAAGATTGATGAATTTGCAACCTGTTTTTGATACTTGTTCACAATTAGTGGTTAGTCTCTTTAACACAGTTTCTGTTTTGTTATCTTGTACTCATAATTCTGTTGTATTCTTAATTATATCTACGTTGCATTTTGATTATACGTGGTGGATCCTCTGAACTTTGAAAAACACTGATAAAACTATTCTTTAATGCTCTCAGAAATAAGACAGCTTAATACTTTTTTTTATTGCCGTGAATGATTCCTTCCAAATAACTTATCATATAAGAAATGATATTCGGGCCTCTTTGCTTATTGTGAACTGACCTTTTCTGTTACTGAATTGCCTACTAAACATGTTCGCATAATGGAATTTTATATTTTGATAAAAATTTTATATTCTCAAATTACAAATGAAAACGGCAATATAGTGAGTGCATTATTAGGTTTAGAACTTGACAGCAACTGACAAGTAGTATTGAATGCATTATTCGGGCCCAATATTGTTAGTAGGTTATTAATAAAGCGGATCTGAGTTGGTATGTCATACCCGGTTCGCTAAGCAGTGAAGTTCTATAAATAAGGGCCTAGGGTTAGGGTTAGAGTATTAAGTATTTGATTATTGTTTCGCTAGGGCGTGCTTTGCACGATTGCTCGCCGGTGACGGTTGAGGGTTCTATCAATTGGTCCGACCTGCCAGATCTATTGCCGGGGAACCGGTGGTTCGGCGATGAATAAAGGTGGAAGAAATTCCATTATTGGTAGTAAATCTAATCGGTGAATCTATTATCGTTGATCAAGCCGACAAAGAAACCCTAGGGAGGAGTCAATCGAAACCTTAGGGAGAAGGTGAGCGCAGGAGAAGGTGAACGTACAATAACAACTCTGCTATCGGCGGCATTTCCAGCGCGAGCAGCGAGCACTGTAGTAGCATCAGGGTTTCGGTGGTACTGTAGCGTGAGTACTGTAGCATTGGAAATGTAGCGTGAGTGTTGTAGCACCGGTACTGTAGCACAGCGTAGGTTTTATAGTGATCTAGGGGGGAGGAAGCTTGCAGCGGCGTCTACATTAGGCGGGGCTATTTTTATCTCCGCCTGCCTCTTTTGCCGAAACCTTAGCCGACGACGGGTGGTGATTGACAGCTGATGCGAGCACCTGACGGACGGGCTGAAGGCGAGATCGCGAGGCGCAGCGCTGTTGAAGTTTTTGTAGCTTAGGTAAAAACAAAAGAGTAAAAAAAAATTTGAGAGGAGATGACGAGAAGTGAGGTTGCTCAACGTTATGTGGAGATGAATCGTCGTCTTGACGTTTTAGATGAGATGAAAACAATGTTGAGGGAGTTGGTTAGAGAGAAGAAAATGCGAGAGGGTGTGAATGTGATTGTTGATGGGCAGACTTATCCAACCTCAAGCAAGGTCCTAAAGACTAAATTACAGAGCCTAAGTACCATAGAGGATAGAAGGCAGATTCATAGTTGCGTGGAATTACAAGGATTTGATGGAATTGATCCAGAAGGATGGATTGCACAAGCTGAATATTATTTCAATATTAAAGGCATGTCAGACGACTATAAATTTCCTATGGCGTTTGTTCGTATGGAGGGGCATGCAAGCGATTGGATCCGAGGGCTGCAACGACATATTTTTAATCTTTCTTGGGACGGGTGGAAGCCAGAGATGATACAAAGATTCAGTAAAACTCTTGATCAAAGCTACTATGAAGATGACGATGTAAATCATGTTGATCAAGAAGAGGAATTGATCAGAACTGCTATTGAAGCTTCCAAGAGAGAAGATGAGAAAAATGGCTTGCAGGGTCATCCAAGGTCACCTGTACCAGATGATGCTGATCTTGCATGGGCAATTTCGTTATCTCTAGAGACAACAGTTATCTTAGAAGAACCAAAAGATATGGAGGAGGAACAACCTTTAAATGCAAAACCAGCATATCCTAGATACTTAAGCTTTAATTCCTCAAGTCCTTCACAACATGATATAAACGGATAATCCCAACTTAATAGTAATGTTTTTCAGACAAATGAGTGGGGTGTGATATCATCTGAAGAGCATGATAAAGCTGTCATGCTTATGCAATGTTTGGTGTTTCTGATTCAACAACTTATCGAGCAATTTGGGATCCTAGAGAAAACTCAAGATAAAATTTATAGCCTTGAGGACAAGGCTAGTTAGAGAGGGGGGCAATTGTTATGGGCCTAATATTGTTAGTAGCTTATTAATAAAGCGGATCTGGGTTGGTATGTCATACCCGGTTCGCTAAGTAGTAAAGTTCTATAAATAAGAGCCTAGGGTTAGAGTTAGAGTGTCAAGTATTTGATTATTGTTTCGTTAGGGTGTGTTTTGCACGATTGCTCGCCGGTGACGGCTGAGGGTTTTATCACATTATTAGGTTTAGAACTTTGACAGCAACTAACAAAAAATCTGAGCCTTCTGTAAGTACTACTTTATAACCGCTATTGAAAGGAAAACTGTGTTTCAGTCATTACAACTAGAGTGCATGAACTTGTAAACAGGAAAAGATGACTAAGCACTACCACTAAAAAAAGTGACTGCCCATGATGGTCATGAGTAAAACTATTTATAAATTACTCCATTTCTAAACTCCCTCTTGTTTTGACTCTGCAACATAAATATTAATACCTAGTTTTTTACAGTCGCACAAAACGTAGTCTCCAAAGCCTATGTAAATAGGTCTATAAGTTGTTATTCACTAGCAAAAAAGATACAAGATGGTGGCAGCTGAACATAAATGAAGAATGTGCAGGTAGTACAAGTACAGCCTGTAAAAAACATGCAGAAGAGAGAAAAGGTGTTTGCATTTTGCATCAACTCTGCCGATAATAGAGATAGAGAATTGTGGCTTCGCCATGTATGGATGAGAAAAAAGGAGAAGTTGCCTGTTCATATAACATGATGCATCAGTTTGCATGATGGAAGGATAAGTATTGCCTGTTTGAGCATGCGAGAGAAAAGAAAGAATTGCGTGCAGATAGAAAGAGCTTAGTCCCAAAAAGTTAGATTTATGAGTTCTATTATTTGTATATGTAGGCAGTTTTAGAGGAAGTGGTAAAAAGAGGCGTGGTATTCAAAGGAAGAAAGTATTTGAACGAGGACATCCATTCCGCATCGGAGGTGTAGGTTGAAAAGGACAGGACGAGACGCCGGAGAAACCTGCAGTTTTGCGGTGCTGAAAGTATTCCTTCTTATCTTGTATTACTGTCTGCCGCGGCAGGTTGACTTTGCTAAAGAAGGAAAAGAACCTCACTCCAATACTAAATTGAAAGGAAAATAATGTTCTCTCACTAAGATTGGTGAATCATATAAAGAAAATAAAAAATAATAATATTATCATTAAACAAAGTAACTATCCATGGTGGACAACCTGTGCAAGAACACATAACTAGTTTGACTTCATAAACTTTATGTTTTAAGATTCTTTATTTATGCAAGTTAGTACAGTTCTATGGACTATTTCTTTTCTAAGTATTATTAGCCATAAGATTGGAAAAAAAGAAAAGGATGTTTATAAAAGCAATCTTTCTTGGATTTTTGTACTACAGATCTTAAAACTTTCGGCTTGTAAGTTTCTGACGGATTCTTCTATAGATGCTCTTTATAAAAGAGGTGCGCTTCCAGCACTGCGCCAGTTAGATTTGTCATATTCATCTATTGGACAGTGTGCTATGATGGAGCTTCTTGCCTACTGCACAAATTTGGTGCATCTGGATCTGAATGGTTGTGTGAATATGCATGAACTTGTTTGGGGTTCGGGCCACTGCAATTCATCTGTTATGGCGGTTGACAGCTTTTCATCCAACTTTATATCAGTTTGGAATGTCAGCGGCGGTTTGAGGAATTCAGATCATTTGCTTGAATTTCTTAATTGTACTGGGTGCCCAAGAATTAAGAAAGTTTTTCTTCCTTCTACCACTAATTGTTCCCATTTATTAAAGATAAATCTAAATTTATCTACAAATTTGAAGGAGGTGGACTTATCATGCGCTAATCTCAGCACTCTAAATTTGAGGTCGGTATTCTTCAAAGTTCTTATTTTTCTTTTCTGCCTTCCCGATGCCTGAGGTTGGTATTTGAATTTACTGATCTTTCTATATATATATATATATATTATTTTAGTTGCTGCAGCTCCTTGGAGATTTTGAAGCTCAACTGCCCAAGGCTAAATAATCTCCAGCTCCTGGTAAACCTGATAGAAATACTTTGCTACTTAAACGCAAATTAATGAAAACGATCGCTCAGCAGCTTCAACTACTTATTTTGAAATTATTTGGGAAACTACATGTTAATTGTCCTACTTGCAGACACGTATAATTTTTGGTATTCCTTGAATTTACATCACAAGAACATTAGATTTGTCCTATTTGCACCGTTTAAATCTTAAGAGTTGATTGAACAACTTCATTACTGAAAAAACGTTTCATTTGATTATTACCCTAAACAATCCGTCAAGGCTTGCGGCATGCTGCCTGAAGAAGAATTAGAGGCTGCCATATTGAACTGCACCATGTTGGAAATCCTGAACATCCGCTCCTGTCCAAAGGTATGCTTTGCTGGCTTCTTATTCTCATTTTATATTGTGAATGGCGCAAGTGCTGAGGATTGATTGTGAGCAATCTTTTTTAAAATTCTGGTTTCCTTTTTCAAACACCCGTTTTTCTTCATTGGAACAGATAACAGTCGAGTTCTTTGAGAGGTTAAGACTCGTATGCCCAAGTCTGAAACGAATTCAATGCAATGCCGATGTAGTATAAAGCATCGAGTCAACGGCCTGATTATGCCATGAGTTGATTGCGTAGTCTTTTCTTTTCGCCCTTCCGTGCTCTTTTGTACATAAACCGAATGGTCTCCCGTTTGCAGCATTTGTTTTGGTGTAATTATAGAGTTGGCATTGGCATATCGAACCCTGGCATTTTCGTGTCAGGCCATGTTCTGCGAATTATTGTGATCTAACATGTACTGGTAATATATGAACACTTGTTTTGTCGATGATGCAAAGTTATTGGTTTTGGTTTCAATGTGCAACAGCGGCATATCATGTTTGCTCGCATGCTGTGTGTTAGGCCCTGGGCTCCCCGGTTCAGCCCAGGACAAATTGGGCTGGGCCACAGCCCAAGCCCACTCAGTAGAAGGGAGGAAACCCGGACGAGAACCCGACGCGGCATCCTCTTCACGCGAGGCAGCTTCGTCGCCGCAACGCTGGCACGCGGCGTCCCCGCGAGCTTCGGTCGACGCGAGCGAAGGAAGGCGAACGAGTCGTCCGGCGTGGCGACGTCCTCCAGCGGCTGGGCGAGTTCGGCGGACGGACACGGCAAGGAAGCCGTCTTCTCCGCGAAACGCGGTCCACGCGACAGAGACAAAGCTTGCGGGGGTGAGCGACGAAGGCAGACGCCGCGTCTTCAGCGGAAGACTCGGGCGCGAGGAAGCAAGAGGCGGCAGTCTCTTCCTTCATAAGGAGAAGCATCTTCACCATCGGGGGGGGACGAAGGCGAGGAGATCGGCGATCGGGCATCCACCTTCGGCGAGTGAGCACTGAGTAGGCGTTACAGCTTTCCGGCGAGTAACGAGAGAGATTGAGAGCTTGTAACGACGGCGGGAGTCGCCGCCGACGTTGAGAGAGAGAGCGACGAGAGGAGTGTCGACGAGAGGAGGTTTTTGTAGCTTTGGACGAGTGAATAAGAGCTTTTCCTCCTCTGAAGTTCGGCGAGCATCCCCTGTTCTCCTTCACAGTGGCGACGTTTCTCTGCTTCCCCTGTTTCTGGTTTCCTCCACGCGACGACAGCGAAGTTCGGCGGCGTGGTCGGGTGATGACCGTCGTCGTTGAGTGACGGACAACGGCCGAAAGGGACTAGGCGCAAACCTCCACTGCCGGCGCGGCGAGCTCGCGAACACAGCGCTGTTCGGCGGACGAAGTGGCACGGCGGCGTCGACGAGAGACGAAGAAGACGACGAACGCGTTACCAGCGTTCGAATCGAGGACGAGTCAACGGTCAACGACGTATTTTGGATTTCGATTTCGAAATCGAAATCGAATTCGTCGCAGACGCAAGCAAGGAAATTTCGGCGCGGTGGACGAAATCGGAAGGCACTGTTTGGTCAAAATTGATTTTGACCAGTGAGGTATTTTGATTTAGGGTTTTCGATTCTTTTTGGATTTCCTAATTAGGGTTAGGATTTTCCTTGAGTGGATTGTAATTTGGGAAGAAAAAGTGAGCGGGGAACTAGGGTTTCGAATTTGGGGACGAGATTCGGTCCGGAAACCCTAGCGCGATCACGTTCTGGTATTCCGCCGGACGGCTCTAGGAAGCAGATAAGCACTGTTTTTAGACCGTTCCGATCGGGGCGTGACACTGTAGATGGGGTCAAGTACAAAATACCCCCGACGCCGAAGGATCAATGCCAGTCATGTTCGAGTGATATCAAACACTTCAATTGCTGTGTATACATGTTTTTTTTTCTGCTGTGCATTCGCGTCAAAGTTCTTGTTTAGCTGTTCTGTGCGAAATAGATAAATCACCCACCAGTGAACAAATATCTCAAATGTGAAAAATGGATGATTTTCATGTCGTCCGCCTCCATTTCGAAGGACCTGTTCTTTATGCAAAAAAGGGGACCTGCTTTGAATAGGCCTAAGCTGGCTTGATCGCATCATATATATATATGGGCATTTAGTAACATTATCCGAGCAGCGACACAGGATAAGCACTTCTGCATCTGGTTTTCTGCGTTTTGTTTTATCCAAAACAAGAGTTTATTTAGAGCTTAACGCTGTATTCGAAGATCCGAGGCCACGTACAGCATAATCAGTTACATTGGTTCCTCTGAAGACGAGAGCTCCAGCAGCCACATGCTCTAAGGCTTGGCTGGAGAAGCTGAGCTCTGGGAACTCCAGGAGCAGGGACGCTCTCCATTCTCCTACAGCGGATCTCCTCCTTAGTTGCTGCCGCAAGTGATGCTGGGTCTTCTTATGTTGCTGAGAAGCAGCCCTCTTGAGGGCTAGGTAATCTCCCTTCCTTGTGATTGGTGTTGACGTGAGGCTCTAGGCATTTCTGGATTCCTGGGTTGGTTTTCTCCTTGGCATTGACGTGAGGCTTTCCTACATTAGTCTACTGAGACTTGCATATCTATGTGTTGATTATTGCTGAGCCATGCCGTACCCTTCTTGATGGATTTAGCTGATAGATTTGGCCATATCAAGCCTCGTTTTCTATTGATAAATGTGGCCAGGTTGTGCCTCGGTTTTCTTACGGTATTCCTAGATTTCTCTCTAATTATTATCGCATGTATAGCTGTGTTGCTGTCTATATGCCTGCACTGTGATGTGTGCTATGGTATTGCTTGTTGGCCAAGCTGGTTGTTTGCTTGCACGGATACTTGAATACCCCATTCCCTCATCTCTCCAACTATCTTTAGCAGCTTGTAAGGGAAGAGAGAAAAGAGAAGCTTATAATTGTGTGAGGTTGTAATTGAAAGAACAAGGGTAAAAGAAAAGAAAAGAAAAAAAAAAATCTACAAAGAAAGAAAAAGGGGAAAGATTTACAAATGGGTTGATTTGGGTGTGTGCATTATGTGAAGTCAATTTGTTGACTAGGGCTCAGGGAGAGGGTGAGGTTTTATTTTATTCTATAGAGCCTTTTGCTCCCTGATGCTCTTGGTAGACGATCCCACCGCTCCTTGAGGAAAAAAAATTTGTAGGGGGTATTTTTGTCAATAACACTTTGAATGGTAAATGACTAAAATCTTCTACAACATGCAAGAAAGTTCAGTTTAAAATTTAAGGTTATAAGACTACTACAAGGCACTAGAAGCAAAAAATATGCTAATCATTCAAGAAAAGGAGAAAGTTTTTCACGTGAAACAACTATAAAATCTAGGGATGGGAACGGGGCGAGTTGAGGTCAAGTTTTGCCGATCCCGACGCGATCCCGACTTTCCCAAACTCATCCTCGACCCCGACCCCGAACCCAACGGGTTTAGAAAACCCAACCCCACACCCGACCCCGCAGGGAAACCCGGCCCCATGGGAAAATCCGAACCCGACCGGCCAAAAAAATATGTATATATTATAAATAATATTTTAAAATTATTTTGCATTCCATATTCATAATATATAAATAAAAAATATTTTACATAAACCACATAATTATTTTTACATCAAACTACTATAAATTTAGTACCTAATTTATAGCTTAAGAGGGGTAAACTTGTCATTTTAATGATCGGGGCGGGTTCGGGGTCGGGGTCGGAGCGGGTACATAAATTCCCATACCCGACTTCGACCCGACTTTATCCCGTCGGGTTTTTCCTGAACCTAACCCGAGACCCAGTCAACTCGGGTTTTCCCCGTTGACTTCGGGTCAGGGTGGGGTGGGGCGGGGATGGATTTTCTTGCCATCCCTAATAAAATCAGCAGGTTTTGAGCAAAATAAGTAGTCAACTATAGATTACTTGGAACTAGATTTATGTTTGTTTTACTTTCTGCCCTTTTTTTTTTTTTCTGAACAAGAATAGAAATGCTCACTTTAGAACTAATCTGGATCAATTCTCTTCGATATAATTGGATAGAACCCAGTTCAGCAAAGTTTCTGTGCAAACTATTATATATACAAGTAGAGTTACATATGTATTTTAGATGCTCCAGCTAACTTAGACGCTGGTTTTTGGCATCAACTAGATTTTCTAGTCGACTATGTTCTGTTGCTAATCTAAAGGAATAATGTGTTTAAGAAGAATGGCTACATACTGTTAGCATAGAGATAGATCAGCTTCACCGGCTACTTTGCCTGAAAGAGAGAAGTCCTTGTCATACATTCGCTGGATTTCCTCCCTGCACCGGGTTAATGATCGGTACGAAATAGATGGTGTTAGTTCCACAAGATCACCCATCCTCAGTTCCTGATTTGGGTCATTAACAGGATCATTGTTCAGCGTTGGCCTCAATTCTTCTTTCACTGTGAAGCCATAATCAGGCTTCCGAGCATTTCCTCGTCCAACTCTCTCCAGCAGATCCTTTACAGTCGATCTCGTCGGGAATTCTTGTACAGTCATCTGAACACAAGCTACTGCATTAGACCTCACTTTATCTAGTGAACCAAGTCACTGAGGGTGACGCGCAAATTTCAGATATGGATGCATAAATCATGTGTGAGTTGAAAACAGCTCACCTTCTCATTTTCAAGTATGATGATGAAAACCGGCCCAGTGTAGCTACTCTGCTGGCAGTAAGAGTAGGGACATGGTGACCTGGTTGAACCATTGCCACCAAATGATGGACGATCCAGGTTAACAGTCTCGCATTGCCATGACACAACCCACCGAGCCCATTCCACCATTTGAAGAACAAAAGAAGAATGCTCACAGTCGCCTTCCTTGTATCGCCAGTGTGCGGCAATCCCGAATTCTGCCTGTAAATGCATCGCCCTGGTTCGAATCTGGACCTCCAAAGGAAGCTTGTCTTGACTAAGAACAACAGTATGCAGAGATCGGTACCTGGAAAACAAATATCAGAATAAGCACAAAAAATGGAGTGGAGGTGGTGTAACAAAGCTTTTTTTTTTTTTTTGACGGAGACAAGTAATTGAACAAAGCAATGTTTAAAATGGTGGATGTACCCGTTGAGTTTTGAATGGGTTATGTAGTCTTTGAAACTCCCGGGAACTTGAGGCCATAAGCCATGTACAATCTCTAGGGCTTTATAGCAGTCCTCCACATTTTCTACTATCAAACGTAAACCATGTATGTCGTGGATCTCATCAATTGTGTGATTCTTCCTGCAGATATGTTGACCATCAGCTACCAACATATATCGCACAGCAAAATTTCGTTCTAAATACTAAGTATGACCTTTTTAAGTAAAGCTGAAGCATAACGACACTAGAGGATAAAAAGAACTTACTTCAGCATTTTGGAGTAAATGCTGTACGAGCTCTTGTATCTTCCAGTCAGAAAGGGATTAGAAATGCCTTTATCTTCAAGAGCTTCCTTTAGTTTCTTTATGGATGATGAAATCATTTCTTCATTAAAGGATCCTACAAGTTTGGAGGACAACTTCTTGTACTGCTCTGGATATAAGTGCTTGAAGCATAAATTCTCAAGCTGCTCCTTCCAAGTTGAAATTCCCAAGCGGTTGGCTAATGGCACAAAAATCACCAAAGTTTCCTGGGCAAATCTTTGTTGTTTAACCATCGGCAAAGCTTCCAGTGTCATCATGTTGTGCAATCTATCTGCTAGCTTTATAAGAACCGCCCTCGCATCAGTCATTGCAAGAAACATTGTGTGTAATCTGTCAGCTTCAGCAACCCGGTTTGCAGTATTGTTCAGACGAGCAAGTTTACTCAAGAGACTCATTTTTGATACCTGAAAACATGGCCAACAAGCTTTTAGGACTCACCTTGCAGTCTCTAGAACTATGAAGTAATGATTTCCTATAATAAGCTCATTTATCTACATCTACATTTATGTCCCAGGTATTTCTTTTACCTCTCTACACAAACCTAAGTTTAGAAGACCAGCAAGTGGCGAGGAGGATAAAACCAATGGTCTGATGTGGACTTGGTGTGGAATTGCAGAATAATAAAAAACTGCAAATGCAGGATTCCTTTAAACCATTGAGGTGAAATAATATTTCCAGATGCATTATCCACCACGAAAAATAATCTTAAGGAACAATCTTGAGATCACTGCTTATCTTCGGTCTCTAACACTGTTAGCCTGTTCTTTCTTGTATTTTAAGACTTTGAAAGTTAGCCATAATGTTGTTACTAGCTCACCACTGTCGTGAAAATCTAATTTAAGTACTCAATATGTTCTAGACCAAATATCTCACAGTCACAGGTTACTAAAGTAAAATTTCCAAGCTAAGCCACTCTTTGATTGTTGAATAACTCAAACGGTACATATTTACTAATATATCAACAAACTCAGCGGCGATAAGGTAAAGCACCAAACTGAATTTTTGAGCCGAAGCACACAATTCAAATATCAACAACGGCCAACACCTCGAGACTGATATGGTCAACCCGAGTTCTTTCCTCCCAGTACAAGAATACCATTCTTATATAGTAATAGTAAGGCAGAGAAGTAAAAGCTGATCAACTGAGGAACACATATTCAAGAACATGAATGTATCCTATTTTCCACACAACATCTAGCAAAAAAAATTCATAAGTGAAAAAGAACATACTCCTTGAACAAGATCAGCTAGGCCAGCTCCAAATTCTCGTAGTATGTAATCGTAAGTCATAAAAGAATCATCAAATGTATCATGCAAGAGCCCTGCCGCAACAACTGTAGCATTAGCACCAATCTTTGCCAGAAGCACCGCCGTCTCCACACAGTGCTGCAAGTAAGGATCTCCACTCATCCTCATCTTATAAGCAAGATAAACGAGTTTCAGTTGACAAGGATCAATCGAAAGCAATATAGCAGAAAGAACAACAGGAGCATAAAACAAGAGAACGCATCTTAAGCAGGATTACAATACCTGGCCTTTGTGAGCTTTGTCAGCTACATAGAAGGCTTTCACAACGAACTTGTCGTTGAAAATGTTATGCCTCGATTGGGCTCCAACCAGAAGGTCATTCGCATATGGCTCAGCATTTGCTGCCAGCTTCTCTAAGCTCTCTTCCAAGTCGAATGGAAAATGTACATTTCTTTTATCATCAGATCCTGGAACCGGAAGCGTAGAGGAATAATCCAAGCATGAGCCCGAGGCATACCCAACAAATCTATTCAATAGCTTCTCTCTTCCAAGCCTCAAATCGACGACCCTGCTCATTTCTCGCGGAGCCCTCAGCGAATGAGGGCTTCTAGAAGAACATGAGATCAAGTACCGAAGCACTGATACGGGGCTCTGCTCTCCGCATCTAATCGGAGAAGCAGAAGAAGACGACGAGTAGGAAAAGGAGCTGGCGAGTTCATCTGACCGATCAAGCCACGGAGAGGAAAGCTCATCGTTCAAGCTCGAGGGAGCGGCGGTTGGCGAGAGGCGAGCCGAGGGGGATGACGAGAAAAGGCATGAGAGACCACCCAGCACTGGCTTCCGTCCGCAGGATGCGGGGGAGGAGGTCGTAGAGCTGCTGCACGAAGAGAATCTGGCATTCTGGTCATAGTCCGGCGAGTAATGAGAGCCAGCATGGCGGGAGCTCAAGCCAACGCATCCAGGAGCGATCGCCGGAAGCGCGACTGCCGGCATCGCCATCAACCCAAATTCGTGATAGGAACCCCAAATCTCCAGCGAGGGAGGTAAAAAAGGGGCGCCTTTTTGAAGCAGTGACCAACGCCAATAAGGAACCGAGCAATTATGGATCACAAAAACAAAATTTCCGTCTCCACAACCCTAAACAGACGCGACTTGGCAAACGCCCAAGAAGAAGTCAAGGCTTTGGCGGTGCCAAATACAGTTCAACGTCCCCAATCTCCGTCGGCGGGCAAGAAGCCGAAAAGAGGCGCCTTTGTCGCAGCTGGGACGGCAATAGGAAGGGAAGAGGTGGACACGCAAAGAATAGAATCGAATAGGACGAATTAGGAGCCAGAGCTCTAGCCAACTAGACAAATTCAACCGAAGGCGTTGAAGAAACACGAAGAGCGGAAGAAGAGAAACATGGGAGAAAGGAAAACGAGAGAGAGAGAGAGAGCGCGCGCTTAGCTAATGAAACGGCATTGAATGAAAGAAAGAATCAATTAGACGTCTTGCTGGTTTTGGTTTTACTTGTTGAGCTCTTGAATTCGCATATGCATAACCAGAGTGTTTATCCAGAATCAATCATGAAGCCGTTGACAAAAAAAACCAGAAACTTGTCAATAGATTTTTCATTATGCTCATGATAACTTCAATACAAATCTCCCTTCTTTTTGGGAATTATATTTTTTCCATTTTTAATATCTTTGAAGCGGACTCTACAAGTTATATTATCTTTCGGTGCGAACTCAATATCTTATCATATTTAGCAGTAATTGTTTCCAAAACTAAGAATTGTTGGCATTTCGCCTTTACACGTATCAATGCACGAGATAAAAAGAAGCCACAAGAGAATTTTTTTATATTTTTCCAAAATGAAAAAACTATATATTAAAGATTCGTCCTCTGAAACATTTGCAATTGAAAAAGCAATCTCTTTTTTTAAGAGATTGCTTTTTATAAAACATGTGGATTAAAAGGAAGGCTTAGGTATTGCAAATTTTCTTCCTCCGTTGACTATTTGATCAAATCCTAACTTGAATATTTCTCCGTTGCGGTGTTGACTTTTTCTTCACGCAATTGCATCTCTTTCTCTTTTTTTTTCCCTATTCGTTTAATGTATGCACCTAAGAAAACTAACTACATGAGATAATATTACTTTAGCCATTAGATTCTTGCCTGATGAATCACGGGACAGAAATTTTATCATGTGCATTTGGTGCAGTGATACAGTACCCTCGCGCTGCGCACATTGTTCATGCATGCATGTCAGGCTCTGGTGTTCACATTTCTCGTGTCAACAGTCACTTGTGAAGCATTGATTTTGCCACGTTCTTTTCTAGTTACGTCCATCGCTTCCACAATCTGTTCAAACTATCCACACTACAACTTTGCACTCGAAATTTAATATAATGTGATTGCACACGAGGCTTGGAGCTTTCTGCGAATCGATCCATATATGAAGAGCTGCCTGCTACTGTCACTTTCTAGATCTTGATTCAATTATTGCTCTCTTTTAGATTTTATTTTTAATAAATCCATGGCGTGACAAATGGAAGTAGGCACAGCACATAATTAAAAAAATCACATGCTACAAGAGAAAGGGTAGTAGCCAAACTCGTGATCAAATGTCAAGCAAAATTTCTTTTTCACATGTAGTGGATGGCATGGTATGACGCACGCTAGAGGTGGCCATGGGCCGTGCCCGGGCCGGCCCGGGCCCGGTTCCCGTCGGGCCGTGCCAGGCACGGCCCGGTTCAAATCGTGCCGTGCCGGGCACGGCACGGCCGGAAAATCGTTGGGCCCGGCACGGCCCGTGGCCCGATTAACCGTGCCGGCCCAGGCACGGTTCGGTTGAACCGTGAGCACGGATCCGGCACGCGGGCCAGGCACGGCCCGCGGGCTACTTTCGGCACGCGGGCCGAATACGGCCCAACAGGCCAAATGAAGGGGTGCGGGCCGTGTTTTGGCCCGGCCCGATTGTGGCCCATGGGCCAAAGTTGGCCCGCGGGGCCGACTTTGGCCCGCGTGCCAAATTTAAAAAAAATAATTTAATAAGTAAATTATTACTTAATTAAAATATATAAAATATGAAAAAATAAAAAAAATTGAGAAATTGAGAATGTATATTGCACAAATTTTTGAACAAATGTTAAAATTTTATATATTTTAGACCGGACCCATTACAGGCTGCCTACGTACCTCACTCAAAGGAGGAATCAGGTCTACGTAGTTCTTTTTTTACAACTCTTTTTACAACTCTTTCTACAACTCTTTTACAACTTTTTTTATAATTATTTATTACAACATTTATCCATTGTTGCTTCCGCTTGCACTTCCAAGACTTTGTTCATCATCATCCGATGAAGTTGAATGACCACCTTTATCTTGAAGACGATCTTCAGCATCTAGCCAATCTTTAAGACAAATACACATTTCCACGCTTTCTTCGTTCATTCGGCTTCGCTTCTCGTCCAGCACCCTGCCGCCTGCACTAAAACAAGACTCCGATGCTACAGTAGACACCGGAGGAGTTAGTAGATCACGTGCCATGGCAGAAACCACAGGATATGATTTTCCTTATAATCTCCACCATGATAAAATATCAAAATTATCTATTTGTTCTTCTGTGAGTAAAGATGTATGATTATTTTCTAAAAAAAATGTTAATTCATTAAAATTACTAGATCGACTTGTTGATGTTCCTTTTCTATTTAAAATTGAGCGTATTCTTCCTGTAATATTTTTACTACTAGTAGATACATTAGTTTGAGAGGATGTTGGATTCATTGTATTTCCAAATTTTAAATTATAAACATTATACATTTCATCTAATAAGGTAGAAACTTCATTTTTTTTCTCATCTACTCCTTCAAGTTCCATATTTTTATAATATTCATCTAATAAAATATGAACACCTTCTAATTTTAATCTAGGATCCATAATTGAAGCTAAACAATATAAAGGAGATATATTTTTCCAATATTTTTAAAATTTTGTTTCCATTTTTAAAATTACTTGAAAAACATTTTCATCATGTCTATATTGAGAAAACATTTCACTAATTAAAACTAAATGTTCTAAAATTAAACATGATGTAGGATAATAAACACTAGATAAATGAGTGCTAGCATTATAAAAAATTTCTAAAATATTATGTAATAATTTTGCTTTATCCCAATCATTTTCTTCGATATTTCCATCAGGCATTCTTTCATTATAAAATAATGTAAGAGGATCTTTAAATGGAAAACATGTTGTTAGCATAAGTAGAATTCCATCGTGTTTTAATATCAAGTTTAAATTTTTTATATGACAAACCATAAGATTTACATATTTGTCTAAAATCTTGATTTCGAGAAGTAGAAGAAGTAACAAATCTAACAGCATTTCTTAATTTAGTTACATGTTCATCTACTTCTCTTATTCCATCTTAAACACATAAGTTTAGAATATGGCATGCACATCGTATATGAAAAAAAGCACCATTAATATTGGATTTAACAATCTTTTTAATTTATCAATTGCACTATCATTATTACTTGCATTATCAAAACTAATTGAAAAAATTTTATTAATTATATTATATGAATGTAAAATGCTATGAAATTGTCTAACTATAGCATTTGCAGTATGAGGATATTCAAAAATTTTAAATGCAATAATTCTTTTTTGTATAAAAAATTCACTATCTATCCAATGTGCCGTAATACACATGTATGACTGATCAGAATGATTACTGGTCCAAATATCAGATGTTAAAGAAATACAAGAAGTTAATGTAATTAAAACTTGTAAAAGATTAGTTTTATATTCAGAAAAAATTTTTATAGCATCCCTACGCATGGTTTGTCTACTTACTTTTTTATATTTAGGTTGTAATGATTTATGTATAAATTTTTCAAATTTATAATTTTCTGCTAAAGAAAATGGTTGTTCATCCCAAACAATAAATTTAGCTAATTCTTTTCTAAGAACTTCAGTAGAATAATTAAAAATTTCAAAAGAACTAGAGGAAAGATTTAGAGTAGCCTGTGCACGATCGATTTGAGTTTGATGGCTTCTGATGTGGCGAGTCAAATGACCAGTTCCACCCGATGATTTGCAAGTCAAGACTTTTTTGCACTTTTTGCAGCTGGCTCTTTCTTCGCCGTTAATCATCACCACATCGAAGCTCTTCCAAACGTCGCTCGTGCGTTTTCTTGAGCCTGACACAGTAGACTCGTGAGGGTTTGCACTGCATCCCTCCTCTCCCTGCATAGTGTTAGTAGGCTCAAATTCAACATGATCTTGCTGTTGTTGATTTGGGTCGTAAGGCGGAGGGTTGGCATCTTGATCTTGATCGAGTGGCATAACGGGGTTAGTACTTGTCCCCATTAGCTCTTGCTCGAATGCCTCAATCTCCTATGGCAAAAGATCCCATGTATTGTTCAATCCCGCCATTAATTCTACATATAATATTAAAAGTTAGCCAAAAAAATTTTAAAAATAAGATTAAATACTTACTAATAATAAATTATACATTAAAAAATTACCTTATCACGTGTTTGAAGATCGCTTAGTAAGTAAGAACTAAGAAGTTGAGGTTTCACTTTCAGCCTTCAACAACCTTAATTTAATCATAATTATGAAAAAAAATTATATTAGAATAATTTAAATTTAAGTACAATTACATTATAAAAGACTAAAAGTAAATTAATTTACTACTTACTTGATCTTCTCCACGTGACTAGACCGAGGGACTGAGGGAGCTTTGAAATCTTGATGGCTAATTGAAACTCAAGACTTAGAAAAGAGATTAAGAAAGTATTAAGAGAGAATGAGAAAGTAATCCAAAGTTAATTGGAAACTTGTGTGAAGAAATGAGAGGGTTGGGGGGTCAATTTATAGGGATGAATTGGGTGTAAATTTACATATTTATCCCCTATTTTTAATTATTAAAAGGGGCTAAAATGGTAATTTTATAACATAAAGACAATTATATCCCTAACTTTTAAATTTTTTCAAACCGTTATAGGGCTATTTTGGTAAAAACGCATGCCCAATTCAAATTTTCGAACGTTACCGCCCATTCCAGCCGTGCCGGCCCGCGTGCCGTGCCGGCCCGCGTGCCGTGCCGAGCACGGGTCCGTGCCGTGCCGTGCCTGACCCGGCCCGGCCCGCGGGCCGCGGACCTTCGGCCCAGCACGACCCGAGCCGGGCCGCGGGCCGCCCGCGGCCCGTTGACTTGGTCAACGGGCCGTGCCCGGGCCGGCCCGGCCCGTTGGCCACCTCTAACGCACGCTACGCTATCCTTGTTTTTCTCGCAGAGAGAAGACGACGTAGCGCGTTACGTATGCAGTCTGTATTCAAGCCTTGCAATTTATTGCCTGATTGTTGTGTGGCTTCGACGAGTATGTTCAGGTTGGTCTGGCCTCAAGACATGCGGCATCGACCAAGTATCCATGTCTTAGACTGGCATATAAAACTGATGCTAATAGACGTCATTCTAGTAAGTGCACTCCACTCAATCACAGTTTTTTTTTTTAAATAAAAAAACTTTATTTATATAAGACTGCTAGTGGCATCATTGTACAAAATGTTAGCAAGCTCATCTGGCCAATTGTTCTGTCATAACATTATTTGCTTGCTATTCTTTGTAAACTTTGCAAGCCAATTGGCTGCCTGTTATATTCCCTATATAGACTATGTGTATGAAGTCTATACTCACATTGTTACTTAAATGGGTGATCTACTTCAAAATGCATCCATTTCATTGGAGAAAACTTTACCTTTCTCTATTAATGAGTAAGATAATCTCCACAATATTGCGAGAAACTACTCTTCTTGATAAAGGGGGGAGGTGTTTCTTCCTATTCCTCTTTTCCTTCCCAAGCTAAGTCTAGCTTTCTAATCTGCGCCAATAGCCAATTTTTTGGCTTCAATCAATATTGATTTATCTCCATGGCCCAATCCACCAATTGAATGGCATGAATTGCATTATCTTCCTAGTCAGACTTTTTTGTGTTTGTGCTACTTTTTTTTTTTCTTTTGAATCAAACATTTGAGTAGCCGCACACTAGAGCAGTAGCATTCTATATCTATTATCATAGGAAACTAAAATTCTCACAATTATTTGAAATACTCTTATGCACTCGTTTGATCAACTTGTTGGCTTTCCTCTAATGTAGATTGATATTGCATTTTGACCAATGCCTCGTGTAAAATAAACCTCAAAATTTTGATAATAGAGTATTCACTTTGTAACAATGAATCACATATGGATTGTAATTGTTCAGGCATAACTCATCAAACCAAAAGGTTAAATATTTAAGTTTGTTTGAGGCTTGATACCATTACAATTTAACATCAAGAGTTATCCTTCCAAGACAGATTACATCAGAGAAGAGTATCCATCAACTTTGCTTGTGTTTATTAACTTTGTGCCCATGCATCCTCTGACAACCCATGGATCACCAAAATTCTACATCAAACAGTTAGGGAATGAAAAACCATAAAATATATGCTGAATCTTTGGGGGAGTGCAAATCCACATAGGTCCCATGTCCTATTGCCTCCAAAGATCAAAATAGCTCAAATGCCAAGTGTATATCCACATAGGCCCTGCATCCCATTGCCTTAGCGCAACTCAAGATTAAAATGGTTCCAGTGTCTGATACAAGTGGCAATTAATTGTCCATTGGTTACCTCTTAAATGGGACTATCATCGCTGAGCTTACTTGAAGAGCTTTTGAGGTGGTCTTTTCATCTAAATAATTCACCAACGCTTCACGAGTTGCTCTGGGTTTCTGTTAAAGCCACAATACATCCTTGTGAAGCTTAGCCTACAAACCTACGCAGTTCTATTTAATGCCATTGCAGGTGTAGTAGAGGAGTCCTGACCAGAGGATTCGAGTTCTCCACAATGTTAAGAAGCTATGCAAACCCTAAAAAGGAATTTCATGAATGACCTACACAATCAAGGCAATCACTTAAACAATAACACCTTGTCCTTATATTTTCTTAGTCAATTAGTCGAGCAAAGTATATATCATGCTAAGGAATACTTAAAAATACTGATGAACCACTTCACCTTGAGCGGTTCTGAATCAGAGTGATTCATCTGAATTATATTAAAGAATGGAGTGTCAGCCATATTTTCATATTGACGTTCTCATTTTCTCCAAGCGAAAGTGATATTAATAAATTATTAAATTAGCATTGTTGAAATTCAATATAAACATTGGTTATACTCATTTGCCTATGATACTAAGTAAAAAATCAATAAAATATATCATGAAATACCCTTTATACTACAGATTTTTTTTTTTTTTTCAATTTCCTTGGAACAGAGTTTTCAAGTCATTCTTTTTAAATTGGAGAAAATGGGGATGGAATTGAGAACACCATAAAGAACCATAGTCCTCGGTGTAAGAGCTTCAATACATTCTCCTCATAAATTACTCCTCCACGCTCATCACAAAAGGATGAAGTTAAATTCCCCAACAGCGCACCAACAATACATGATGATCTTAATTTGCATAACCTATCCAACTTAGCTTGGTCGAAATTAATAAAATGGAAATGAACCTTGAAAGATGCACCGATCTCGTACCCGAAGCAATTGCATCTAAATATTCGATGTTCCAGAGACACCATTAGGAGGAGCCTTCGAACATGAAGTGGTCGAAGCAAAATGAAATAGTGAACAAGCATCACCCTAAGCCATAACTGATCTTAGCACTCAAGCGGGCAAGGTCCAAATCACACCAGTAATAATAAAAAAACCCACGACAAATTCACCAAGGCAGATGCTAAATCCAACCCTCAACTTTACATGCAGATGCACACGCCACAGCATCTTCAACCACCTCTTAATATTGGTTTTCACATGCAACTAATTCCCCTTAACAAATTGAAGGTTTATAAGGTCAACTTACGATGCCCAGATGGGAAGTCGGAAGTCCACGAAGAATAAAATTAAGAATGCAGGCAAGTTCGATAAAAGTAGGTAATTATGTATGGTGCATTACCAAGATTAGAACTTTTTGAAGTACCGAGTATAGGTTGTGGAGCAAAGAGCATCCTTCCGCAGTAACCTCTTTCAGAAGCCAAAATGATTTGAAGGATAAAAGAATGGCAATCGAACTTGAGTAAGTTGATCCAACAGCAGAGTCATCACAAGAGGAAGATTAAGAATATGCAGATATTAGAACAGAATTTCATAGGCTCCTCCTGGTATAACCCCAAAGAAAGATCAAGTAAACCAAAAGTATGTAGTTGTAGTAAATAGCTCTAGAGCGATTTAAATTTCTTCTAATGACTTTAAAATATTTTCCTTGGGGTGAATCTTACTAGAACATAACTTCCTAGGCTCCCGGCAGAACCAAATGCCACCGTATGGCCAACTAGGGCTGTCCATTCGGTTTGAATTGAACCGAGTCAGACCAAAATTTTTTTCATATTCATAAGGAAAACCAAAACCGAACCGATCGGGGTAAAAACCAAAAATGAACCAAACCGAACAATTTGGTTCAACCCGAACAAAAACCGAACCAATCGGGGTCGACAATCTTCAGCTCTATGTTCCTCCACCGTCGCAAGCACCAGACTTCAACAGGAACGGCTCCTACAGAAAGGCCTGGCACATGGAAAGCACCGGCCTGGCACATGGAAAGCATGCAGCCAGCACAGCAGCATCAAGTTCAACGAGTAAATGTGGAAGAGGAGCAGGACGCTAAGCAACACGTCCTCTTCGTGGAAGTACAAGTTGGGGTTGTCGCCATCCACTTACTACGCCATGCTCATGATCAAGCTCCTGTACATGAGCATCACGCCCTTCGGCAGCCCCGTCGTCCCAGACGAGCACGGAAGTGCCACCACATCGTCCGCGTTGATCTCTAGCTCCCCCGCCTCTTCCAGCAGCTCCAAGAATCAATGACATCACTCCGGCGGCTACTCCCACTCGGCGCAGCAAGTCAGAGACGAAGAGGACTAAGGGAAAGCCTGAGGCAGAGAGGGTTTTTCGACTTCGATTAGGGATTTATGGTCCAAGGATGGGGAATAAGAGATTAGGGATTTAGGGAATAAGTCAATGGGAATCTAGTGGGCCGAACCGTGGCTAGTGGGCTGGCTAGACCGCTGGTCCGCTAAAATCAGTTCGGTTTGGGTTTAGTTAAATTTATGCCAATCAAACCGAAACCGAACCAATTTCAGTTTGTCTCTGTAAAACCGAACCGAACTGAATCGGTTTAAATGGATTTCTTGACACCCCTATGACCAATAACCACAGAAAGATCAAGTAAATCAAACGTACGTAGTAAATATCTCGAGGGACATTTTAATTTCTTCTAATGACTCATGAAATATTTTCCTTGGAGTGATCTTTACTAGAACAGAACTTCATAGGTTCCTGGTAGAACCAAATGTCACCATATAACCAACAACCACAGAAAGTTCAAGTAAAGCAAAAGTATGTAGCAAATATCTATAGGGCCATTTGAGTTTCTTCTAATGACTCAGGAAATATTTTTCTTGGAGTGAATTTTACTAGAACAAAACTTTCATAGGTTCCTGATTGAATTGAATGTTACCCCATGACTAACAATAACAGAAAGATCAAGTAAACCAATAATATGCAGTAAATTTCCCTAGGGCCATTCTGGTTTCTTCGAATGACTCGTGACAAAATTTCCTTGGAGTGAATTTATCTCCATGAGAATTTATTCATAACACACAACTATCCGATAATTGCCTCGTCACCTTTTCTAATAATCCAAAGTAACTAATCTTAATCTGCCCATCTATACAAATATTGGATATTTATCCCACTTGACACATTGAATGTTATGATAGTTTAAATTATTAGCGTTCCATATACTCAATAGCATCAAAGTTTCCTATGGACAATTCTAAATAGATTTTGCATAGCGTCATTTTCAACATTGTATAATACTATACTATCACAAGTTTATTTATCCAACTCATTCGAGCTAAGCTATGGCAATAATCTACAAGTGTCCACCACTATTATGCATTCTTCACATTTCTAATGAGTTTCATCTCTTGTTATAATGCAACATAACTATCACATGTTTATCCAACTCATTCCAGCTAAGCTATGACAATAATCTACAAGTGTCCACCACCATTATGCATTCTTCACATTTCTAATGAGTTTCATCTCTTGTTATAATGCAACATAACTATCACATGTTTATCCAACTCATTCGGGCTAAGCTATGACAATAATCTACAAGTGTCCACCACCATTATGCATTCTTCACATTTCTAATGAGTTTCATCTCTTGTTATAATGCAACATAACTATCACAGGTTTATCCAACTCATTCAGGCTAACTATGACAATAATCTACAAGTGTCCACCACCATTATGCATTCTTCACATTTCTAATGAGTTTCATCTCTTGTTATAATGCAACATAACTATCACAGGTTTATCCAACTCATTCAGGCTAAGCTATGACAATAATCTACAAGTGTCCACCACCATTATGCATTCTTCACATTTCTAATGAGTTTCATCTCTTGTTATAATGCAACATAACTATCTCAGGTTTATCCAACTCATTCAGGCTAAGCTATGACAATAATCTACAAGTGTCCACCACCATTATGCATTCTTCACATTTCTTGAGTTTCATCTCTTGTTATAATGCAACATAACTATCACAGGTTTATCCAACTCATTCACACGACAATAATCTACAAGTGTCCACCACTATTATGCATTCTTCACATTTCTAATGAGTTTCATCTCTTGTTCTAATCCAACATAACTATTACAGGTTTATCCAACTCATTCGGGCTAAACTATGACAATAATCTACAAGTGTCCAACACCATTATGCATTCTTCACATTTCTAATGAGTTTCATCTCTTGTTATAATGCAACACTGCCCCCCACTCAGGCCTTCATATTGCCACAGAAGAATCTCATGAGATTTCAGATATAAGAGTGAAAAACATTTTAAAAATAAGCATAACGAGGTCAAGCTTATTTGTCTAAACAAGGTCATCACTGCGTTATTCCAGAAGATTGTATAAACTAGTTAAGTAGGACCCTTTAAAGTAACTGACAAACACCTTCTCCTAAGATGCAATAGATGTTGAGCCCCGCCAAACCGAAAGCAACAATAACAAATTACTGTATACCGTTTGATGGTACCCATATACAGTTGCTACACATATATAATTTGCACTCTTTTCAACCCTTTTACCCTTTCTTTTCGACTCCTTCGCCCGTCCTCCTCAACTTACTCTTTTAAGTATTGCGCCCAAATATCAACCGGTATTAGTTGCGGGACGAATACTAACCTATTCCTAGGGTCCTTATATTGGATAACAAATATCAGCTTTAAAACGACCATTTTAGAATAGAACTACGTTTGGTATAATGCAAATGCTGAATCAATGTGAACAGTTGCAAGCAAATAAATAAACATGTTAAATTTGCATGAAATACCGAAAGTATCAGAGCACAGTAATGAAGAAAGTCATCGGATGAAACAAATATAATATGTCATCCCTGGAGCTACGGATCTAACCGACAGGATCAAGCAGTGAGCATGACCGCACCGCCTGCAGCCTTGATCTTTTTCTCAGCAATCTTCGAGACAAGTTTCGCCTTGACAACGACAGGACGGTCGGGCAACAACCCCTTGCCGAGGACCTTGAAGTAGCCAAACTGAGTGACGTCGATGAGCGGGGCGGCGGAGGAACCGCCGTCCTTGGAGGCGGCTTCCTTGACGGACTCGGGGACGAGGGACCAGATGCGGTCGACGTTGAGTGTTGGGCAGTGGAATTTGTTGCGGAGGCGGTGGAAGTAGCGCATGCCGACCTTGCCGAAGTACCCAGGGTGGTACTTGTCGAAGAGGATGCGGTGGTGGTGCATACCACCGGCGTTTCCGCGGCCTCCGGGGTGCTTCCGGTGCTTACCGATGCGGCCGTGGCCGGCGCTCACGTGTCCGCGCTTCTTCCGGTTCTTCTTGAAGCGGGTCGTCATGGCGGCGGCGGTGGCTGTTCGTCTCCTAGGGTTAAGGTTTTAGACTTGGGTAGAGAGAGCCGGAACGAAGCCAGACACTTGCATATATAGAAATGGAGAAGGACTTGCACCGCCTGATTGAGATCGAAGGGCCTGCGACGGATTATTTGATCAGAATTTTTATTTCAACTGAAACAGGAGGAGTTGATTGAAAATTGTAGACTAATTCCAATTGAAACAGGAGGAGTTGATTGAATCCTATCTAACGATATGGGCTTTGATGATACGTTACACAAGTTTGCGGGGCTGTGTTACTTTGGGCTGATAAAATGAGTCAGGCCCGTAGGCAGGCGCTGGCATAGGCCCACGTTTCGTGTCACGTTCTAGAAGAAAAGTTAGTTAGTGGATGATGTGGCCAAGGCCAGATCGCGTCCACTTATTTTCTTCCTCCAACGTCGCCACGCTTCCTTTTTCGACGTTTAAATCAACGAATTAATTATTAACTGCTTGATTGAGCAAAGAGCCTAAAAGAGAAATCAAGAGAAAATGACGTTTGCTAAATGGCCAAAAAAGAATTAATTAATTTATAAGTTTAGAAGAGAAAAACAATAGATTAACAATAACTCATTTATTGTGTGTCATTTACGTAAGGCTGTAAGGTTGTGTTTAATAGGAACAAAAAAATAAAAAAATAATAAAAGAGAAGAAAGTAAAAAAGATTTTCATTTTTTATACTTATTTAGAAGAAAAAATGTATAAAGTATTAATATATTCATTTTTTTTATTTTTATACTTCTTTTGAAACAGTATTAAATGCTCAAATTTAAAAAATTTTATATTTGAAAAACTATAAAAATTTTCAAATTTGACATAAGAAAAAGCATGGGAGGAGTATGAGACGTCGGCATCGAGTTGGAATCAATGTCCGCATTAGCATGAGAGGGGTACAAGAAAAACGTGAGGGCACAGGAGGGTGAGTTTAGGAAACACAAACAAAATAACAACTTTATGTCCGATTTAGATGAAAAAAAAAAATGCATTATACTCAAATTTTTTTCTCTTATTTTTTTTTTTATTTTTTATCCTTCCTACTAAACACATTTAAAAAAGTGATTATTTTAACTTTTTCTCTCTTTCCTCTTATTTTCCTTCCTATTAAACCAGTGTAAGACTCTTAACACGCTGTAAATTAATTGTCATTTAAATTGATCGATTTTGATATCTATCTAAAACATTGTCCCATAAAAGAAAAAATCGAGAGAGAGAAATCACTAAGTTTTTTTTTATTAATTTATTGCATATCAAAATAGACTTTATAATAGAACATGTCAATCCTCTCCAACTATATCAATTCAGTGAATTATTTCATTCATTGAACGATTGATTTGGTCATTTAGACGGCGAATCAATTAGATCGTAATTACCACAAGACCAAGAGTTTTATTTACTTAATAAATAATAATTGACTCAGTCATTTATCTTTTAATTTTTAATCGTTAAGAAAACAAATTTTAAGGTCAATTTAAAGTCAATTTGATCAATTATTCAGAATTTAGATTTTTTTTTTCTTTTTTTGTGTAAGCTCAAAATCCTAAAAATCGTCTAAGATTTGGACTAGATTGTGATTGCAAGGTGAGATGTCTACCATCACTATAATTAGAGTAAAAAAGAAATAATAATAAATAGGATGTTTACCATCGAGAAAATTATGGCATTGTATGCCGTCAAACTTATACAGCAACCACTTTACCAAAAAGTAAACAAAAAAATACTCCTTTTTTTTTTTGCCCCTTTTGCAAAATATCAAAGTGTGGTTGGTAAAGTGAGGTCAAATGTATAGTAAGTAGGTGAATGGAGAGCAAGTGTACCAAATTAAGAAGATGTGTAGAAGAAGAAAACGATTATTATTATTTTTTTTGTTAGAATTCACAAGTCAAAATTTGACTTTTTTTCCATTCGAATTCCTCCTATAAGATGGCATCAAGTTTGGAATTTGAGGGAAAGGGTGTGACCAAAACGTCTTAAGCAGTGATTTGTAATGTATATATTATGTTTAAGGAATAATTTGTTGACCTTACTAATTAAGCCACTTGTTGAAATTGATTCGATGGACGAAATAATTGAAGCAGGGTTGTTAATTTTATGGATCAACTTATAAAATTACCATTTTGTGTGTGTGTGTAATGGACAGGCTGATTCGATCACAAATTGATGAGAAGCTTAAACAAGGAGAGAAAAAGTAGATCATGTAGACATGGTAGTACAAAGTTGGGGGCGTGTTTTCTACGCGGAGGGGGTCGGCGAATTTCATCCGAGCGGTTGTCAACCAGAGAATGACACGTGGTAAAAAAATCATCCAACGGCGTTATTTCATCTCTCCTTTCCCATTTCCTCTAAACACCAAGTCAAAGCCCTCTTCTCGCCGACGTCTCTTGCCCTAAGTCGACGGCTTCCGCGGCCTCCTGTTCTACGTCAACGGCAACCTCATGCTCCACCTCCCCTCCGGATCCTACCGCATCCTCGACATCGACTATGCCTTCTGCGGCCTCACGCTCCACGACCCCGCCATGTCCGATTGCTACTCCCTCCTCCGCGCTCCCACCGGCCTAGGCAATGGCTTCGCCGTCGAGCCCTGGCGCACACCCTTCCTCGTGCCCAATCCTGACAACGTATTCATGCTCCTCAGCTTCCGCGCCGACTCTGCGCTCTTCCAAGTCTTCTCGGGGCGCCGCCTCCCCTGCCCGACGCCAACACCCTCCGAACCCGTTCTTCTCCACTCCTCTCTGTTGCAAGCTTGCATCAGCTCCACGTCAAATACCTCGGCTGTCCATTCCTCCCGTACCGCCGACTGCACCCACCACGGCAGGTCGATGCCGTCCTCGCCCAGCGATGCTTGGTTCGGCGCCTTCCCGGTTAGTAGCTCCAGCAGGAGCACGCCGAAGCTGTACATGTCGGACTTGAAGGTGTGCTTCCATGGCGCGCGTGTCATCTGTTGTCATCCGTTGCTAGCCTCACCGTCCTCAACCTCGCCGACAACCATATCTCAGGGACCATTCCCGCGTCCCTCCCCGCACTCGCCTCTCTCAAGCACCTCGACCTCACCGGCTACCAAATCTCCGGTCTCATTCCTGCCGATTTCGATGAACTGTCCATGCTTAGCCGCGCACTTCTCGCTCGCAATTGCATCTCCGGCGAAATCCCCTCCTCGATCGTTGCCATGGCCCGCCTCGCCGACTTCGACCTCGCCAAGAACCTCTGTCTGGCAAGCGGCTAGCGCTCGGCGGGAACGGAGGGGTGACGAGGCGACGGCTAGCGAGAACTGGCTTCGGCGAGGGCTGTCGTCAGCGAAGGTGTAGGGCATCGACGAGGGGCGGTTGGGCGTCGGGCCGGGCGTCGAGGGCAAGACGAGGCGGGCGACGACTTAGGTAGAGAATAGAAAACGACGGATGAAACAGCGCCGTCGGATGCGTTTTTTGCCACGCATCGCCGTCACATTCTATACCGCTCAGATGAAATTCGCCGACCCCCTCCGCATAGAAAACACGCCCCAAAGTTGGTGCATCCACTTCCACCGTTCAAACCTGTACTTGTGCAGTAATTAATTATAAGCAACATGTTCTAGAAGATCAATTATGTTAGCGCAGCTTTACGATCCAATAAATATCTCAAGCAATTAGGTTTACTTCTTTCTTGAACGAGACATCAACTGAAATAAACCCGAGTTTTGTTGCGTTGCTTAATCTAATCGTCTTCCAGTTTGGTGGCCCGGATACGACAAGTCATTTCATGTCAATTCATCTCAGATGCGTACGTAGCCTGATTGTTGTGAAATGATACAAGAGAGTTAATTATTGCACATATTCTTTGTAATTAAGCAACAATTTCGAATATACTCAAATCAGATGTCAGCTTGTACTTGTGCGTTCACCTAATTCAGCAACGTACAGGAATTAAGCAGATAAGATGAAAGCTCACTTTTGCAAAAGGGTAGGGGATTAGGATAAAGGAAAAGAGAGGGGTTGAATTGAAAATTTTGCAGGATGGGGATGTCAAACTGTACTGTGATTAAGTAAACAGTAAACTCGCACTAGCCAAAGTCAAGGAAGGATCAAGTTGTACATATTTTCTCCTTCAAACTTTGAAGAAATAGCGCCTTATATTCGGTAGGGGTAGTTGATGTGTTACCAGCAACAGCTGCTCCGTTTCTGCCTCTTGGATTCCTAATCGCTGCTAATTAGAGATGCGGAAGCTGTCGTGGAGCTCTCTCCTGCCGGGATGCTACGGAAGCCATGGCCGGCGACGGGATCGGTTGAGCAGGAAGAATAAGCCGACCGCGAAGCAGATTTCGATGCAGCGGCTGTCCTTCTCCGACCTGAGCAACTCCAACGGCGGCATGCTGTCGCCGGAGGAGCTCTCCATATCGCTCGTCGGCTCCAACCTCCACGTGTTCACGCTGGCCGAGCTGGGCGCCGCCACGCAGGGCTTCGCCAAGGCCAACTTCCTCGGCCAGGGCGGGTTCGGCCCCGTCTACAAGGGCTTCCTCGAGGACGGGCTCAAACCTGGCCTCAAGGCCCAGAGCGTCGCGGTTAAGCAGCTGGACTTGGATGGCAATCAGGGCCACAGAGAATGGCTGGTGAAATCATTGTTTATTTTATTTTAGTTTATTAAAATAGAAGAAAAAAATAAAAAGAGTGCTTATACTAGTTAAATTAATCGAGGGAGACAGTGGAGTGCAGGCAGAAGTCATCTTCCTGGGGCAATTGAGGCATCCGCACCTTGTGAAGCTGATAGGCTACTGCTGTGAGCAAGAGAACAGGCTGCTGGTTTATGAGTTCATGACCAGAGGCAGCTTGGAGAAACATCTTTTTAAAAGTATGATCCCCCACTCTAATTTAAACACTTGTATACTGCATTACAGAATCAATTTACAGGAATTTAATTACAATTTCTTTTGAAAATTTGCTTAATTAGTCCACAAATTCACCATCAATTCAATTTGTGTGCAGGATACGTATCTTCTTTACCGTGGTCAACAAGGCTAAAGATCGTCATCGGAGCTGCCAAGGGCTTGGCCTTTCTCCACGACATCGAAAATCCGGTAATTTACCGGGATTTCAAAGCTTCCAACATCTTGCTAGATTCGGTGAGTGACCTTTCGGAGTAGAAATTCGATTCAAAATAGAAAAAGACAAACACATTATGATCAATTCGTGACATATTTTTGTCTTTTACTGTGTTTAATCAGATGTTTCAAGTCTTAAGTGCCCAATTGAATGATTGTTTGAGTTTTCCAAGTCAACTGACGAATGATAAATTTCGCAGAATTACAAAGCAAAGCTCTCAGATTTTGGCCTGGCCATGGATGGTCCTCAAGGAGACGACACGCATGTCTCAACCCGAGTGATGGGCACGCAGGGATACGCTGCTCCAGAATATATCATGACGGGTAATTATTTATGTAATTTTGAACCCTTTTTTCGCTAGTTTTGAAATCACTTGAAATTGATAATTTGGTAGCCAAGGAATATGGAATGGATTATTAGCTCACAAATTATAAGATTTTTAATTTCAGAAAGTATTTCTTTGTAATTATAGAAAAATAATTATAGCTATACCATATTAGGCCATTTGACCGTAAAGAGTGATGTGTATGGCTTCGGAGTAGTCCTCCTGGAACTACTCACAGGCCAGCGATCAGTGGACAAGAATCGACCACCTAGAAGGCAAAATCTAGTGGAATGGGCTAGACCAAGGCTAACCGATGCGAGGATGCTAAGTCTGCTAATTGATCCTTGCCTTGGAGGTCAGTACTCCATCCAAGGTGCACAAAAAGCAGCTGCAGTGGCTTACCAGTGCCTGAGCCAAAACCCAAAGTCCAGGCCTCACATGTCCGCCATTGTTGAGACCTTGGAGCCTCTTCTGAAACTTGAAGACATGGTAATCGAGCCATTTGTGTACATAGCACCACTTGAGGATGACTGCAAACAAGATTCAACCAAGAACGAAGCAAGCCAGCTGAAGCACAAGGCGATGAGGTCTGCAAAGCCAGGGAAACAAGTAGAAAATGCAGCACAAGCAACATGAAGCAAAAACTGCGAGGATGTTGTTGAATAGTATGAAAGTGTGAAAGCTTCTGATAATGTATCACTTGTTAGTAAATAAACTAAATTGGCTTTCTCATTGCTTGGATAGTTCATTTTGGGCATCAGTCAAGAGAAAAAAGAAAACTATTTTTTTTTTTTTAACTCTTCATGTAGTTCAATCATTTGTAAGAAAAAATGAAATGAAAGAAACAAGTCTTCTTTTCTTCTTTGAGAACATGAAATGCACGACGGAGGGAAAATTGATCCCGGCTACTTTAAGGTGAACCGTCAAAAAAAGTTATTTGACATTTGCTATTACCTATGAATTCTTAGCTCAGCCTAATTTTAACTTTTTAAGAGTCATTTCAGATTTCTCTCTAAAAAAACTTCCTCTCGATGGTTATTCCACTCGTGTTGTGGCTTTCAACAGATATAATCGATGCATGAATATTGGAATGCAATTAAATTTAATGAGAGCAAATAGTAAATAAATTTTATTTGATCTATGCACACTGGAAATAAAAGTGGACTTATTTCCTTTCATTACTTCGGATGAAGAACACAAGTTCCTTCTTACAATGAACCAAGATATCAAGAAAATAAACAAATTAGTTTTTATATATTTTTTAGATTTATTAACAAATGACAACTCATTGATCAACTATTTTCAAAAGAGAAAGAAACAAGTAACAACAAGTCTGCATTTTCTCTCCTATCTCTTTCTTCACCATTTTTTCTCCGCAATTTTAAAATAAACCATTTAAATTAAGATACTTCGATATTCCCTGAACAACATGAATATATTATATATACGGTCGATGTTGTCATGATAAATTGAATTTGATTTAGTTTGAATTGTCTGTGAATTATGAGCCGTCGATGCTGAACTGGTTTCTTTGCAGATAATATAGATAGTGATCAAAATGCAGAACTCTACCTCTTTTGGCATATAATTTGATCTTCTTTACGCTGTTAGTTTATGCTCAAGTTTAGTTTCTAGTATTCGTTTTCTTTTACACTGGACATTTTTATCAAAATAATAATAATAATGTATCTTCTTTATTTATTTACTTTTTATATTAAAAAATAGCCTAATCTTTTTCGATATTTTGCTTGAAAAGAATCAATTCGTCTCACCAACTCTGATAGTTCTAAGCTATGTTGAGCGTTAGGCTACAAGCACGATGTAGCCTCAATCGTTTATTCCGCAGATTGGTTAGTTTAATATAGTAAATCAATTCAATTTGATCAAGCGATACACCTGATGAGACTATCAACTCATCAAGCAGAGTTTGAGTTGGCTCCAAGATGGTGAGTCAATATTCTAGCTTGCTTTTGTTGGCTCCAAGATGGACCTATAAAATTATGGAAACGCACCATTGACATGATTTCAAAACCATCAATTCTTTCAAAACTTTCGCTATTGAAATTCTTTAGACAGAGAGAGAGAGAGAAGTTATGATGATGATGATTTCTCCACGCCCACAATTACAAAGAAGGATCAGGCGTTCATTCCACAGAACATCCTGTGAAATTACTAATGAAGAGAAGAGACAGAAACTACTAGCAAGGAGCAGCAGTGTGCATCCTCATTCATCAAAGGATAGGAATGGGAGAAGGAAGCTGGAAGGACTGCAAGTAGAGATCCGCCTCGGGCAAGCTCAAGCTTAAGCTCAATGGTGGTAGGGAGAAATGGCCATAGGTTGAGCTGCCCTTCCTCAACTCCTGCATCGTCATCAGAGCCGCCACCGTGCTCCTGAAGATGCTCTGCTCTTCTGCTAACAAAGGCCTTTTTCTTCCTTGAGCCTGCTGCAGTTGCTGCTGCTGATCGGCTGCGGCTGGGAACAGAAGGTCGATTGTGGTTTCGCATTCCTTGACCAGCTTCGATAGAAGATCTGTGGTGAAGAAGGGCTGCTTCAGGACTTTCTCGATGAATGGAAGTCTCAGCAGGCGTCCGCTTCGCTTGTCGTACTTTTTCAGGATTTTCGCTAGCCCTGCAATCATCGATCAAGTCGACTGAAGTTTTTTTTTTTTTTTGGTTTCCAAGTCAAATTAGAGAAGATGTGAACCTCATAAAATGCCGCATAGATACTTTTTTTTAGAAAAAAACGGAGAGTTTGTCTTCAGACCTGTGTAATTGATGCTACTGTAGTTCTCCAGCAGCACCATTTCCCCATGGAAGTCCACAATTTCCTTCCTAATCTTTGCCATCTCCACAGCGTACTCTGTTTCTGAGGGTTGACTTCCTCCAGGCCCGAACCTCTCCGCCACTCTCTTGATTCTCTCCTGCAACTCCTGCCTCGAAAAAGATAAAATATTTAGCATATATGCATCAACCTTGAAAACCCTATTTTTTTTGTACAATTCAGCTCCCACCTTTTGCTTAATGATGTAGTCCTCCTCCTGCTCCACAAAGAAGGCATTGAACTTGTCTATCTCTGCATCCAGCAGCTGGATGAACTCAGCCTCCACCTTGGAGCAAGGCTGGGATGCCGAGATGAGCCTGACTAACTTCTTCAGATCCTTGTAAGAGAGAAACTTGTCCCTCCATTCTGGAATCGTCTCCTCTATGTGCTTCTTGAGCCTTTTGCCGAACTTCATGACTAGGTATGCGCTAGCTTGTGAGCAAGCAAGGGGGGAGGGGAGAACATTATTATTAAGTGTGGGGAGGTGAGGAGGAATATTTGAGAGCATATGCGAAGTGAGGTAGGAGGACACTGAGGAGTCTTTTGGGGGACAGTGAAATTGAAGCAAGGAATTCTGCAGTATATTAGCATATTCTTTGGAGACCAAAGCTTGGAGATTGGCAGATCGGTGAGCAACTTTTCTTTGCTTTGAATGGTGTACCTAGTTTTGCCTGAAAGAAAGGATATTGTCAGCGTAATTAAAACAGATCCTGGCATGATTCTGGAGGATCTACTAGACCACCGCACAAGTCTTCTAGATCCACCAAGTCAAAAAGGAAAACCAGCTGTGCTCGTCTTGTTCTATTCGAAGTAAAAAACAATAAAATATATATGGATTAGGCCCCTATTGAATTTCCAAGATTTGGGTCTCTTTCAGGATTGAGTCTGCGTGAGGAAGTTTGTGGGATAAGAGGCCCCACAATTGAAGGACAACTAAATTAACCGAACACTTTCATTACAAAAAAAAAAAAATGAAAAAAGGCGTCATCTGCTAAAGAGAACCACATTACTGAGAGTTTAGACCATTCAATTAAGTGAGTGTGTCTAATGAGTGTGTGTAAGATATAAGTGAGATAGCGCAATAGCATTTGATTTCTTGAGTGAGATAGCGCAATAGCGTGGTTTGATTTGGTATCAAAGCAATTGTTGCTCTACTGGAACCTGTGAAGGGATTTGCTTGTAAGTTGTTTCTGCTTTCTATGTATGTGATTCTTCTTTCATCAATATATAGCTTGGTCTAAGATTTCTACCTGCAAGTATTCACTTGATTGTAATCTAAAAGACGTAAGACGTAAAACGTAAGACCCAAATTCGGCAAATGATTTTAGGATATGACGAGTATAGAGGATATACAATAATACAAAATCAAGCTATTTTGGATTTAGAAGCCTTGGTAATTACTTCCATGAGAGACATTGTTCCTTTTTCGAACCAATTTTTATCATTAGCAGGAAAAACTGGTGCAGCATTTCTTTCTCCAGAGATGTCAGAACGATATTTCCGAAAATTACCAGCACCATATAACACAAAAATAGCAGAGTTATGGAAGGAAATGTATCCAAGGATGGCTGTAGGAATTTTACTAAGAATCATTTTTACATATGGTGTTTTACAAGAAATATGTAAAACAAATGAAATGAGTAGACAGGCTAAAGACTTCTCTTTCTGTCAATCAATTGCTATTCCTGGAGTCTATTCATCAAGCTCTAAACCTAGAAAATTTCTGAGAAAAACAACAACCTACAAGAGTCACCCACACAAGAGCCATGTACGAAAACTCAAAACAAAGAAACCTGGAAAGGCCAAGTGTAAGTGTTTTGTATGTGGAGAACTAGGACACTTTGCTAATGAATGTCGGAGCAAGAAGGTAAATAGAGAACGTCTCGCCGTTTACCAACAACTAGAATTGTTACCCGAATGGGATGTAGTTAGTGTCGGGAAAGACGAAGACCCAGAAGACTCAGATCTCTGTTCCTTCTCGGATGATGAAACAGATAATAAGGAGAGACAAAACTTTGTTTTAATGATGGTAGGAAGACCATTAGACTGGAACTCAGAAAGAGAAAATTTTAGATTACCGCGAGAACATGAGGAATGTTTACATGACTGGATAATGTATCCAGAATTGTTGCCACACACTAACAAGTAGAGGTGGCCATGGGCCGTGCCCGGGCCCGGGCCCGCCTCGGCCCGGTTCCAGGCCGGCCGTGCCTGGGCCCGGGCCCGCCTCGGCCCGGTTCCAGGCCGGCCGTGCCTGGCACGGCCCGTTTCAAATCGTGCCGTGCCGGGCACGGCACGGCAGGAGAACCGCTGGGCCCGACACGGCCCGCGGCCCGATTAACCGTGCCGGCCCACGCACGGTTCGGTTGCAGCGTGAGCACGGATCCGGCACGGGGGCCAGGCACGGCCCGCGGGCTTACGTCGGCACGCGGGCCAAATACAGCCCAACGGGCCCAATGAGAGACGCGGGCCGTGTTTGGCCCGGCCCGATTGTGGCCCATGGGCCAAGTTGGCCCACGGGCCGATTGTGGCCCGTGGGCCAAAGTTCAATTTTAAAAAAAATAAATTAATTTAATAAGTAAATAATTACTTAATTAAAATATATAAAAATATAAAATATGAAAAAAATAAAAAAAAATTGAGAAATTGAGAATGTATATTGCACAAATTTTTGAAAAAATGTTAAAATTTTATATATTTTAGACCGGACCCATTACAGGCTGCCTACGTACCCCACTCGTGCGTTTTCTTGAGCCCGACATAGTAGACTCGTGAGGGTTTGCACTGCATCCCTCCTCTCCCTGCATAGTGTTAGTAGGCTCCAATTCAACATGATCTTGCTGTTGTTGATTTGGGTCATAAGGCGGAGGGTTGGCATCTTGATCGGGTGGCATAACGGGGGTTGTACTAGTCCCTATTAGCTTCTGCTGTATTGCCTCAAGCTCCCATGGCAAAAAATCCCATGTATTGTTAAATCCCGCCATTAATTCTACATATAATATTAAAAGTTAGCCAAAAAATTTATAAAATAAGATTAAATACTTACTAATAATAAATTATACATTAAAAAATTACCTTATCACGTGTTTGAAGATCGCTTAGTAAGAACTAAGAAGTTGAGGTTTCAGCCTTCAACAACCTTAACTTAAACATAATTATGAAAAAAAATTTATATTAGAATAATTTAAATTTAAGTACAATTACATTATAAAAGACTAAAAGTAAATTAATTTACTACTTACTTGATCTTCTCCACGTGACTAGACCGAGGGAGCTTTGAAATCTTGATGGCTAATTGAAACTTTAGAAAAGAGATTAAGAAAGTATTAAGAGAGAATGAGAAAGTAATCCAAAGTTAATTAGAAACTTGTGTGAAGAAATGAGAGGGTTGGGGGGTCAATTTATAGGGATAAATTGGGTGTAAATTTACATATTTATCTCCTATTTTTAATTATTAAAAGGGGGTAAAATGGTAATTTTATAACATAAAGACAATTATATCCCTAACTTTTAAATTTTTTCAAATCGTTATAGGGCTATTTGGGTAAAAACGCATGCTAAATTCAAATTTTCGAATGTTGCTGCCCAAATTATTCGTGCCGTGCCCGTGCCGTGCCTGGCACGGCACGCCTACGGGCCGTGCCTGGGCCGGCCCACGGGCCGTGAACCTCCGGCCCAGCACGACCCGAGCCGGGCCACGGGCCGCCCGCGGCCCGTTGACTTGGTCGTTGGCCACCTCTACTAACAAGTGTTTATTTTGCCCTATTAAGACTGTAAAATGGGCAAGAATGCAGTGTTCAATTTGCTTTATGATTGTCTGTTCTTTCTGTAGCAAACTCAAATTTGATATAGAAATACCTCTCGGTGATTTGCCACCAAAATATGTCAAAGTTGATTTAAGGAGGTTAACAGAAGAACAAGCAAGTCATATAATAAATCTGGAAGAAGAATTAAGAGCATTGGCTGGAAATAAGAAAAAAAGGCAAAGCTATCATAACAGAAGAAGAGGTTATACTGAAAGCAGAAGAGAGAAAACCAACGAGGTTCGCAAGTGTCAATAATAACCTATTAAACTTGACAGCCACATTAGAAATAGATGGTGAAAAATACTATGTTCAAGTCATCTTAGATACTGGAGCATCAAAATGTTGCATCACACCAACAGCACTGCCAGAGAATTGCTATGAAAACACCGGTGAATACACTATTTATGGCGTCAATAGTGTTTAGGTTACTTCTAAAAGACTGAAGAATGGATTCTTGATTTTGAACAGAGAAAAGTACTTAATGACATTCACATATGCTCTTCCATTATCTATTGGGGACAAAACACAGCTTATCATAGGCATGAATTTTGTCCACAGTTTCAAAGGGGGTTTACGCATTGAACAAGGAACTTTAACTTTTTACAAGAAAGTTGAAGTTATACAAATAACTCCTATTAGTTCAAAGGTAGCTTTAAATATTTTTCACGAAGAGGAAGAGTTAGATTATATAAGTCGTGATGCAGTTTATGAACTATGTTCCTATGATTTAGGAAAAATGTCGGACTATGAACAACAAATGTCGGACTATGAATATTGGTTTAGATCCTAAAGCACACTGGGAAGCAGATTCGATAAAGTGTTTAATTGAGATAATTAATGAGGACTTAATTATTCAAGACAAACCAATTGTCCCAAATCTTGAAATGAATGCAGAATTTAAGAATCATATTCAAGAACTGCTTGAGATGAAGCTGATAAGGTCGTTAAAGTCAAAACACAGAACTGCGGCATTCATAGTCAACAAACATTCTGAAATAGTAAGGGGAAAAACACGGATGGTCTGCAATTACAAGCGTTTGAATGACAACACATACAAAGACCCTTATATACTTCCTAACATTGATTTGTTGATTTCTAAGGTAAAAGATAAGAAGGTCTTTAGTAAATTTGACCTTAAATCAGGTTTTCACCAAGTAGCGATGGCAGAGGAAAGTATCAAGTGGACTGCTTTTGTTTGTCCTCAGGGACATTTTGAATGGATGGTAATGCCTTTTGGCTTGAAAAACGCTCCTTCGATTTTTCAAAGAAAAATGGACCAAATATTCGGAGAATATGAAGAATTCATATGTGTATATATTGATGACATCCTGGTATTTTCTGATAATATAACCCAGCACCTTGGTCATCTTTCTAAGTTTTTCGCCAAAGTTAAAGAAAAGGGTTTGATTCTCAGCAGAACCAAAATGAAGCTTGGGGTCTCCGTTATTGAATTTTTAGGTCTCGAAATTGGTGAAGGCAAGATCAAACTCCAACCACACATCATCAAGAAGTTGTTAGAATTTCCAGATCAAACTCTTGAAACTCTAAAAGGTTTACAGAGATTTTTAGGAATACTTAATTATGCCAGAAGCTACATTCCTAATCTCAGTAAATACACAGGACCCCTTTATAATAAGTGTTCAAAGACGGGAGAAAGGAAATTCAATAAATATGATTGGGCATCAATTCAACATATTCGGCAGATTGTGCAGAAATTGCCACCACTTCAAATGCCACCTCCTAATGCTTATCTTATAGTGGAAACAGATGGTTGTTTGTCTGGATGGGGAGGAATTTTAAAATGGAAATCTAGCAAGGCAGAATCTCAAAAGAAAGAACAGTTTGCTAGGTATTGCAGTGGTAAATACAAAACTGCAATTTCTACTATAGATGCTGAAATTATGGCTTGCATCTATACACTAGACAAATTTAAAATCTTTTTGTTGTCTAAGACAGAATTTACTCTGAGAACTGATTGCCATGCGATAGTCTCCTTCTTCCAGACTGTTACTGCTAGTAAACTAGCAAAGAACCGTTGGATAAATTTCATAGAGTATGTAACAGCAACTGGAGTTGATGTGAAAGTGGAACATATCAAAGGAGTGGATAATGTTGGTGTAGATAAATTATCAAGAATCATAGCTACAAATTCGATCTATGTTTTGCTTGATAGTTCATGTTTTGAAATCTTTTCAGCTAAAATGACACTAAGTACTCAATACAGAAGAAATATGCTGCAAAAACTACCTGAATCTATCAGTAGTTATATTCAAGAATTAGCTGAAAGAAAAACTTTAGATTCGTTGATTTCATTACAAGAGATATTAAAGCACCAGATAGAACCACTTTCGGGAATTTACATCAGACAGCAATCAGGAAGGCTGTATTTTACAACTCTTATACAGTTTGACGAAGTTAATGAAGAAGACTATCCTTTCGTTCAAAGACTATACGAGCATGGAATGGTTAGACAAATCGAGTTTGAATTTCTAACTCCGGCTTTTCTCAATCCAAAGTTGTTAGAAGTGGTTACTGATGACAATTTCAGAGTATTAACTATTCATTCTGATTTTCCGCACTTCAAAAATCATCAGTTCAAACCAATTTCAAGAATGATTACGATTCATTATGAAAGAATTTGGTCACAAGATCTTGTAGCCCCGTGGTATTCTCAAATTTATGATGACAGTACATATCAGATCTCCATAGAAGGATTGCCGCCCTCGTATTTTGGTATATGGATGTCTACGTATGACCAGGTAGTAGATTTACGTTTTTTGTAGGTTTAGTGGCACAATCACCGAGAGATATTTCTATATCAAATTTGAGTTTGCTACAGAAAGAACAGACAATCATAAAGCAAATTGAACACTACATTCTTGCCCATTTTACAGTCTTAATAGGGCAAAATAAACACTTGTTAGTGTGTGGCAACAATTCTGGATACATTATCCAGTCATGTAAACATTCCTCATGTTCTCGCGGTAATCTAAAATTTTCTCTTTCTGAGTTCTAGTCTAATGGTCTTCCTACCATCATTAAAACAAAGTTTTGTCTCTCCTTATTATCTGTTTCATCATCCGAGAAGGAACAGAGATCTGAGTCTTCTGGGTCTTCGTCTTTCCCGACACTAACTACATCCCATTCGGGTAGCAATTCTAGTTGTTGGTAAACGGCAAGACGTTCTCTATTTACCTTCTTGCTCCGACATTCATTAGCAAAGTGTCCTAGTTCTCCACATACAAAACACTTACACTTGGCCTTTCCAGGTTTCTTTGTTTTGAGTTTTCGTACATGGTTCTTGTGTGGGTGACTCTTGTAGGTTGTTGCTTTTCTCAGAAATTTTCTAGGTTTAGAGCTTGATGAATAGACTCCAGGAATAGCAATTGATTGACAGAAAGAGAAGTCTTTAGCCTGTCTATTTATTTCATTTGTTTTACATATTTCTTGTAAAACACCATATGTGAAAATGATTCTTAGTAAAATTCCTACAGTCATCCTTGGATACTTTTCCTTCCATAACTCTGCTATTTTTGTGTTATATGGTGCTGGTAATTTTCGGAAATATCGTTCTGACATCTCTGGAGAAAGAAATGCTGCACCAGTTTTTCATACTAATGATAAAAATTGGTTCGAAAAAGGAACAATGTCTCTCATGGAAGTAATTACCATGGCTTCTAAATCCAAAATAGCTTGATTTTGCATTATTGTATATCCTCTATACTCGTCATATCCTAAAATCATTTGCCGAATTTGGGTCGTCACATTAGATGTATCATCAGCTGTGATTGTCAACTGCTGATATTCTTGGGGTAATGCCATCCGCCAATTTTGAAAGTATAATTTCAAAGTTTCTCCTAAGAGATTTTCAATGTATATTACTTTCTCAGTATTGTCTACAAACTGTTTGTGGGTACAATGTGTGATCGTATTTGATTCCCATCTTCTGATTATTTCTTCCCATTGGCTGATATCTTCTCCCAATTGCAACATTGAACCTGAAGTTACATTTGCAGTAGGTAGAGTAGGAAGGACATCAATTTTTTGTGGCTTAGGATACCTAGGCTGTGAGGTTTCTGCTTCAGGAAACACTTCTCTAATTCGTTGTCTTAAAGAAGTATCAGGAGTTATGACTGGTCCAAATCCAGGTTGTGAGGTAGTTGTATGTTGAGGAATTGTAATACTACTGCTAACTTCTTCAGCCATGGCAATAGTCTCAATTTTGAATGACTGATCAGTTAAGAGAGTATTTTCTATGAAATCTTTGTACATTGGATGTTCAGTTAATTCAACTGGTTCCTCATCATAAATTACCGCAGGAAGTATAAAATCATCCTCGTCGTACCACCCTGATTCAATTATATCCAAATAACCAGGATGTTCTGTTAAGGGTATTCCTTCAATAATCTCATGATTTTCAGTATTGCGATTTTCAGTGCTGTTGTTATCTTCTTCCTCCCCCCAGGGATTGAAAAAGGATTCTTCTGAATCCGAGTCAGAATGCAGGACAAGAACAACATCACTGTCATCCTCGGGTTCTGAACGATTATAATAATTATGAAAAGTGGCTAATATTGACATAGAATTAGACTGCCATGTGGGGTCATTTTCGTTACATTGGGAATGTAATGTGACCGTTTCAAATCCACCTTAAATTAATAAGGCTTTTTGTTTAATGGGTTCTGACTTCCGATGAGCGCAAGCGTTCATCGTTAATTACCCCTAAAATTAGGGAACCTTTGATTAAGAGATCTATAATACGCAACAAGATAAGAGCAATAATCAGATGATGTCACTTATAAATTTCATTCATAATTTTGATTTGACGTGATACATATTTTCGACATGAGAAGAGAAAAAGAGTTCCCATCAACATGGGCAATTGGTGTTGGTCGGACTTTAATCTTGTAACGGCGTGTTGGGTAATATCCGGCCCAGGCAGTACAACGTTATATCGAGGAGCTACGCCCCGATGGTAAACATCGACGTACGCACCTCCCAAACGATATTCCATCGTAATACATTAAGGCGTGCTGGATATTGGACTGGAAAGATCACCCGGCCTTGATGGCGCGTTGGATGACTTGAAGTAGAGAAAGATTATTCGGCCTCGACGGCGTATTGGATAATTGGGTTTGGGGTTTGGTCGAGCCTTGCGGCGTATTGGATGATTTGGTTTTGGAATTTATCCGGCCTTGCGGCGTGTTGGATAATTTGGATTTGGAATTTATCCGGCCTTGCGGCGTGTTGGATAATTTGGATTTGGAATTTATCCGGCCTTGCGGCGTGATGGATAATTTGATTTGGAAGTTTATCCGGCCTTGCGGCGTGGTGGATAATTTGATTTGGAAATTACTCGGTCTTGCGGCGTGTTGAGTAATTTATCCGGCCTTGTGGCGTGATGGATAATTTAATTTGGAATTTATCCGGCCTTGCGGCGTAGTGGATAATTTAATCTGGAATTTATCCGGCCTTGCGGCGTAGTGGATAATTTAATATGGAATTTATCCGGCCTTGCGGCGTAGTGGATAATTTGATTTGGAATTTTATCCGGCCTTGTGGCATATTGGATAATTTGATTTTGAATTTACCCGGCCTTACGGCGTGATGGATAAATTAATTTGGAATTTTATCCGGCCTTGCGTCATGACGTCGTGTTGAGAAGCCGCACTCTGACTTTAGACACCGATGTGCGCACTCTCCAATGGTCCGGCCGTGGGTGAGTTTGCAACTACGCCATGCAGGACTAAATTTTGACCCCACAACTTGGCTGATGAGCCAGGCTAAATATCCGGATCAGGTTCAGATCTGAACCCAGTTGATTCCATAATTGCCGGGTTGGGTGATCCGAACTCGGCAAAATCCCCCCAAACTCATATAAAAAGGAAATTGGCTGAAGCGATCCAGCCCTGACTTTATGCCCTTTGTTCCGTTTATTTTGTTTTCTTCAAGGCAGCGGTGATTTCGAACGTTGGAGCGACGTTTCACGTGGCATCAGGCCACGTTTCACGATTTTCAGCAATTTACGGTAGTTTAGGTCAAAGAGTAAAGCTACTCCCTGACCCGTCTGAGCGTCCAAAAGGGAGCCGATATTAAGGAAGGTGATCACGGACGACTGATCGTCGGGCTCCGGCGAAGGTGGATCACTCGTAGCATCAGTTCTCGGGGGAAACGCTGGGGGTTCGACTGTGACGCCGAAGGTGTCGAAGAGGCGACGAGATCGGAGATCGCGACGGTGCCGTCGGACTTCCGGTGAGGCGACGGCGAACAAAAAGAGTGGGTCGGCTCAGAAGCTTTCGCCGAGAGTTCAGGTCGCGATGATGGAGCTTCATTGTCAGCGCAGGTCGAGTTAGATCCGGCGGCAGCGAGGTTTTCTCTCACCATTTGAGAAGGTAATGCATCTTTCGTATGATGGTTCCTTTGGTTCTTTGCTGAGTTTCGACAGAGCTTCTTCCGAGATTTTGGTGTTTCGTTTTCTCTTTTTTTTTTTTTGACGTAATTCTTTTAAGTTCGCAATCGCTGGAGAATAAATTTCGGTATGATAGTGTCTCCTGTAAGGTCTCTTTCCTTTAGAGGATCTACTCTCCGCATTCCACTGATTCTTCCAATATTTACATCTTTTGCCGTTTCATAGATTCTAGCTCCTCTGTATTTTCTCTTCCCCCTTTACCTCTGCATCTTCTCCCACTCGCCCTCTGTGTTTTTTTTATTACTTCTCCATTACTTCTCCATCACTTCTACTCGCCCTCTGTTTCTTTTTATTACTTCTACATTACTTCTCCATCTTCTCCCACTCGCCCTCTGTTTCTTTTTATTACTTCTCCATTACTTCTCCATCTTCTCCCACTCGCCCTCTGTGTTTTTTTATTACTTCTTCATTACTTCTCCATCTTCTCCCACTCGTCTTTTGCGCTACTTATTCCCCTTCTTCTTAGAGCACGTAGTATGCTTGAGAGATGGACGAGAAACAGTGTGTGTGTGTTCTTTGTGATGCCAGGTTGCTTAGTGCAACCATGAAGCTCTAAAAAGGAAAACCAGCGATCAAAAGAAGTGATGTGTGTGCTTTCATGATGCCAGGTTGCTTAGTGCAACCATGAAGCCTAAAAAAACAAAACCGAGGAGACCTCTTTCTTTTCCTTACCTTCTCCCACCCTTGTGTTCTCCCGCTTCTCCTGCTCCGTTTTTTTTTTGATCTTTCCCCAGAAAACCCCTCATCCTCCCCTTTTATAAACCGCTGGCTCTTTCTCTTTTTTTCTTATTATTTTTTTTCATTTTCTATTACATTTCCTGTGGGCTCCTTTTGTCCTTTCTTCTCAGTTTTCTTGTCTGCTCTGAAAATCTCCTGCTTACAGACTTCTCTCTTGTCTTTTCTTCCCTTATTGGCCTCTCTTGTCCTTTCTTCCCTTATTGGCCACTGTCAGCACTCCTTTCATTCTTTTCTTTTTGAGCAGTGGCTGCCCCATATCTCGTGTCTTTAATGGCCATATCTCCCCAGCCCCATTTTCAATCCGCTTCTCAGAACTCCTCGGATATGATGCTGCCCCTAATAGTCCAATGTGAAATTCCCCAAGCACCATTCCTGGAGTGCCAATTATAGTAATGGAGGAGCCTTGAATCAGTCCACAAGGAATTATTAGCTTGAAACTGTTTTCAACAAATGCTGAGACATTCATTGAACTAATAGAATACGGACATAGTTTCTCTTTCACTTTTGTTTCTGCAGTTTTCTTCCCCAAACTAGTTTAGTTTTCCTCTTCAACTGAGGTCAAAAGACTTTGCCATGCAGCTATAACTTCCAAGCTTGCCTTGATGGCATTAGGTAAGGTCTGAGAAGTGTTTACTAATTTGTCCAAGTGCTTCCAAGTCTGAAGAGGCCGTAGCTCTGTTTCAGAGAGATTTCTTTGAGAGGAAAGGTGGGAGAACAATGTGTTATTAGACTTAGCTCTCTGTTTCTGATTGATGCACTAACATTACTTGAAATAAATGGCACAACAGATTCATCAATCAGATCTCTAAATATTGACCTCTCCATCTCCAGCGCTATCATCTGCAACTCAGTGCTAGGATTAATCCAATATTCTGAGTGCTGCAGCATACGATCACATGAAATGAAGCTGTTATTGCCGTAGCAGTTTTCAGCAGGAAAGCTCTCAGCTTTGAGATGATCAATTTCAGAGCAAAGCTCTTTTAGCACTTGTCGCCCGCTGAAAAAAAAAACAGCCTTCCTAACTTGAAGTGGTATATCGGGCAAGTGACCAGGGCTAGCCAGTTTCAATTTCTGAATAAGAAGCTCATTAACTACATCAAATACCAGCTTGCGGGTGCAGCCTCTCCCTCATCAACTTCAGCCGGTTTGAGTCTTCTTCTGCAGAATCTGGTTTGGTAAGTCTGGCAGAGTGAGTTTGCTCCAAGACAAGGAACATGTCAGGGTTTATTGGGTGCCTGAAGGATGGAGCTGCAATTGAGTGCTCATTGGCCTGGACGATACATCTAGCATCCGAAGGCCAGAAGCCAGGGAGATCTCGGGCACATACCGATGGTCTGCGCCCTGGTCATCACACAAGAAGGCAATTGGGGCAGCTGCTGGTGCTTCACTGTCACTCGAGCTTAGCTGGCTTAGCTTCTGAACCAGACCCTCAATGTTTTCAAGCTTCTTCTGATTGAATCCAGAGCTTATTTTGGCTGATGGAGCATCATGTGCGCTGTCCGCATTGCACCAATTAACTGATTCTTGAATTTCAATGTCTTCAGATGCATATGAAGAAATTCTCATAGGAGGCAAGTCATCTTGGCAAAGTGAGGCATCTAGGATAGATATTGGACTACGATGCTCATCTGCAGTTGCTGCCTGATCCATGGCTGATATATCCTTTGAAGTAAGCGACTTCTTCTTCTCCTATCTTCATGCGTATTCCAGTTTTTTTTGTGCTCTGCTGGCGTGTGTCTATTTACGGTCGAAGTAGATCCTGGCACCTTCCTCTTCTTTTTATTGATCCAGTTCATAGTCCTTGATCTTCTTTCCTTGTTGATCTTCTTAATTCTCTGCCATTTTTGCACAGCTTTGAATACTTTGCCCTTGTTGGCTACGACTTTACTTCCGCCAGCTTTATTTTCGCCAAGTCATCCATTATTTTTTATCGATTATTCCTCTCTTCTTTGGCGTTTTTTTTTTCTTCAGGGTGCTGGGTATTTTCATTTCTTTTGCCTTACAAGGCATTGGCCATGCCAGATTTTGTTCCTTTATTTCTTTTCCTACGTGGTTTACTTAGCTTGCCAAATGCAAATATCATTACCAGGTGGATCTTCTATTTAGCTTGCCATGACCGAGATGCTGAGATGTGTGTCTGCAAATAGCTCTAGAAATGAACATTTGTTGCAGAAAATTTCCAATGTCTTTGCATGCCTCGCATATCCATACTGTCATCATCCTTCTGTGGGTGAAAATTTATAGTTCAACAAATGCCCCCCAACGGATTTTGTATAAGCAACGAGCGCGTACAAATCCGTTGGAAAACGCGCCTCTTGTCATCGCTCACCTGGCTTTCTACCATTTTAGATATACGACACATTACTAGTATCAATAATCTTTGAGTCTTGTAAGATTGGCAAATGCTTCAGGAGGTTGGCGCTAGTGCGGATTTCTGGATAATTATCTTTTGCGTTTAATTTGATACAGCATTCGGGTTCGGGGCTTAGGACACCAAGAATGAGGAGTCCGCAGAAGATGGTAACTTTAATTTCTTCTTCTTTTGACTTCTTTTCTCACACATGATCTAAAAAAAATTCTTGGCCCTGTATCACATGCTTAAGCAAGATGTTGTAGAAGATATACATTCAGGGGGGTATGTTCTCTTTGCTTCCTTCGATGAGTCCGACCGTAACGATCATCCCGGAATTTCCAGCAAATATTCACGAGACTGACAAAGAATGCACTAATCCTCCTAGTAAGGGTGGTTCTAATTCATTTCAACTCATAGTGAAATTTATGTATCTTATCGTGATAACAATCCTTTGGATCTGTGACAGGTGCCGAGAAAATCGTTGCTGGAGATGGCTGCTCACCCGACAATGGTAATTTTCCTTTTTCCTTCTACTGTGTACGTATAGTTTAACATGTATTGCTGTTTCAGGGGGCACGAACAAGGTTCAGGGGGTTGTTGAGCTACCAGCTTCCCAACTACCCGATGATTTTAGATTTGCAAGAATGCGAAGGTAGCTTGAGGACCACCGAAGACACTCAAGAAGCGAATTCTGAGTTGATTGCAGGACTAGAGGCCTAATTAGCTTCCCCATGGACGTGGTATGGGTCCGAGGAGATCGGATGCAGCCGACTTGCCGCCTCCACTGAAGAACAGGAGTCGACTCTCCAAGTGGTCACCAAGGAATTTTGATGTATTTTTCCTCTTGTATCTTACGTTTGAACCCCAAGCCTTTGTGTTGTTTTTTTTTACTACTTGATGATTTTGGACTATAAACTTCATTTGGATGAGTATGTTCCATATTATTGTGATTCTACCAACCTCCTATAGACATGTAACAATTGGTATGATGATCTTCTTGGCAGACTATTACAATTGTATGATGTCATATCGTGTTGCTAATATTGTTGCCCAACAGGATTGCAATTGGATTTTGTGCATGCCCAAGGTTTGTTTGCAAGATATATTCATGTTTGTATTTTCTTCTACTTGATTTGCAACAGCACCTTTGCTTAGCATTTTCCCTATTTTGGACAAAGGGTAAAATTGTGTGGTAGGCTCAATAAGTTATATAAAAACTCAATTTTCTCTTGATCAAGCTTGGACACGACAGGTTTCTTGTTCCTTTTGAGCAAACTCACATTCCTTTTGTTGACTAGTATGCAATTCGGCTATACCGAATTTTGTTTTCATCAGCGCAAAATTTTGCCCTCATCAACGACGCTTGGCATTTTGGTCTATACATGGCATCTGTATACGGCGTGCAATGCGCACAAAGTCTGACGATATCTAATATTTACGTCCTCATTCCGACCGACATTCATCCTTGAACCAATGATGCTTAAATTTTTTTTTTTTTTTTGCCACTAAAGGGCATGTTCTTCAGTCATCTGCAGATCAAGTATGATTGGGGCATAAACCTTAAAATCAGCTGCTTTATAACCAGTATACACTGTTAATTTCTTATTCCGAGGTTGATTCTGTGGCTTAATGGCGAACCTAGCAATCACGATGGCTGAAACAACAGTCAGGGATTGGCGAGACTGAGAGCTGCTGTTGAAACCTTTTGACCTTTGTAGAGATTCTGCAGTACTTTTTGCCTTGCCTCCATAGACTGCACTATGGAGGATTGTTGATGATGCTATTTTTAAAGCATGTCCAGCCGGATGTCTTGATTTCCTCTACTACACGGGTGAATAACCAAAGCGTGCATGTTGTTCAAAAGATTTTATGATGCAACAAGCTCATACCCTTTGAATGTTGCAACAGGACTTTCTTGAAATAGTGTGACGAGAAAGTGCGATATGACTTTTGTGGAATGGTGTATGTTGTATTTTCCTATTCACAATCTTATAATAGGTTCACATCCTTTGAATTTCCTGAGCGGGCGTCAAGATGTAAGCAACAAGATT